>QEPC01001394.1:1464968-1513156 GCA_003113815.1 Sphenodon punctatus
CTCAGCAGCAGCCCATGGTCCACGGTATCAAAAGCGGCCGAGAGATCTAGCAGGATGAGAAATGTTGAACATCCTGCATCCATCTCCCGGCGGAGGTCGTCTACCAAGGCCACCAACGCCGTCTCGGTGCCATAGCCGGGGCGGAACCCAGATTGAAAAGGGTCTAGGAAGCCGATACTATCCAGATGCACCTGGAGCTGGAGCACCACTACCCGCTCAATAACCTTCCCTAAAAAGGGAAGGTTAGAGACAGGTCTGTAGCTGAGGATCCCCCATTGTGACCTGCTGGGTGCTTCTCCCAACTTGGAGAAGGACAGCTACAGTTTCCCAAATCTTCATCTGGCTAAGAGTCACAAACCACACACATGTACATTCATAGCTGCTGAGATTCTGAGGCGCTGCTGAAGCTCAGGTGCAATTAAATAAGACACAGGACCAATGCAAGGTCAAGGCCCAGTCTTTAACCATCCAAGAGCTGAGTCATAGTTTGTCCACCCCTGTTACAGATTACTGGGGTCCAATTCTTTCAATTAAACCTCAATTTAACTAATCAGTTGTATCTAAAAAGTCAGAGTGGCAGTGATGTCTCATTTCTGGGAAGGGAATTAACAGGATTTTCCCACAGTATGTTGCTTTTAAGGAGACCAGGGGAGTTAGAAATTATTTTGAATTTAGCTTTTACTTGAAATGGTGGAGAAGAGTTAAACTGCATAGCGCTGTGAATTCACTTCCAAAATGCTGTTACTCTGCTAAAATATCTCAACAAATATTTTGAGTACGTTCTCTCTCTCATATCACAAAATAATCTCAACCACATATCCCTTTTATATTTTTGTTCTCACCTCCACTCATTTGTAAAATAGTCACTTGAGCATTCAAATCATAAGATATTATGAAGTGAGGACCACAGAAGATAGAAAACCAACCAACTAAGGCAGACCACTGGCTTTCAAGTTTGACGTCTCAAAACCCCAGTAGAACAGCTGCATCATCAGTAGCCAATCCAACATTTTAGCAATCTGTTTCCCAGAAGGACAATTAAGGCTGCAATCCTCAGATCACTTACTCTATAAATAATTCCATTGACTTCAGCAGACCACTCCAGAGAAATGGCCTTACTTAACAACTAATTTCTAGAGCTTTTCATGCAAACCTCTCAGATTTTGCACCAAAATTGAACATGACAAATGTCCAACACCATAGAAAGAAAAAAGGTGAAACTAGCATGTCTGAGAGCTATACAGAGGGAGAAATAAAACAGTTTCATTTTCACACACTAGTGGAAAGGACCAACCTGTGTACATTTTAAAATACAGGTCTTTCTAAGCCTGAAAGACAATAACGGTGAAAAAGTACATTTCAACAATAAAACAATGATACACTAAGCAGTTTACACTCTGAACATTTATTTTTTTCTTATTTTGTTGAAAAGCAGACTTTAGGACAGCAAGTGTTTTAAATGCAACCTGCAATATTTATGTACATTTTTTAAAAAAACACTTTATTCCCTGTTGTTGTTGTTTTTGCACAGATTTATACACCTTGCTAAAAAGGCTCCCCACATTCCAGCTTCTGTAAAGTACTATTTGATAAATAGTTTTAATACACAAATATCTACCTGAGATGAAATGCCTCCCATGAAATGCATATTTACGTATAAAATCAGTTTGTCAGGCAATACCTCTGCTCTGCCTCAGCCTCGGGAGGCCCATCCATCTAACGGTGGGCCGCCAGGTGTGCAGGAGGAGCAGAGGCAACCTGCTCCGCTCCAGCCTTGCTTGCGGTGCTCTGAAGGATCCCAGAGCACTGCCAGTGGAGCAGGGCAGGGCAGGCCAAACCCAGGGCACCAGCCTGAGGCAGAGCTGCTTTCTGTCTTCTCGGTGGTTGGCTGCTGCAGCTCCACTCTCAGCTGGAGCTTGCCCCAGACAATGTCATAGAGTTGTGGGCAGCAACCTAGGATGTCGGGCGATCCACTCACAACTCTATGGTTTTGGGAAAGGGGCACCGGTGGGTGGACCGTGGCATCTGTTAAGTCCGTGTACACCAGACCCAGGTGGGGCTGGATGCGGGAAACATGGGACTGGCCACCCCCAGAGTATCTCTGGGGGTGGCCAGTCTCGGGTCCATCTAAAAACAGCCAGTGTCTCAATTATGCAAACAGGCTTCCCAGGAGTCCCTGAACTGTGAATTGCAGAAAGATCCTAAAAGAAAGCATCACTAAAGAGCTGGTTTGTAACAATGAGAAATGTGGAATTTCCTGCATGTTCATGCCCTGCACCAAAGCTCTGCTACACTTGGACAATGGAGCTGTCAGCTCAAAATACACTCCTCACCTTAACACCAAGAGACACAGCAACAAAACAGCCTTTTGCTCCTTGGCATGGGAGAAAGGGGGTGGGGGGGAAACAGAAAGGGGGAATTAAGAACTTGTCTCCAGAAAAACAATTTATTGTAGAGAAATCCTGCTGTCTGTAGGACAAAACCTGCTCTTCCTCAGAATAAGACCTGACCAATTCTGACTGACTCAGGAGCTGCAGCATCAGTTAAGGTTGACCAAAGAGCCCCAAAATACACATGGCTCAACTGCATAGACCTATGGAGTGACATAGCAGCAGTAGACTCATCAGGGAGCAGGGGGTCTGACCTCCCTTGCCTGCGTGCACCAGTCCCCGAGAGCACACATCCCTTGTCTCTTCCTTCCTCTTTCTCTTGCCCAGTACTTCCCAGGCTCTGTTTGCCTCTTGGAGAGGGTGATGTGCATTGAATGGAAGGAATTGCGAGATGTGAGCAGAAGATAGTGCTATGTGGCTGGATGGTAACTCATATGGGTTCCAGTGAAATTTACTTCAGGGTGCCCCTTTCCAGTGCGGTAACCGTCATGCCTATTTCTAAGCACCATGACATCAGAGTGACTATTTCTGACATGGACCTGCCCTCCACTTGAATGATTCAGAAGGGGAAATGTGAGGACAACCACACCCTCGCCTTCCCTCCTGGCCCCCATAGTGACTCCCACAACATACCACTGCTTCTTGCCCATGCTGCATACACTCCTCTCCTTTTCCCTGCAATGCACATCACCTCCTCCAGGAAGCTGAAGTTGAACCTGGAGAGGATTGAGAGGGACAACATGGAACATGTGCTGAGGGGAGCTCCACAGCATGAGTCCTGAACCTGTCCCTCAGGCCTCAACCTGCCCCCCTTCCCCCTGCCCCCTCCTCCCAGACCTGACCCTGGTCTGACACTGCTGCCCTGAACCCAATCCCCCTACTACAAGTCTGCCCACAACCCAGAGTCCTGAAACCGCCCTCCTTCTTCCTCCTGTGCTGAGGAACAGGCTGGTTCACTGTGGTCACTTTTACACAAGGCGCTTAGAAGCACTTCTGGAGCCCCGTATTCAGGAGGAAAGCTGCTCAGGGAGTTTTTACATGCTCCCCACGCTACCAGAAGTGACGTGCCACCCATTGTCTTCAGCGGCAGCAGCTGCAGACTCAGGGCTTTCAAGAGGCGCGTTCTGTAGATCTGAAAATTGAGGTCTACAGATATGCACCTCTTGAAAGCCCCGTGTGTGCAGCAGGCACCGCTGAAGCAATGGGCAACACATCACTTCCGGTAGCATGGTGAGCATGCAAACACTCCCCACGCAGCTTTCCTCTTGCATATGGGGCTCCGGAGGTGCTTCTAATCATCTCTTGTAAAAGTGGCCTGAGTCTCTGGGAAGTAAAGTAAAGAACGTGCTCTATGTTCCTACTGCCTGGAACCCTTCCTGAGCAGGGGCACAATGATTAAACAATGAGAGCATGCCCCTCCCCTTAAGATTACAGGGCTGAGACAATTATGACATTTCATATTCACAAGGGTAATTCACATATTGGGTATTTGATTATTTTGGTATTTTGTGTTCAGTATTTCAGTCACTTCAGTTAAACTTAGCGCTAAATTAATACTTAAACACAGATGAACCAAAACAAATATTCAGAACTGCAAACAAAGTGGGCAGTAAAGCCTGCTTCATATTTGCTCTCCTAGGAGAGAGACAAATATGACAATTTTTTCAAATTCAGTAAATTAGGCATGCGACTTCAGATGGAATTTCGGTTACATTTTTGTTTGGTTCTGATCTTTTTATGGATAAAAAATCTAAAGCATTTAACAGATTCAGATTTTCAGTTTCATATTTTCCCCAGTGACGTCAATGGGAAGTCTTTCAATTGAAGTCAATGGGAAACCGAACCAGAAGGAAGAACCATACTGAGCCCCATCCATCCCATCTCCGAGGACAGTGGGTCTGACCTACCCCACCCCCATTCCCCAGAGCCCTGGAATGTTACTTACCAGTCTTGGGCTTGATTGAAGCACGCCGCTGCTGTGGGGGCTCCAGCAGGTTCCCTTGCTGTGGCATCCTGCCTGCTTATTGTGCATGCGCACAATGGTTGCCACCATTTTGATTAAGGGTGGCCATTTTGTACATGCACAAAATGTCCCCGGTGGCCATTTTGCACATGCGTGATAAGGAGCATCGAATGCCTTGATGATAGTGCCTCCTGGAGCCCCCACAGCAACAGCGGTGCGTCAATTAAGCTCTCAGAGGCTGGTAAGTAACACTCCAGGGCCTCAGGGAATGAGAGTGAGGGGAAATATGGATTTGAAACTTGGATCCATAACTGGATCCATACAGGTTAGTTTTGATTAATTCTTAAACTGCCCATTCCAGGCAGCTATGGATTAATCTGAAACCAAAATTCCCATACGCATATTTACACCAGATATTTGTTTCACCCTTAGTGGAGATATTGTGCCATTCAACAGGAAAGCAACAATGGTGTCGAAGCAAGACAATGCTGTTTGGAAGAACTGTCAACAGTGGGCATTTTTACACACACCTTAAAGTTCCGGATTTTTCAATCTTCTGGGTTTACAAGTCCACAAGTAAGTTCCAGATGCATTTTTCACACACACACTGCCCTGAAGCAGTTCCTGGATGCATTCTTCACACAAACACTGCTCTGAGGCAGCCTAAAGTAGCCGCAGCTGTAGACATGAGGGGCTGCCATGGAAACCAAGTGACCACAGCTGCCTGGAGCAAAGCAGTTTACCAGGAGAAACTTTTACACACAAAAGTTCTGGGAGAAGTTCTTCGTAGAAGTTAAAAGAGCCGGATGTTTAAGATCTGGGTGAGTGATTTAGACACACAGAAAGTTCAGGATGTAAAAGGAAACATGCACGAGAAATATGTGTGTAAAAACACCCAGTGTTCTACTCCTGCCTTTAGAATCTTGAATGAATTCAATCAACTGCAAAACTTTCTAATTGCTTGATCATCCCTTGCAATGCAATTACCATTAGTATTTCACCTCCCTCCCTTGGGAAATCGATGTCTGTTTCTTGCATCTATCCTTCACCACCATTTTTTTAAAACACTCAAGCAAAAAGCCCCCCCCCCCCATTTTAAAGCAATATCTAGCTCTAATAATAATAAATTACCCTGAGTAGCTTTAGTGTTCCTTCATCTGACCTTCTGTTCTGCATGTACCTGAAAATTTTCTTATTAACTATAACCTCCTGAGTAATCTTTCTTTCACTTTCCACCCTTGCCTTTCTTATCACTGATTACATTCAGCTTCATTCTGTAATCTTTACTTCTTCTCTGTACTTGATGTGTTATAACCCTTTATATAATATCCCTTTCTTATCTTCGCCACATTTCATCCATATTAGCCCTCTTTTTTCCTTAGAGTATTTGCTGTGAGATGGTGCATGTGTGCACACAAAATACACACACACAGAGTTTGAGAACTTATTTGATAGAACAACACTTTTTAATTTACCTTCTATATATTCCAATATTATCAACAGGGGCCTGTATTCCTCACTACATTTTTCCCATTGGCAGCAACATTGAAAACACTATTGTTTTAGTGTGGGTTAAACTGGGTGCCGCTGTCATGTTGAAACATGGCCACCAGATGTTTGCCTGGTCTGGCTCCCGACCGTGGTGGGGGCTAGTCTGGGCTGTGACTCGGGGAAATCCCCAAGTCACAGCCCAGGCTAACTCCCACCACAGTCAAGATCCAGCTGCCAGACTCAGAGTAATGCGGGCTTTCACGTCTAAAAGTGTCCCAGAATGGCAGTGGGGGCTGGGCGCCATGACAGCTATCATTGTCCATCATGGCTGACCGTCAGCCAGGGAGGAAGGTCAGTCCATGCAGCAGGGGGGGGGGGCGTGTGGACACACATCCATATGTCTCCCCACCCCTCCCGGGCCCAGCAGCCATAACATTTGTTCAGCGCCCGGGACAAGTCCCAGCCAGAGTGATGCCTCCTGCCATGACCCTGTGTGGCTGTGTGACTGCGGTGGAACCCATCACATCTGAAAACACCCACAGTGAACAGACCCACTACTTTTCTTGCCATCCTTGATAATGAAACCTCATGACCTAACTTTTTAAGACTTTGTCGTTTCCTTTCTCTTCAGCAACTGCCTTCATTTTTACTGTTCTTTTCCAAAATGGTGGCAATGCTATCAGCACCATTTTGGAAAAGGGTGTGCATGTGCAGAATGGCCTCGGAAGGCATTTTGTTGGTCAAGATCTCTGATTCCACATCAAGTTTCATATTTTAAAAGTTCTTTTATAATCAGAATCAGTCCCAAGAGAGCAGTTCTATTAATTGCATTCAACAATTATATTGGGTAAAAGCACTGCCAATGACCTTTGCTGCATATCCTGGAGGTCCATAAACTTGTTCTTTTCATTCAGATGTGAGAAACATTTTCCTGAGTTGCACAGGGAGGAAAAACCCTAAGAAATCCTAGACACAGAGAATTCTAAGCAGAGGGGGAGCGTGAGTTTGAATGGTGGAATGCTTGGAGTAGACAGACTATGGATTCTGTGTGCACAACATAGTGGGGCAAGACTATGAATGTGCAGGAAGGGGTATGACCATAGGGGATGGTGGTAGGAAACAGGATACAGAAGGAAGGCCAACAGTAGGAAGTGGAAATGAAATGACAAGGGGCAGGGCTGAAACTGAGATCTCAGCTCCAAGGAAGCAGTTAGTCATTGCTGCACCCCTAGCCTGGCCCATTCTGCACCCCAAAGTGGCAAATGCCTACACTGCCATATATTAAACCCAGATCTACCGGGACTTAATCACTGCTAGGAACAAACTGATCAAAAGGAGTTCAGCCTGATAAACTTTTCAAGAAAATGACCAAGTTTTTATTTATTTTATTTATTTATTCTTATATTTTTATCCTACCCATCCTGCCTCTGGCAGTCCTGGGGGGTGAACAACTAATATAAAATACAATGCCATAAAATCAATAAAAACAACATCTATATAAAATATATACAAATTAATCTTAACAAAAACCTACAACTGGGAAAGTAAAACCCCACCCCTCCCTACCCCTGCCCCTACCCCTCTCCCTCACCAAGCACCTGATGTAACAGCCAGGTCTTGCATCCACTGTGGAAGGAGACAAGGCCCTGGGTCAATTGGACCCCCCTCGTGCAGGGAGTTCCACAGTCAGGGAAACCACTGAAAAAACCCTATGATCAGTGGCCACCCACCTAGTCCGAGAGACCTCTATGAACCACCCCCACCCCCGGACGACCACAGGGGCCGATCAAAAACACTGGGAATGAGGTGATCCCACAGGTACATAGGGTCTAGGTCATGTAGGGCTTTATAGGTCAATACCAGCACCTTGAATTTAGCCCAGTAGACTATCGGCTGCCACTGCAATGCATGGAGCACCAGTGTAATGTGCTCCCTATAACCCGTTCCCATAAGCAAACAGGACACTGAATTCTGCACCAGCTGCATCCTCCAGACCAGCATCAAGGGCAGCCCCACGTAGAGCATGTTGCAATAGTCTAATCTTGAGGTGATAAAGGCATGGATGATGGAAGTAAGGTCAGAGTCTGAGATATATGGATGAAGCTGGCGAACCAGATGTAATTGCCAAAATGTACTCCCTGACACAGCTGCCACCTGAGCCTCCAGGCAGAGCTGCAGATCAAGAACTCCCAGACTCTGAACTTGGGAGACCAAAGGACCCCATCAATGACAGGAGAATCCAGGACTCCTAGGCCCCCCAAATCCTTGCCCACCAACATCACCTCTGTCTTGTCAGGATTCAGCTTCAGATGGCTTGCCCTCATCCAATACCCGCCAAGCACTGAGTAAGCACCGAGATCGACAGGTCTGGGTCTGATGAAAATGAGAGGTAGAGATGGGTGATGTCATCATACTAGTGACACTGCACACCTTCAAACCTCCACTGCACACCTTCAAACCCCCTCATGACCTCCCCAGCATCTGCATGTTCCTGCTGAACAAGAGGGGGGATAGAATGGAACAATGCAGGATTCTACACATGAGGTCCAGGGGAGATGATGTACAATCCCCCATGACCACCCAGTGAGTTCTCCCGGCCAAGGAAGAGTGGATCCATTCTAAGACGGTTCCACCCACCATGGCACGGTCCCGTAGGTGGCCCACCAACACCTCATCTTCAACAGTGTCAAATGCAGCCGATCTAATAGGATCGATAGGGTCTGTTGACCCTGGTCCATAGCCAGGCGGAGGTCATCAACCAGGGCCACAAGCGTGGTCTCAGTGCCATAACCCAGATGAAAGTCGGACTGCAGGGATCCAGAAACACAATGCAATCGAGATGCGCCTGGAGCTGCCGAGCCACCTAAAAAGGGAAGTTTAGAGACTGGTCGATAGCTGGCCAGGGAGTCAACGTCCAAAGATGGCTTCTTAGACAGGGGATGGACCACCACCTCCTTCAAACACTCCAGCAAACCACCTCCTTCAAACACTGTCCTCCCTAAGGGAGGTATTGACTACCCCCACTAGCATCAACCATAATGTCTCATGGCTGGCTTTTGCCAGCCAGGACAAGCACAAACACGTGGTGCTTCTGACAGCCCCAAGCACATACCCAGCATCAGTGGGCTCCACCATCTGAAATTGATCCCATAAAACTGGACAAGACAAGTCATTCATTACCTCTAGTTCTATTGCCTCAATTTTTGATCTGAAGTGGTAGTGGATGTGAGCGACCTTGTCCACAAAGTACTCAATGAACATGTTACAGTGGGCACTAGATTACTCCAGGTCCAGGTGGAGACCAGCGGAACTGACCAAACCTCTCACTACCTGGAAAAGTTCCACCATATGAGACTTTGCAGAATCTATAAGGGCAGCAAATAAACTGTTCTTTGCTGCCTGAAAAGCCATGCTCTTCAAACTGCTCCTATACTGCAATTGGCTGTACTCATTCAACGTACGATGCCACCGTCACTCCACCGACTTCCCCTCCTGCTTCAGATACCGCAGGTCCTCCATAAACCATGGGGACCCATGGTGCTGAAAGGATGGGAACGGATGCCTCAGAGCCACTGAGTCTATAGCCTTTGGCCAAAAGCGTGTTCCATAAGACCACAAGGTCACTGACTGAGGGTGAAAACAGACATGATGCTAACCACCCTTTAAACACCCTTGGTGGTTATTTATGCATGTTGCAGGACTGTATTGGTGCCCTATGCAGCCCTGCAACATGCATAAATAACCACCAAGGATGGTTAAAGGGTGGTTAGCATCATGTCTGTTTTCACCCTGAGTGACTGTCAAGGTTGGGGGGAAAAACCCCAGAGCATTCCGGAATCACTCCAGTTCCATAAGTCTCTGAGGGTGGACCATTTGAATAGGTCCCACACCCTTCAGGGGGCTGGTCTTCAAGATATGAGCTTACATGTGGTGTGCATTTCATTTTGGTTATTATGATAACAAAAACTAAACTTTTTTTTTTCATTTTCATTATTGTAACAACAAATATGATAAATAATAATAATGAAAACAAAAATGAAAACAAATTTTTGTTTTTTTAAATAATGGGGGGGAAATGAAAAATTTATTTCTGTCTATAACTTTTTTTGTTTCTTATTCAATTCTGAAAAATCTTGGAGAGATTGTACCCCCAATGGAGGGCACTATGCATACCACATTTTGAAAAGATTGGATAAAGGGGACTTATTTCAGAAGCAATTGAATGTTGTGATTATAAGAAAAACTCCATACAAATCCCTGGCTACACCTTTTTCGTCTTCCATCCAATTTGCATGAAACCTGGGATGAATATGTCCCTCCACTAGTGTATCAATCCTGCCAAGTTTCAGAAAGATTGTTATAAGCTATAAACTTGAAAATAGGTTTCTGGCTGTAACATTTTTATATTCCATCCTGTTTACAAGAAATTTGGCAGGCATGTATCACACATCTTCCTGGTCATCTCTGCCAAATTACAGGATAATTTGATAGAGGGACCTAATTTTATAAGCAATTGAAGTTGTCCCCTTGAAGACCATTATTCAGATAAATAGCAGCACATGCAGTGCCAGTCAGAAGCAGGCACCTGGCATGGCAGGGGGAGGGAGGCTGTAGGAGGGAGGATGGGGAGCATCTTTGTTTGAAAAACAAAGAAGTTAAATAAACAATGTTTTTTCCATTTAAACCAATGGAAATTGAAAACAAAATTTTGATATTTGTAAAAACAAAAATGAAAGATTTAAATAACAAAATCAAAAAATGAAAATGAAAAACAACATGGGTCCCTGGTGCACACCTCTAGAGCTTACAGGAGGTAATGATCTGACCATGACAAAAGGTCCCACCCCACCTCCTACAATCAGATCATTCGCCTCAAGGCCAGTACAGAACACCAAGTCCAGGGTATGCCCCCCTCATGCATTGTGCCACTGATGACTTGAGACAGGCCCATTAGCCTTTTCAAATCTAATTAGCAAATGAAAACTGCCCATATTTGCTTTTTTACATAATGAACTTTTTATGTGGAGTCAGACCACTGAGGAAATAGCATAACTCTTAGGGCCTTTTTGCACGGATGCCTTTCCCCTCGCACACGTGTGTGTGTGTGTGGTAGCCGTAGGATCACCATGAAAGGTGCAGGGGGAATGGGGTGGCATCCGTGGGAACACCACGGCCGGTGGATGGGGGTGGGTGCATGCTCCCATGCGTCAGTCTTCTCCACCCACCACCCACGCACGGAGCAACCGGTGCCAATGATGGATGTTCCATGCGTAGAGCTGGGTGGAGGTCCATGGGAATGCACTACCATGCAATGCCCGCCCACGACCTCGCCCACCCATCCCCCCACACACTCGCGCTCGTTAGAAAAGGGTCTTACTAAGTCCCTGTAAATCAAACTTATCCTCCCAGTAAATATTGGTGAAAACAGACATGACACTAACCACCCTTCGTGGTCATTTATGCATGTTTCAGGGCTACATAGGGCACCAGTACAGCCCTGAAACATGTATAAATAACCACCAAAGGTGGTTAAAGGGTGGTTAGCGTCATGTCTGTTTTCACCCCACGTCTCAATATTTTATTTTCTAACAGCTTTAACTTGCCAGTGAGGCTAATCGCAAGCCCCATGCTCAGAATGCACAACGCATGCACAAATGTGAAAAGGGGCCGGGAGGAAGGGGAAGGCACGTGCGGGAGGGAAAACAACAAGGAACCCTCTCCCAGGAAAGGGGCGGCAGTCTCGTATGAGCGGGTATCACTCTTCCAGGAATCCACGGGTAAATCAAGATTTCCAGGCAAACCAGGGGGCCAGTCTCTCGAACACGATTACCAGCAGAGGCTTCAGGCCCTGCCGGTAACCTTTATAGGCCCTTGTTTGAGACCCAGCTGTAGCGTGCCGGGCAGGGCCCCCCGCCCGCCTCCAATCCCGGTGATTCCATTAGCATGCCCTGCGTCAGGGCGGGACTTCACCTTAGGACGTGGCGTTGCTCCGCCCCCTTGTGGCCGGCCCGATCAACCCTCTGCCGGCTCAGATATCCGCCCGCTTATTGCGGGCACGCGCCGGCCCGCTTGTTTATGGCTCCCCGGGTGGGGCGTCCTCTGACAGTACCCCCACGTCCAAGCCCCCCCCCCACCATGGTCCGTAGCCCTGGTTTGGAGGGGTGGTGGAGGTGAAAACTACGGAGGAGACGAGGGGCGTGAATACTTGTGGCCGGTTCCCATGAACGTTCAGCAGGGCCATAGTTTTTCCAGTCTACGAGATAATAGAGACAAGAGCCGAAGATGCGTGAATCCAAGATAGCCTGAACCTCGTATTCAGGCCCCTCAGGGGGAAATCTGTTGGGAGGGGCAGGAAGGGGTATGGGCCTTTTTTAGAAGGGAAACGTGAAATGAAGGGTGAAGGCGCATATGGGCAGGCAACCGCACTGTGTACATGACTGTATTTAATTTCCGGGTAATGGGAAAGGGACCCATATACGCATCATCGAGTTTGGCTGATGGGCGCAAGGAAGGGTAATGTCGTCTTTTTACCCACACTAGGTCCCCTACCTGATAGGATGGTGCAGGGCACCTCCTTTTATCAGCCGAAGCCTTGTATCGAGAACGGGCCTCCTGTAAATGTCGGAGAGCCAATCGTTGGGTCTCGTGGATGCTATGAACCAACGCTCCTGCAGCAGGGACAGACGTATGGGACGCTTCTGGAAAACAAAGGGGGGGATGAAAGCCATATGACACATAAAAGGGAAAATTCCCCAGGGATGCATTGGGTCCATTATTATAGGTAAACTCGGCAAGCGGTAATCGTTCCACCCAATCATCTTGGAGATAGGCACAGAAACAACGCAAATATTGCTCAATATGTTGATTAATACGTTCAACCTGCCCATTGGCTTGGGGGTGGTATGCCATTGTTGGGCTAAGTTTCACCTGTAGAAGAGAGAAGGCGGCCTTCCAAAAACGAGAAATAAATTGAGGACCACGGTCTGAGACTATTTCCTTAGGAAGTCCATGTAGTCGTACCACTTCTTTAAGAAGGAGCTTGGCAGTGACCGGGGCCGAAGGCAATCCTTCACAAGGAATAAAGTGTCCAATTTTCATGAAATAATCAACCACGACCAGGATGGAATCATGACCCGCGGAGTTCGGGAGCCCAACAATGAAGTCCATTGCGAGTTTTTGCCAGGGACCCTTAGGACTTTCTGTGAGCTGCAACAATCCTACCGGTAGGGTTCGAGGGATTTTCGTACGGGCGCACGTTGAACATCCCTGGACGTATCGCTCCACATCCTTACGAAGGGTGGGCCACCAGAAGGTTCTGTGAGTCAACGTGAAGGTTCGTTGGCGTCCAGGGTGTCCCGCGAGGGGGGAGTCATGGTGCGCCCACATCACCTGGGGCCTATACTTGGGAGGGATCACCACCTTCCCTTTGTAGTAATATAGTCCCTGTTTTTGATAGAAGTCAGGACGTGGTTTTTCTCTTTGACTTACGGCCTTGAGTTGGGTCAGGGAGGGGAAGGTGGCTGCAAATACCCGAGGGGGTAAAATGGGTCCTTGAAGATCCCCCTCTCGGTCGGTTGGCGTATGATACCGGGAGAGGGCATCGGCCATGGTGTTTTGGGCCCCCGGGCGATACTGGATTGAAAAACAGAAGCGGGCAAAGAATAGTGCCCACCTAGCATGTCTAGCATTATTGATGCGAGCTGATTGGAGATAGGCCAAATTCTTGTGATCCGTATAAACTAAGATCGGGTGGGGGCCCCCTTCTAGGAAATGGCGCCATGCTTCGAAAGCTGCCTTTATGGCTAGCAATTCTTTATCCAATATAGGATAGTTCCGTTCGGCGGGGGTTAATTGGCGGGCGTAGAAGGCGCAGGGGAGACGGCACCCGGAGGAACCCACCGACTGGGTTAGCACTGCCCCGATGGCCACATTAGAGGCATCAGCTTCTACAATAAAAGGTCGAGTGACATCGGGGTGACGTAACAACGGAGCAGACATAAAGGCTTGCTTCAAAAGGCGAAAGGCTGCTGTTTGGGGAGCTCCCCATGTAAAACTTACCCCTTTTCGTAGTAAGGATGTAAGTGGCTTGGTAAGGTCAGCATAGCGGGGAATATACTGACGGTAGTAGTTTACACTACCGAGGAACCGTTGTAAGGCTTTCACCGTTGTGGGAGCAGGCCATTGATTGATGGCTTCCAACTTACTAGGGTCCATGTGAATGCCCTCTGCAGAAACAATGAACCCCAAAAAGGGAACGGAAGAAGCATGAAACACACATTTCTCGATCTTGCAATATAGACGGTGTTTTAGAAGACGTGTAAGAACAGTCCGGACATGGAGGATATGTTCCTCCTGGGAAGTAGAAAAAATTAGTATATCATCTAGATACGCTATAACATAGAGATCCAATAGGTCCCTTAAGATATCGTTAATAAAATGTTGGAAGGTAGCCGGGGCATTTGCAAGTCCATAGGGCATTACGCAATATTCAAAATGTCCAAATCTTGTGCGGAATGCCATTTTCCATTCATCCCCCTCTTTGATTCTGACCAGATTATAGGCGCCCCTGAGATCTAGTTTAGTAAAAATAGTAGCACCTGGTAATTTACCAAGGAGTTCAGGTATAAGGGGAAGCGGGTACCTGTTCTTTACCGTGATTTGATTTAATCCCCGATAATCGATACAAGGTCGGAGGTCCCCCTCCTTCTTGGGGACAAAGAACAGGGGGGCCCCTGCGGGGGAAGTGGAGTGTCGAATAAAGCCTTTGGCTAGACTTTCATTAATATAGGTCCTGAGAGCTTCGGTCTCCCCTGGGGATAGATTGTAAATACGACCATATGGGGGTTCACTCTCGGGAATAAGATCAATGGGACAATCATAAGATCGATGCGGGGGGAGCTCAGCGGCTTCACATTTACTGAAAACCGAAGCTAGGTCGCGGTATGGAGGGGGAATTGGGAGGTCCACCGGAGGGGCTGCGGTTAGTGGAGCAATGACCCGGGAAGGGGGGGAAGGAATAAGGTGGGATGCACACAACGGGGAGGCGAATTGGAGGGTCTTCGTAACCCAGTCAATGACAGGGTTATGGGATTGGAGCCAGGGTAGACCAAGGACAAGAGGAAACAATGGGGAAGAAATAATGTCCAATTGGATCACTTCTGTATGGGAACCAATGGTACATTGTAGGGGGGTGGAGCAGGTAAGTAGCGGGCCTGACGAGAGGGGAGATCCATCAATGGTTTGGACCATTTCTATGGAGGACCGGGTTTGTCGGGGAATCCTATGGGCAAAGGCAAAGGTGGCGTCCAAGAAGTTCCCAGAGGCCCCCGAGTCTACCAGCGCCCTAACAACCAAGGAATGAGGAGGCGACCATTGTAAACTAAGGGGAATACTAAATTGGTTCATGGCAGGGGACATTGATCTTACTCAAGAAAGGGGGCTACAGGATGTTACCGGGAGGCTCCCCCTGCCTCCCGGTCCCTGGCGTTTCCCAATCCCCCGGAACGGGTTGGCTTAACAGGGCACTCACATGAGAAATGGGTCCCTGCACCACAATAGAAGCGAGGCGCAGCTGGCGATGCCGTTCCCGCTCCTCAGGGGTAAGGGGGCTTCGTAGGGCTCCTATTTGCATGGGCTCAGGACCCCCTGGACTCGACGGGCTCGAGGGGGGTACTGCAGGACCCCGAGGCGCCCAGGATCCCATTCCCCACCATTGGTCTTGCCTTCTTTCACGTTTACGTTCCGTGAGGCGCTCATCTATTTGTAAAGAGGTTACAACCATTTCCTCCAAAGTAGTGGGTGTGGTGGTAAAGCAGGCTAACTGGTCCTTAATTTCATCATTAAAGCCCTGCCGAAACATTGCCCGAAGGGCGGAATCACTCCAGCCTAAGTCGAAGGCCAATTTCCAAAATTGGGTGATATAATCCAATAAAGGAAGCTTGCCCTGGCGGAGGTGTAGAATGGCTTGTTCTGCATCTCTAACCCTGTGAGGGTAATCAAACAGGAAGCAGAACTGCTTCAGAAAACCCCTATAATCCTGTAATAGGGCGTCATCCGCAGCCAGAAGAGGGGTAGCCCAATCCAAGGCTACGCCCCCTAACAACCCCACAATATACGCTACTTTGGCTTGATCGGAGTCGTAGGTAAGGGGTTGGGTCTGAAAGGTTAGCTTACACAAAGCCAAAAATCCCTGACAGGCCTTCCTATCCCCATAAAATTTATCAGGGCGGGGAGCCTTCGGTTCTCGAAGGAACGGGACAGGTGAGGTAGGGACTTTAGGAGCTGCTGCCCCCTTGGGATTCTCCTCCTCTTCCATCGGGGATACTGGAGTTCCCTCCATGGGGATACTGGAGAGCCCGATACCTAGCCCTAAGCTCCTTATTTTCCTCCTGCAAATCCTTCACCTCCATTGTCAAGGACTGTACTGCATGCAGTAACTTTTGCACTTGCTCCTCAGAAGCCATTGTCCAAAAAGGGAAAGGGGGGGTGCCGGTAATTCTGTCATGGTAAGGGGGGGGAAAAGGGGCCGGGAGGAAGGGGAAGGCACGTGCGAGAGGGAAAACAACAAGGAACCCTCTCCCAGGAAAGGGGCGGCAGTCTCGTATGAGCGGGTATCTCTGGGTTAGAAAACGGTCCCTCAGGTTAGTAGGTGGGCTTTCCCTCTTATTCAGAAGGCAACCTGAATCATCATAGGGACTACGAGAGCAACCAATTGCCCCAGGGGGAAGAAGAGGGAAGACAATAGACAAAATAGTCACTCTCTCTGGAGGGTACGCAGGTCCCTGGGCACCGTGAATATCAGTGAGGGAATAAGGGGGAAATGGAAGCAGGGCCAGGGGAGGGGGAAAGTGGAAGGCGCAGGGGGTAAGGGTCACGGGGGAGCAGGGGGTGAGGGGTAGGAGCAGGCAACCTTATAAGGGAGGCTGATGGAGGGTAAACCTATCTAGGGTCCCAAGAGCAAGGAAGGGAAGGAGGGACAGGGAGTCAATGGGGTACACTCACAAGCAACCTAGACAAGACAAGACACGAAACACTCTCTTACAGCCAAACACTCACCCACTCTCTCCACGGTTCGCACAACGGTCACACAGGGGGGGGGAATTACACGGGGAGTTCAGCCACAACCACAATCACTCTTCCAGGAATCCACGGGTAAATCAAGATCTCCAGGCAAACCAGGGGGCCAGTCTCTCGAACACGATTACCGGCAGAGGCTTCAGGCCCCGCCGGTAACCTTTATAGTCCCTTGTTTGAGACCCAGCTGTAGCGTGCCAGGCGGGGCCCCCCGCCCGCCTCCAATCCCGGTGATTCCATTAGCGTGCCCTGCGTCAGGGCGGGGCTTCACCTTAGGACGTGGCGTTGCTCCGCCCCCTTGTGGCCAGCCCGATCAACCCTCTGCCGGCTCAGATATCCGCCCGCTTATTGCGGACGCGCGCCGGCCTGCTTGTTTATGGCTCCCTGGGCGGGGCGTCCTCTGACACCCCCATTACAGAGACATTGTGGGTGTGTGTAAGCCATACGGATCCCCATGGGATCGCCACATGCAGCATGCAGGGTGTGGGATTGGAACTGTGGCCAATGTTCTTAGAGGATAGATCTTGATTCAAAATGAAATGAGATGCCTTCTGTATGCACCTTTGGCCAGCTTTGGTTGTTGCCCAAATAGGAAGGCAATGAGATTAAATTAAAATGAAAACTTCTGAAATTTAGCTCATAAAAATCATCCTCCTTTAAAATGAAATAAATAGCAATGACAATAAGCTGGGGTTTCTCTATAAATGAAACTAGAGCAAAGATAGCATACACAAAAAAGTGGCAAATAATTTTAGCTATTACAATTCTAGAAGGACTAAATATTTATACTGCTTGGTGAAACCACTGCAGCCAAAGTCTGAAATATAATTTTTTTTTAGAAAATCAGAATTTGTTGACATTGGGTTTTTTTTCTCTCTCTCTTCCATTTCACATAGTGGTTACCTTTTGTCTCTTCAGCTCCACAAAAGAGTTTAGCACAAACAAAATATCAAACAAAAGTTTTACAAAGCATACTGGAGAAGCTACATATAAGAACCAAAAAGAGCTCCTAATAAGAACGTAAGAAATATAATATAGGGTTACGTCAGACCAATCGTCCGTCCAGCCCTGCATCCTGTCTCCAGCAGGACCCATCACATTGATGATGGTCACTTGACAGAGAGTACTGCTCAGACACCCTGCGCACAATGGTAGGAAGCACACAAAATTTCAAACCTGCAGTTGGCATGTAGTCAACTATGTGGAATCATTAGATTGATTGGCTGCGATCCAATGCTGTGTGGATTGCATGCGCATGGTTTCCACAGCGCACAATGTGCCCACCATGTGGATCTGTGAAGTTTTCTCACAGCTGTGCACGAGCAATCCACCCAGCATGGAGTCGAGCCCATTGTCATCTGTAAGCTTTTCAGTTTGGCCAAGTCAAGGTTACAGAGAAGGTGCTGTGGCAACCATGGAAGAGAATATGATTTCTGAGAAAGTATCATGAATTTTGTGATGATTTTTATCACCTGAACAATCCACACTATACAATATGCTGCATATGCCTCAGGACTCAGTGTGTTGTATGTTAATAATGTTATGTGTCAGTATATACTATGGGAAAGAGTGGGTGACAACAGACGTGATACTAACTCCACTTTAACACCGTTTATGTGTGTTGCAGGACTGAATTGGTGCCCCATGAAGTCCTGCAACATGCATAAGCAATCTTAAAGTGGAGTTAGCCTCATGTCTGTTTTCACCCAGTATGGGTGTTTTTAAAAGAGTAAGGTGATGGGGGGTGCCTGAACAGCACTGCCACTGAGCACCAACTCAGGTGGAATGCATGGGGGGAGATTCAAATACGTGACTTCCAGCATGACTACCACTGTACGCCACACATGGAGGCAAGCTACCGTGCAGTCTCTCTGCCAAGGACCATGTAGGAGGGGGAAGGGCACCAGGATGGCCTTTGCAACTGACATGTCCCTGGTGTGAGCGCTGGGCAACCCAGACCCCTCAGTGCTCCTGGCCAGTTCTTGTGACTTGCAAAGACCATGTCCCTCATCCACAGTGCCTATGAGTGGTGGACCAGTCTTCTGGCATGACTGGCCACCACAGTTCATATTGACAGGGGTTCCCTGTGGCTGCCTATTGCCACGGAACTATTTGGCTTGCCCTGCATGGAGCACACCAGTTTTCTCAGAAATGCTCTCTGAGTGGCCATAAGTAGGTGCTGCGTGGCTCTCAGGAGCACACATCCCCCCTTTAAATGGGTGGTTGGATGTATGGCTCCTGGGTGGCCATGTAGGGTAGCATCTTGTTTTAAAATACCTTTGACAAGACTGGGGAAGTGGGTTCATTTCTGGTATGGCTATTAATTATGTCATGCTGCTAGTAATTTATACTTTTATTGCTTCACTACATATGTCTCCCAATTAATCTGTATGGGTGAATTTGTTACACATGGACCCAAGTACCTACCCACTCCTTACACTTGTGAATTGAGGCCAGAGTAACAACTCCTGGTCATGAAGGGTGTTTTTAAATGAGCGCTGTGGAACGGGGGGTATGTGACCACTAAGTGGGGTGCCTATGCATGCAACGTGCATGGGGAGTGCTTCAAATGAGCATCTCCCAGAATGTCTGCTCTGTCCACAGAGGATGCCACCCTGGCCCACATGGAACACTATGAATTTTTCAGGAGTACTCTGTGTGTAGCCATGAGTGGCCTCTGCGTGAGTCACAGGAGCATGTCTTTTCACACACCACCATTACATAAGCAGTTGAATGCATGGTTTGTTAGGACATGGACCCACTCCAAGAGTTAATATTGGGGGCCAATACCCCAATATTCCAACGACCTCTTAAATTTAGCAGGAATTAGCTGAATTGATTCAAAGGGTCCGCACATGTCCACTGGGATCAGTCTGAGGACATGATGCACTGCCAGCTGGCTGGAATTTCCCTCCCACACCCCAACACAAAACGGGGATACTCCGATGCAAATAAGGGAGATTTATTGGCACAGGACTAGGTATGATACATAAACAGTTCACCCATGGGTCAATTCAGATGATACAAATAACTTTCTATTAATAAAAATAAGTTTCTATACCCTCCCACCAAACACAGTTGACATACATACACAGTAAACTATAAGCAAAACCCTCTGGTCTGGTTACTCTGGTGTAAGTGCACATTGCGTGGGAGGGGAAAAAGGAGGAAATAAGAAATATTACCTATCCATTCCTGTTGAAAAGGGACAGACAACCCTGTAGATCCAGTGGCATTCAGAGATGGGGGGAACAAGCTTGGACAGACCAAAAGTGGGTAATGGTCTGGGAGCGATCCTTGAGGCAACCATGCACAGAGCAACCTGCTTGTGTTTGTGTTCAAGAATAATCCAATTTCCTCATGGGGGTAAGGGCAATTATAGGATTTTGAGCAGGGCTGGCCTTACCATGGGGCAGTTAGGGGTGGCCACCCAGGGCCCCGTTCCTGAGGGGGCCCCACGCCAAGCTCCCAACCCGAACCCCGCTGTCAGACTGGCCCTGAATGTGGGACCCTCGGAACTTGGAACCAGCTCACCGCATATGACAGGCAGCAGAGGAGGGGACAGCAGGAGTGAGGGAGAAGCAGAGGCTCCACCTCTCCCACACTCCGTGCCCCCCCCCCACTGCCTGTCACAGTCGGCCAGGGGAAATGAAGAAGAGAGTGGCAGAGGCCCCACTTCCTCCTCATTTCCCCTAGCTGAAACTGCCCCCTCGGTTGCCTGGCTAAGTCTGTAACAGACTGAGCCAGGCAGCGGAGGGGGCTGGCCGACCAGCGTTGCAATGTGAGGAAGAGGGCCCGCCTCTCCCTCAAGCTGCTGGCCTCTTCCACAGCCTGTTCAGGGCCCAGGCCACCTTCGGCTTCAGGTTGGAGTTGGCGGCAGCAGCGGCGGCCCAGAAAGAGGAGTGACGGATGAGAGCAGCGACAGCGGATCAGGTAGGTGATCTGAACGGCTGCTTGGGCTTGGGGATGGGGGGAGGGGAGTGCCCCTCCGCCCATCCCTGAGTCCAGGCCCGGGTAACACCCCAAGCTCGGTGGGGAGCGCCCCCCTAATCTGGGGAGCGCTCCTAGGCCTGGCGGCCGCCAGCAACAAATCCACCAGCAACACCTTAAGTTAATAGGGCCCCACATTCTTTCCCCGCCCAGGGCCCCGCTTTTAGTAAGGCTGGCCCTGGTTTTGAGAGGCGGGGCAAGGGGTCTCCAAAGTGCACAAAAGGTGTTCACTTTGTACTTTAGAAATGCTAGGGCTGAAAAAGAAACCTTTGCATGATGTGTTTGGGGAAACAAAGCTCTGGAGGATTTCAATGGGCGCATGGCAGGCTGAGCCAGAGGGCAAAAGGGAGTTTCTATAACAAAGCTTTGGAGAATTTCAATGGGGGGCATGGCAGAATAAACAAGAGGGCAAAAGGAAGTTTCTATAGACAGAGGAAGGAAGCTATTTCTAAATGGGCATGGAGCAATTGACCTGATGATTTATCTATTGTTTGCTCGCAGTTTCAGGCAGCCGTGGAGGACTCATCTCAAAAGACAGAGGCCACCTGTTCTTGGCTGCTCCATTGTTTACCCAGGAGCCTCCCTTGTTTCATTCTTATTCCTTCCGACCATACCGGTTTTGCATGGAGCGCTTTCTTTCTTTCTTTCTCCTTTTTCTCCCCTTCTGTTCCCCGGCACCCTTTGACCTGTGTCTCGTGGAGTGCTGCCAAGGGAAGCGGGATCTCTATTTTTTGGGGGGGAAATGGTGTTGTTCATAACAGGATGATGGAGGTCTATGCATGTTTAAAAACCCTCAAAGAAATCCCATGAGGATCCATGGTTCGAAAGAACAATGAAGTTAATTATCCAAAGGCAACGTTTTTCAAAGTAGTTTCTCAAGATCAAGACTCATAATTAAATTTTGATGGTGGTCTTGATGGAAGATAGCTAAGGAAACTGTTCAGATGCAAATGTAACTCACTGGTGGCTTTTATATACCTCATTTAATTGTTTATGTCAGAAACATTTTGGATCTAACTACTGTACAATTCCTAGATTATTGGTTGCTCCTTTTAGCTTTGAATTGTACATGTATTATTTTCCTCTGCATTCAGGAAAAATAGAAGCTTTTGTATGCATTAACTGAATTTGCCCTTTCCTAATTTTTTTAAGTGGGTTTTGCCATTTCAATTACTGTCCTACTATAGCCTTTTTAGTATATATTTTTTTGTCTGAGTTCTGTAAAATTAGTCTTTTAACTTAAGATTAAATTAATTTGTCAACCATGCAACTGTTGGAAGAAAGCATGCATGTTAGAGAGAAAATGAAAAAGCAATAGGAAACATGAAAAATGCTTCAGCTCATCTATATATTCAATAACAAGTGTAAATAGAGAAGAAAAACAAAGAAAGTAGCATTATCTTTGCTTTAGTGCATTTTTAGCCTGTAGCCCAAAACTGTCAGCATTGCTTTAGAATACTAAGTGTGAGGAACATGCTATAATAGGTGCTTTAAGCTTCATGCTACTGAATTCCCAAATTTTTCGTTACATGTGAACTTTGCCTTTTAAAAATCCCTTTCAGTAATAGAATAGCATGCCATAAGGCACACAAGCTAGTGTTTTATACACTTCAGAGCTCCCTTTTAGTTTTCAGCACAGTAAATCGGACCCAAAGTGCCACAAGTGAATCAGGGATTGGACCATGGGTAAGGCCACATGAGATGTTGTGTCATTTGGGCAACCTTTCTTCACATTATCCCACAATACAGCAGATCATATGGCTGGCGGCTGCCAGATAGTCACCCATTTCCAGCTGACTGCTATGCAATACGTTAGTCAGAGAAGGTTGGTGATGCATTATGTATTACTGTTGTGCCACCTGGGCTAGGGTTGCCCAATGTGGGATAACAGGCTGCCTCTGTCTAGACGGCCCATGCAACCCTGCTACAAGGTGAGGTCTGAGAAGCATGCTCACCCCAGCTGGCAAACAGCTGATATGGGGTAGGGGGCCTGGAGGACCATGTGCACTTTCCCCACCCACTAAACAGCTAATCAGGGTAGGGGGACCTGAAGGAGCCCCTCTTCCCCTGAGAAAGAAAGAAAGAAAGAAAGAAAGAATCAGTCCATAAATCAGAAGTTCCTCACCCAGCTTTTGCACTTGTAACAGACATAACAACTTATAACAGAAACAACAAATGTTAATTTTGTTATGTTCAGAAGCTATAGATAGTTACGTAAAGATTTTGGGTGTTAATACACATGATGCTGGCCTGGTTTGCCCACTCTGGCCTGCCCGGGACAGTGCCAAACCCCGCACATCTGTTCTGTGCCCAAATGTGGGCCCAATTCAAACCCTGGAAAGGTTGATGGCCAGGTCGGTAACGTGGACCTGGAATGAACTGGGCTCATGGTCCAGTCCTGCAAGCCACCGAGGCAGGCCAGCCCAGCCCCAGCATGTGGGCTCAGGTTACCCAAACACTTGGAACCATTCCTTGGACCCTCCAAAATATAAGTTGCACACTCACCTGGTCCAGCATGGGGGGTCGTCATGGTAGCCGTGCGTATGTTTTCATCCTATGCCTTTAGGATCCTATATATTCAGTTCCTAGAGAGGAGTCTCCACCTAGAGAAGAGATATAACTCCATTCGAAAAGTTGAGATGTCCTAGCAATTGGGGCTTCATCCAAAGTCTTTTAAGTTGATGGAGATATTCCTTTTGGTTACGGTGAAGACTGGTTAAAACTTTAGGTTTCTTAAGGTGCAGAAGCAGATAAATAAGTATGTAGCAGAGCAGACCTTCTTTGAAGTCAACAAGAGTAGAATGTTGCTATTTGGCATCCCAGACTTGTACTGATTAAAAACGGGATGTACATTATTCAGTGCACTAAATACGTTCATAGAAACCCATCAATCCTTACATAAGCAAATGAACTCTCTCAGAAAAAAAAAGATTATGGACAAAAGCACTGATTTAACTACAGGAATTCACTCTCCCAGAATGGCCATTCAGTTTCTGAACTCCTTTTCCCTATCATGAAAGGCAACTTGCAAATCCATTTAAATGACAGGTCTGGGAACTAAAATTCATAATTTTATTGACCACCAAAAGCAATATAGATTTTAGTTTCATAAGCCACCACTGTGAAAATAGCCCACTTTTAACCTCCCCTCAGTCTCCCTTAATTAGGCCTGAAGCAAGAGCGTTGTTTGTCATTTTGCTGTTTGCTGTCCATGTTTCAACAGTCTTTCCACCGCTCTAAATTTTCAGCACTATCTGACATTTTGAGACAGTTTCAGGAATTCTGCAACACTTAAGATAGTAGTGACAATTTTCAAGTTCCGACATTTCTAACAGTTTTCCCAACATTTCAGACCGTTTTTCTAACATTTCCAACAGTTTTACCAACACTTTAGCAACACATTACGACACTTTGAAGCAATGTCCAACACTTTATGGGACTTGTGACAGTTTCCAACAATTTCTCTGCTGCTGAGAAATAGCGACAGGCAACAGTGGGAAGCAGCAACAAGCACTGTAACAAGTATGGGGATGCCATGTCCATGCTGTGTTGGGGAAATGGCAATGGATGGGAGGTTTCCAACAAAACTGTCGGACACTGCCACATTTAAAAAAAAATAATTATTAGGCATCAGCTTCCGCTATAGCCTTTCAAAATAAAACACATACCATACAACAACAAATCATATGGACCACTGGGTTTACAGAGCATGAAATAAAAGAATAATTATCTCCAGTCGGTCTAAGGACAAATACCCAAAATGCCCCCCTCTATTTCAATATTCTTTATAACCCACAGCCCATCCAACAATTGCGGTTATAATTCCCTTGATCCAAGATACATATTACACAATAAAAATCCAGCAGGGCAACCTGGCTAAATCCAATTCCCAATTGCACTTACAGCAATGGTAAAACTTACTACATCTCAGCTTTTATCTCCTTCCGTCTTTTGGACGCCAGCCAGGTAAAGGTTGCCAAGGCCATTACATCCTCTGGGCTTTGCATGGAAAGAAGCCCTTTGTACCCTTGACCTGGCTTAAAATGTAGTGCCTCACCAATCAGTGGCTGAATCCAAGCTGCCCTAAACTTGTTATAATAAGAGCAAGATAGTAAAAAATGCTCAACTGTTTCAACACATGCTTTGGGGCAAGTACATACATGCCTGGAATAAATAACCCCCCTGTGCCTTCCTTCCACCACAGCTGTCCGAACCTGCTGGAAACGGAGGAGCGTGTAACTTCTTCAAAGGTTGTGATTCATTAAACCATCCACATATGACTCCAGTCCCCATATGGGCTTTACCAACTCAAGCCAAGGGGCAGGCCCCTAAGGCAGCTAAATCTTCTTGCCGGTCAATATCTTCCAGCCTGGTCTGTACTTCTCCCTTCATCCCTACTAATGTTCTGCCAACAAAATGCCCAAAGGAGAAGCCATGGCTCTGAAACAGGAATCCCAGATACCTGAGCCATGGATAACCTCTGGGACCCATATAAAGCAGTTCCTCCTGGAGGCACTGTTGAGGGAGAGAATCCTCCTGAAGGGACAACAAACTCAGCCAATAATGAATAAAAGAGAGTTTGGCATACAGTTTAATGGAAAACATGCCAGTCTCTGCCCTCAAAACTGGGCCTGGAACATCCTTACCCACTTGAAGCATATGGCGCAGAAACCTGCTCTGCGCCCACTCCAAGGGTTCATTTGTTGGATGAGGAATAATATCCAAATCGAAGACCGCTGAAGGGGGTACCTTTGTTCTATAGGCACCCAAAAACGTTGAGGTTGAGACACCCCGAGATATTCTAACTGCCCTACCTATAGTGTTAGCAATTTGAGATGCTCTCACTGCCCGCCCCTGTATATGATTTGACCAAGTACCCCTGGATGAAAAAGTTACCCCAAGGTAAGTGAATGATTGAACCACCTCGAGTGGTTTTTGGCCAACCTCCCACCTAACCGAGGCTTTACGATCTTACCCAGCATCATGATCTTAGACTTCTGGGGGTTGACCACCAGCCCATTCGATGCACAATATTCATCCAACTTGGCAATCAGGTGCTTCAGCCCAATAGCGGTCTGTGAGATAAGGACTATATCATCCACAAATTGCAGCATATAATTACCAACTTTGGGGGCATGAGTACTATCCGACCCAATAAAATTTACGAGGTCTGCAAGGTAAACAATACACAGAAAGGAGGCCAGCACACACCCCTGCCTGACCCCTCTTTTTATAGGAATGTCCTTGCTCTGTTGGTGGCCTGGGCCTGTTTTACTCTTGCTTGGTTATTGGAATACAGTTGGATTAAGAGTAACAAAAGCTTAGTATCTATTCCCAATGCAGATAACTTTTCCCAGAGTCTAGGCCTGGGAACAGAGTCAAAGACCTTTGTAAGGTCAACAAATGCAAAAAACACTTTTCCCCTCCTAATCTTCTGGTATTTGTGTATTACATGTTGCAATATAAAGCAACAATCTGTTGTTGATTTCTCCTTAACAAAGCCAAACTGTTCTCGTGGGATGATCAATTGTCCTTCCACCCATTGTTCTAAACACTTCAAAACACCTCTGGCAAATAGTTTGCCCACCACTGACAGCAAACATATGGGCTGATAGCAAGCTGGATCAGTTCCAATCCCCCTCTTGAAAATTGGAATGATCCAGCTCTGCTGCCAGGAAGAGGGAATCTTATTATACACACTGATATTATGGAATACTTTGCTCAATATGGTCGCCCACCACTGGGGAGCTGCTTGCAGCATCCCTACCGAGATGTAATCTGGTCCAGCAACTTTGTTGGGTTTCAACAAGAGGATGGACTCTAGGATGGACTCCTGAGAGAAGTCCATCCCTACAACCTGAGGATCCGAAATTAATCCACCCCTACTGGGCCTTCCTTGACAAAAGGCCTCTAAATCCTGCAGTTCCCCATAGAGCTTTCCAAAGAATTCCTCCTAGACAGCATTTTATACTTTGGGTTTACTAACCATTGTCCAAGGCTTTATTATTTGGTTCAGGATTTGCCAGATTTGATTAATGTCTTTGGTCCGCTGTGCTACTGCCAGCTTGTCCCAACTATTATTGTAATAAAAGGCCCTTTTCTTTTTTAATAAAAGTTCATAAGCTAACTTATTCCTCTGGTACTGTACTCCAACTTCAGGATTTGAATTAAGGTCCCTAGCCCACCTCCTCTTGGAGGCAGTAAGCTGAGACTTCATCTGTTTACAATCTGAGTCGCACCAAGGATGTTTTTTCTGGTAGTTTTGATTAATGTTCCTAACCAGGAACACATCCTGAAAGCTATGAATGATTGTCTCATAGTACTGAAGAACAGTTTGGTTATTCTGAGCAGACAGGATTGAGGAGCTCAGCCTCTTTAATTTATCTGCAATACAGAGGTCCTGTATTTGGGAGACACTGCCACACGTCTTTTCAGGCCTACCCTTAACCTCCACTTTAGTGCCTCCAATCAGAATTGTTTTTCTATGTTGTTCCCTTTGCTTTTGCCAATCTGCAGCTGTGTACCAGACTCCTTTACAAATTGGCAGTCCAGTTGCCCCAGAAACAAAACCAAATTCAAACCCCAAAATCAGGAGATCAGAGGGCAGAGTCAATCTGGAGAGAGACAAAGGATCTCAGGAAGTGAGGATCAGAAAGCAAAACTCAGAAAGCAAGTACTAAATCAGGAGGTAGGGACTAGAATCGGAGTCTAGGTAGCTGCCATGTTGTTCAGCTGTTTCCTGTGTAGAGATTTACTTCAGCTTTGTTTACTTTACTATATGTTCTGTTTTGTTTCCCATTGAAGTTAATGGGAGCCTCTTTTGCTATTGATGTCAATGGAAAAACACCCATGGGGTTTCTAAAACTAGTGAAGTGTCTACTAAAGTCAAGTGCAGTATCCTTGACTGGCACTGGTTTGAGGGGCAGTGGCACTGGGTTGTTTTGGGGAGGTAAATTTTTATTTATTTATTTTATTTTACCATATTTGTATCCTGCTCTTCCTACCTCACGGTAGCCCAGAGTGGCTAATAATAACAAAATACAATATAAAAATATAATATAAAACAATTAAAACATTTTAAAACATAATAAACAAAAGCAGAGGGAAAAAACCCAACCCCCCACCAACCCAACCCTACCCCTCTCCCTCACCAAAAACGTGATGGAACAGCCAGGTCTTACAGTTCTTGCAGAAATCCGGGAGATCAGGGGCCAGACGGGCCCCCACCGGGAGGGAGTTCCACAGGCGCGGCCACCAAGAATGCCCTGTCCTGCGTGGCCCCCCAGGAAACCCGGGGGACATCCAACATGGCACGCATGGCTGACCGCAGAGGCCAATCCAGAACCTGGGGAGTGAGGCGGTCTCACAGATAGGCAGGGCCCAGGCCGTGTAAGGCTTTATAAGTTAAAACCAACACTTTGAATCGAGCCCGGAAGACTATTGGCAGCCAGTGCAGAAATCGGAACACTGGTGTAATGTTCTCCCGACGGCCCAGCCCCACCAGGAGCTGGGCCGCCGCATTCTGCACCAGCTGCAGCTTCCAAGCCATCACCATAGGTAGCCCCATGTAGAGTGGGTTACAGTAGTCTAACTGAGAGGTAATAAAAGCATTGATGATCGTGGCCAGGTCCAAAACCGACACCAGCGGTTGAAGCCGCCGCACCAGATGTAACTGGTGGAAGGCACCCCTCACCACAGCCTCCACCTGGAGATCCAGGTGGAGCTGTGCTCTGAACCTGGGAAGTCAGTGGAGGACAAACCCTCTCAATTATGGACTCAGGGGATGCCTTGTGGCTCTTGACTGTGGTGCTGTGGGGTCAAAGAGGGATGCCTGTGCCTAGTTGAGGGGCAAAGGTTAAGGGGAGACTGGTACTGGAGGGTGGGAGTTTGCCAGTGGCACTGGGTTTGGAGGGGAATACCAGGGAATGTGGGGTTTTAGTGGGTGTGGGGTGCTTTGCTTCTGGATGGAAAGTGGCTCTCTAACCCACTCTGCCTGGCTCCCCACCCTGCCCCACCACACCCCACCGCTGCCACATCTCACATGTCCTGAGATCAACATTGCTTTCTGCTTGTCCACAGCTGCAGGTGAAGAGGGCAGTTGGGGACAACCAGAAAGTAAAATTGATCTCGGAATGCAGCACAGGTGAGATTAGGCAACTGTGGGGCAGTTGGTGGGCCTGAGACCGGCCAGGGGGGTCTCCCACCAGTCTGGAGAGCAGAGCTGGGAAACAGAGTAGAACAGGAGAACAGTAGCACTGCCAGAGCACAAGTGAAATTGACCAGACTGCAATTAACAAGTGGGGACAGATGCAAAGTGGTGGGGAGCAAGTTGAACAGAGCTCAGGAGAGGGTAAAAGGCAAAGGTGGCGTTTTCAGTTTTAATAATAAACAGAAATTTTGTATCTAATGCTCGCTTTAGTATTATTATTAGCATGAAATACTGAAGTGCCTACTTTGGTGCACTTAATTATTAATACTAAATTAGTATTCCTATCCCTTTTGCTATGCTCTATAGAGCCCCAGGTGACCAACGGGAAAGCAATTGTCCTGGCCAGTCAGAAACTGTGGTCATATTACATTTGAGAAAGGGCTGCGTAGTTTGAGTTACCACAGGTCTGCTTCTGTGGCAGCTCCCCTAGTGGCAATGTGAACAAAGAACCGGCTGTACTTCTCCATTGACCTGAGTTTGAGGGTGGCATGTTTTCACAGACCTGGCCCAGTAGGGGTGGGACACAGGGCCAAATTTCAGTTTCAGGTTTATTTCAGTATCAGATCCCTGAATTTAGGCAAGGCTCTCGGTTTCAGTTCTCGGTTCTTTTTCCCATTGATTTCAAAGGAAAAGAGAACCAAGGACCAACCGGCTGAAAACCAGGGATCCTGGACTGAAATAACACCCCCGGGTGGGCCCTCCACCATCCCACTCCCGGCCCCAGAGGGTGGGGATCCATGTCCCTAACACTCCACCCACTAGGGCCCAGTTTTACCACCCCACCCCCGTTTGGGCTCCTAAGTTGCTTACCTTACCACCGCTGGTCCAGAGGATGGGGCTGGGCTTCTGGTTGGGCCACCAGCTGTGCTGTTGGCTGGGCCGCCAGTTTACTGCTGGCTGACAGGCCTCCTCTGCTGGCTGGTGGCAGGAGCTGGCTCCGCTGCCAGGTGGCAAGGCCTTCTCCGCTGAGGGGCAGCAGAGAAGGCCTGGCCACCTGGCAGCAGAGCCAGCTCACACCACCAACTAGCAGCAAAGGAGGCCTGGCCACCGGCAGAGGAGTCAGGTTCTCTGCCAGGCAGCAGGGTCTTCTCCTCCTCTTCATCAGTCCCAGGTCCAGAAAAACTTGAAATGCTGCTGGCCCAGCAGCGCACATGCACAAAATGGCCACTGAGGTCATTCTGTGCATGGGTTACCCTTATCCAAAATGGCACCAGCAGTGTTGGCACCATTTTGGAAGAGGGAAGCCATTCTGTGCATGTGTGGAATGGATCCGCACGCATGTACAGAATGCCTGCCCTCTTCCAAAATGTTGCTGATGCTGCCAGTGCCATTTTGGATAAGGGTTGCATATGTGTAGAATGGCCTCAGCGGCCATTTTGCACATGTGCACTGCTGGGCTACCAGCATTTTCAAGATTCTCCGGACCTGGGACCTATAAGGAGGAGGAGAAGGTCCTGCTGCCAAGCAGAGGATATGGCCCTGCTGCTAGTGGCTGGGCCTCTTTTGCTGCTGGCTGGTGGTGGGAGCTAGCTCCATCACCAGGTGGCTAGGCCTTGGAGAAGGCTTGGCCTCCTGGCAGTGGAGCCGGCTCCCACCAACAGTCAGCAGCAGAGGATGCCCAGCTGCCGGCATTGGAGCCAGCGGCACAGCTGGCAGCCCAGTCAGTGGCCCAGCCCCATCCTCCAGAACAGTGGTGGTAAGGTAATCATTGTAACTTAGGGGTCCAGAAGGATGGGGGGTAAATCCAGGCATCCATGGGTGGGGGTGTTAGGGACATGGTTCCCCACCCTCCGGGGCTGGGAGTGGGCCCCAGGGAATGGGATGGGGGATATGGGGAATCGAAAGGACACAATTTTTGGATCCTTTGGTTTAAACAGCCACTTTGGCCTGTTTTGGTTAAAACCGAAACTGAAAGTCCCACCCCAATCCAGAAAGTCTGCAATTTCTGCAAGTATGGAGAGCAGCCACAAAGGATGTTATCTGCTGGATAAGGCCCGATAGTTAAGGAAGGAAAGTATGCTATTCATTTTTGTATTTCCAGGAGAAGATTATGAGAAGTTAAATCTCTAAAATCACTTACTTGGCATGTCATCATTTCTTGAGGGCATCCTGAATTGCTTCTGTTGGATATACTTTGAATGTGTTTACACAGCTCCCTTTTCACATCCACCACTGATTTAAAGCATGCACTTATCTTTCAAGATAGATATTTCTGTCACTGCTGCTCGGTATTAATACATTAATTGTTACTTTATCACATTTGTCTACACTGCTCTCTGATATTGAAATGAAATAGCCACATGAAGACATGAATCACTTGTCAAAAAACGCTTCCAGCAAAGCTAAACCCTAAAAGAAAGCTTTTGGGAAAATAGATGTAAAGAGATATAAATGATAAATATGTCTATTTCCTTGTGTAACCTATATCCAGAAGTTTCACAATTTTAATGGAAACTTTTCACTTGTTAGTGGCTTGCTCACAGTATGATAGTGGAAGAAAGGCAAATGATACCTGAAGATGGTTTTTAAACTTCTATACATTAACTGTAGGAATAATGGAATAATCTTAAAATTCTAATTTTTTTTTCAGATAAAACATCTTTTTCTCGAGGATTTTTGTGGAAACTTCATTCCATTTTCCCCCCTTAATTTTAATTAATAAGCTTATGAAGGGTGTTGCAAACACATATTTTTCCCTTTAAATAAAATACAGTTGAGAGAAGTAAAAAAGGTAGCAAAGCACTAGCATTGCATAGGCAAAGTCAATCAGCATAGTCTATATTTTCTGAACAGTATATTTTATATCCATTTGTTCACACACCACAGGATGATTCTGACTTCCGAGAAGGCTTCCTTTTCAATTTCTTCTGCATATACCCCATTGTATAAGTCTGTTCGTGCCCTTATGTTTGCATTATTAATACATGCCATACCTACCCCCACACCATTCTGCCTTCAGAGATGAGTCCAGTCATTCTCCACAAATGTGCATCCTGCTCATCCCATGCCTCATTTACTTATCTATAATGTGAAATTAGATAGGCCACCATAATGAACTAGTGTATTGAGGAATGCAGAAGAAAGTCAAGTTTCTGCTTATTGAGGTATAAACACTTAAGTACCTAAAAACTGTTCACCTAGCCAAGATCCTGTCTATGACAGTGGCCAACAATAGCTGCTTCAGATGAAATAAACAAAAACAAGTAATATATGGAGTGATCCATTTCCAGTCATTGAGTCAAGCTTTGATAATCTGAGGTTGTATCCCGTGATGAACCTATCCTCCATTGTCTTATCCAATCTTTTTTTTAACCTAGCTGTATTAAAGGCCTTCAGGCCTTTCACAACATCTCATGACCATAAGTTCAACAATTAATTACGCATAATACCATGTCATTGGGTAATTTCAGACATGACACGGTGAAATCCACCACAGTGAATCCCACCCCGGTGTGAATGGCTTCACTGCGTGAGACGCGTGGCCCAAATAGACGTGACAGGGGCGGCACCATTGCCCAGGACCAACCAGAGAGAACACAGGCCGGGGGAACCCAACAGACATGACGTGGTGGCAAGAACCGCAGTGGGAGCCCCACAAGAGACCGGGGTTATGTAGACGCAAACATGGGCGCCGGAGGGCAAATGAAGCCAAAGATGGCGGAGGGCCCCGCCCAGGAAAGGGAAACACAAAGGGAGGGGGTGGAGGGAGCTGCAGCGCAAGCAGCGCAAGCAGCGCGAGCAAACAGCGGCTGCAGCACGGAAGGCGAGCACAGTTCAAAATGAGAAGCACACACACACAAATGAAGCAGCACACCCACACAACAAAAGGGAGCTGAGCAGGGGGGCAGAGGGAGGCACACACCAGGGGGGACAGGAAACCCCCCAGCCGGTCAGGCGCACGGGGGGAGGGGGGTGGCGAGGGGCCAACACAGCCAGCCCACCAGGAGAGGGAGGGGGCAGGAGCCCAGCGGGCAAGGGGAAGGGGGACCCAACAGCCCAAAGACACAGGAGGCAACACAAGGAACAGTGAAGCACAAAGGGTGTTTACTGAGGACACAAGCAGCACCGGCCTGGCGCAGAGACAGATAGCGCAGGGCCAGGGCGCGAGGGATGGGACAGCAGGTACCAGGAGAGAGGGCAACAGGCAGGTGGGTGGAGTCAGGTCACAGGGGGTTCAGCCATCCCAAAGAGCAAGCAGGCGTTGGTGCGAGCGCCCAGGCCGCAGACAGAAGGAAGGCGCTGAGGAGGCAGTCAGCTCTCAGATGGACCCAGAGCACCTTACACCCAGCTGCAGGGGCTCCCATTGGGGCTGGGGTGGCAACGACAGCAGGTGCACATAGCGGGGCCATTGCCACAGCCCCCGGCAGAAGCCGCGCCCAGCCATGTTCCCGTTCACATATTTCAAACATACAAAACCTCTGGGCCACATCAAAATAGCTGCATGCTATTAGCAATACCTGATCACACAAGCACATTCGTATTTAGAAAAAATAGCATGTGAGGAGCCACTCGAAGAAGAACAGAAGGTTGCTACTTTGTAAATAAGGTTCTTTGAGATGGCACCAAACATTCTCACATATACTCACCCTTCCAGCCTTGCATAGAATTTTTTCCTTCTGTTTCTAGAAAGGGTTGGAAGGAACTGTCATTCTGAGGGGGAGCGCACTTTTTATACTAGAGGAGTTTGAGACCATCATGTGGCTCTTATTTGAACAAGGTGATCATGCACAACCCAGTTGTGAGAATGTTGGGAGCCATCTCCAAGAACCTTCTTTACAAGGCAACAACCTTCTGATCAGCACATGGAGAGGATCTGTTTGTAAACAAACAGCCTTTTCTCCCAGTCTGATCCCTGCTGCTGCTGCTGCTGCACCTCCTCCTCACCCTCTCGCTCCATCCTCTGCTCTGTTTCCTCCACCCTACCCTCCATCGACTGCTCCGCCACGTTCTCCTACTGCTGCCTGCCCTTTAAATCTCCCTCCGTGTGCTGCTTGTTGTTGGTTGCCTGGCAGGCGCTGCATGCCGTCACCACTGCCCATGGTCATTTCCTTCCACCGTGGCCGGGGTTTTCCCTTCAGATGTTACGTTTCCTTCATCCCTGCTATGGTGAACATTCACCACACTTCTGGACCTCCTCCCATCCCGACCTCACAAAGCATGGTTAGGCTCACCCCGGCCCATGTTTGACTGTGGTGAACATCTGGATGCGGGCCAACAGATGTGCACAGCTCTTTCACCACCACCCACGTTTGACTGAGGTTGACTGTGGTGAATGCCACAAACGTAACGTCTGAAATCACCCATTGTAACATTGTCAATGTCGTATCTTCATGTCACTGCTAACTCAGTGCACTAATAAACAAGGCAAATGTACTAAGGAATCATTTTAAGAATAAATGTATCTAGACTCTGGACTATCTAGCTACCTAGTGTTTGATGTACAATCATGACTAGACCCATTTCAACTGTCTCTTCTACAAAGAAACCTACGCTTCTTCTAGGCATCTCATATACACCTGATAACAATTCCCTCTTCCCACGTCTTGCCTCAGATGGTGCAATCCTCTGCCAAATAGTCAAAGGTCAAGCTCCCTTGACATCAATATTGGAGGATTGTCCTGTCAGTCAACTCACTCTGCCTATTTTGCCACCATTGCGACCAGGGGCATAAACAAGGGGAAGTCTCTAGAGGATGATTCCAACCCACTCAAAGACTGTGCCTTTCCCATTTGTTCTCTCTTCTCCCTGTCTGTTATTGCACTCTTCCTATTTGTGCCTCGCTCAACAAAAGAACCTTCCCCCATCTGAGAGACCTTGGGTGCAGCAGAGGCCCGATCCCCATGGTATGCAATCACCACTGCCACACTGTGGGGCAAGCGTGTGGAGTCAGGCACACAGTTGTGGGAAAACCAGGCCGGCTGGTCACTGCCAGAGCTACCACTACGGAAGGGGAGGACCACAGCACCACATCACCAGCCACAAAAGCAGTTGCTGAGCCCTGCCCTGCCTACCTCCCCTGGCCTGACCAAAATCCTGCCTCCGTCTGTTACATGGCCTTGTGCTATGGGTGACAGTGCTTGCTGCTCAAGGTCCCTGTAGCAGTGCTTCTCGGCAAGCCCAGCCAGACACATGAGTTGCCCTGCACTAAGCAGCTTTACCCCATAGTCCATATGCCCAGGCAGGAGTAAGGCTACCCATGGTGTGGTAGTCTCCACTCACCGTCTCATGTGGTTGCACTCCCTGGTTCTGCCACTAATTGTGACATATATCAATTTTGTTAAGTACTCTTGTTCTGCTGTGAGAAATTATGTTGTTCCTCCTTATTTGTTAAATTCTTATCTGCCAGCCTGTGAAATGTTTCCCACTACTAAAATGCTTCTTTGACATGCCAGTCTGTTTGGCTTTCTGTAAAGTCAAATACGGATGCTCAAAAGTAGTTTTTAATAAGTAGACTTTTTAATACATTTCACTGACAGTATGTTGGATAAACCAGCTCGCATTTGTTTTGCCTCTACAAACCAATTAATTGTCCCTAATTAAGTGCAAATTAGTGCAGAATTTCTGAGCATGTTGCTTAATGGTTTTATCAGAATTGTTTTGCTTATAAAGCTTTGAGCCATGTGATTCTATGTATAATAAACCCTTTCAGCTATGTCAGGAGGCAAAGTAATAGACAATTTTATTCTGCAAAGGGTCTCTTTTTAAAGTTTTATCTGGCTTGTTAAAGTAGAATGAGAAGTTTCCTATTAACTAGGCTGGGAGGCCTTGGGGGCCACTGAAAGTTTTTTTAATTGCATATTTAATTAGAAATGTGCTGGAGAGCTGGTGTTTAGCTTGACTGAAGCTCATGGGTCCTGACAAAACGTCTGCTTCAAACTCATTTTTTCTCTTCAAAAATTTTCCTAAAAATTGGATTCAACTGAAGAAGCTTTAATTTTGTCCCTGTTCACTTCAGAGGGATTAGAGCGTTATTCCATCTGCAGGAAAACAGGAACACCTTGACAGCTTGAGAAGCATTCACTCTCAGGCAAAACCTAGAAAACTTTGAAACAGCAACCTTTGAAGTGGATAACAATTTACTGTCTGTCTGACTAGCTCAGTCACAGTTAGGGCTGCCACCTCTTGCGGTTCAACTTGAAAACTCCCCATAGACCAAAATGGGAGTCTCAGGGTCAAACTGCAAAAAGTAGCAACCCTAGTCGCAGTGGAGGAAGATTACAGAGGGAAGGAAGAGGAGGATAACGTTTGGCTCCTACAGGTTCAGTTTACAAAAGCTACCATTTATCCAGGAGGCAGTGGCTGAATACTAGTAGAAAATATATATGTGCACACTTTTGCTTTATGTTCTGGATAAAACATGGTTGACAACTCTGCATTTGGTTATCTGTAAACTCTGTATTTGCTCTATAGCTGGAAGAAAATTTGACAGGCCCAGTATGTCTTTTGCCAGTGCTCAATTGTCTCTTTTGTAGTGAAACGCTACCTGACAAAAGGTTTGCTTGCAGTTTAAGTTGCTTCCACAGCACTAACTTCCCCTGAGGTTATTTAATGGATAAAAAAGGGCAGCCCAAACTCAAGCTGACAAGACTTCAGCTTTCAGCATTGCTGGTATGAATGCACATTAGTTATGGGTGGATAACAATGCTTCCTAAATGGGAAAATAAAGCAAAGGACTTAGAAATTATTTCTTATGGAATAAAGTCTTTTACAGGAGAAGAAGAGAAATTACCCTAGTGTTCTACATAACAGACCAGGTTTTCAAAGAAAAGTGTGATAAATGCAAGGTTAAATTTGCATGCTGATTTGACTTTTGAAAGTTATATGTTTTATGAAGTAAAAACAGGCTTACAGAGTAATGTATATGCTCAAGTAGTAAGGTAATGAAGTATGGAGCTAATTCAACCACATGTCTCAATGCCTGTTTACATGTGAGGCAGAATCATTAATTAAATTTGATACAGGGTGTCTTTAGACATAACATCAACGGGTGTCTGAATGTGTGTTTTTACCTTGTTATGAACACCGTTTTGGTCCTGTGTTCACCATGTGGCACTGCTTAGACACACAGCCCTTTTGGGAGCAAATTGGTATTTTGCTCGCCACCTGATCTTAGCACACAAGTGCTGCTGCCTTGTTCCCTGTGATGTATCTGCTAACTTGTCACGATATCATTAAACACAATGGGTGTTTTTAGACACACATTTCTCCTGGATGGTTGCTGTAACATCCAGAACTTTCTGTGTGTCTAAATCACTCATCCAGATCTTAAACATCCGGATCTTTGAACTTCTGCTTGAAACTTCTCCCAGAACTTTTGTGTGTAAAAGGTTCTCCTGGTAAATTGCTTTGCTGCAGGCAGCTGTGGTCACTTGGTTTCCATGGCAGCCTGTCACGTTTACAGCTGCGGCTACTTTAGGCTTCTTCAGGGCAGTGTTTGTGTGAAGAATGCATCCAGGAACTGCCTCAGGGCAGTGTGTGTGTGAAAAATGAATCCAGAACTTACTTGTAGACTTGTAAACCCAGAAGACTGAAATATCAGGTACTTTAACATGTGTCTAAAAATGCCCGATGTTAGCCACGTGTTCAGTCAAAACACGCAAATTGTCCTTCTGAAGCAATGGTGTTCACATTGCGAGTTTAACGCGTGGCCAAATTGGTGTTGGGATTGTTAAGGTGCTTACACACAACGGCCAAACACATGCTTAGGGGTTTTGACACCCACTCTTTGTTATGTCTAAAGATGCCCACATTCTCTTTGAGGCCAAGGAACAATGTAAAAAGAGTAATAGAACAAGGGAGGTGGAGTTGCTCAATACTGCAATAGATCTCAGATTGAACATGGATCAGCAGCAGGGGTGGGCATTTGGATTAAAGTGGTAACTGCATGTAATGGGTAGTTACAGATTAATTTGTACCAAACCACAACACTCACGTTACATTTCGGTTTAAATTCTTAAAAGGAACTGTGCGTGAACAAATTTCTGCCAGACAATTCTGTGTATGTGCAGCCTTTTCTAAAATGGTGACGATGCTGCCACCACCATTTTAGAAGAGGCTATGCATGCACAAAAGGGTCCAGTGGCCAATTTGCTCATGTACAATTTCTTTTTTTTTCTTTTTAAAATTGTTTTATTAGTTTAATGGATTTAAATACAGATCCATAAAACATCTGTAATTAAATCCATAATTAAAGATCCAGAACCTAATACGGATCTGGAAATGTAATTCCCTCCAGATCTCCATCCCTAGTCAACAGTATGATGTTGTTACAAAGAAGGCTAATGCAATATTAGGTTTCCAAAATTTGGGAATTCATTGTTCCACTCTGTACAGCTTTAGTTAGGCCTCAGCTGGATTACTGTCTTCAATTTTGGGCACCCCATTTTAAGGACAGAAAAGATGGAGTGAGTGCAGAGCAGAGCAGCAAAGATGTGAAAGTGTTCAGAACACAAATCATATGAGGAGAGGTTGAAGGAGTAAAGGGCAGGGAGCATGTGAGGGGGATATGATAGCAGTTTATAAATATTTGAAAGGCTGTTCTAAACAAGTTGGAGAATAATTGTTCTCAATTACTTTGGAGGATAGGACAAGAGGCAATGAGCACAAGCTGAAGGCAAATGATATCATGGGAGGGTCATGGCCTGACCCTTGCATGGAATGGCATGGCATGGCATGTCCGTAGGGTCAATGCTGGGGGATGAGGGTTATGTTTACCTTTACCATGCCATCTTTAAAAAAAATAAAAAAAAATAATTGAGTGCCACGTTCCTACCACCTGCTGCTTGGTTGGCACTTGACACCATGAGGCCAGAGGGATCTCTCTGCCTGGCTCCACTTCCCCTTGCCTGGTCTGTTCAAGTTACCAGTGCCACAGTACCAATGCCATTCCAAGAGGGTTTTCCCAGGGGTGTATGTCTGAATGTCTGGTTTGGTTTCTTTTTTGTGGATGTTATAATTTTGTCTGCTGGGCAGGATGGCTGTTTTTTTCTGGGATTTATATCTCCACACAGTTGCACACTGTTTTGTAGTGTTATGTGTGTTGTCTTCTTTCTTTTTTACCAACATTGTGGCTGCCACATGACACAACAGAGCCTAATTGTAAAGTGTAACTTCTACTGTTCTTCCAGCTGTTTGGCACCACGAGGCCAGAGGGATCTCTCCACCTGTCTCCACTTCCCCTTTCCAGGTCTGTTCAAGTTACTAGTGTTACAGTAGTACCAATCCCAGGTCTTTTTTTTTTTTACAAATAAGAGCATGCCCATGGAGGGGGAGGGGGTCAGGTGATAGAATGTCTGGTTTCTTAATTTTGTGTGCTGGGCTGACTGGCTTTTGATGGGATTTATTTCTCCATGCAGCTGCACACTGTTTTGCAGGGTGGTGTGTGTTGTCTAGCCTGTGGGATGTCACAGCAAAGCCTAGATGTAAAGTGTAACTGTAAGTTCTTCTACAGTTGCATGTGTTGTTAGGCACCCTGATTGGCTAGGCAAATAAGGAGGAGGGAAAGGGAGGAAGGGGTGGATTTGCTATTGTGCACCCTGGTTGACTAGACAATTAAATGGTGATAGCTGAGGTGCCGAGTTAGTGCTGAATAGTTCTGAAGTTCTGTGTTTCATGTTCCAAAGACTGGAATTCCTGTTCTGAATTCTGGAACTTTGGAAACAGCGCTGAAGGGCCACTGAGTTACCCAAAAACAGTGCCAAAGGACCAATTACCCAGAACTTTGGAAATCGGTCCAAGTACCCAGAAGTACTATTTGGTAAATCCCTAACTGGTACCTAATTAGTGGATTTTCAAAGTCCTGATTTACCAACTTCTGGTCCCAGAATACCGACTTTTGGTACTGATTTTTTAAAGTTACTGCCCTGATTTTTGCTATTTTCCCATACTGGTTTACAGCTCCGTAAATGGTAAATTGGTACACTGGTAATGGTAAAAAAATCATTTTCTAGGTAGTCGGGTCCCTGATCAATGCTGGACACAGCATTCCAAATTGTAGGTAATAAATCTGGTACTCTATTCAGCTCTAGTTGTGTATATTTATTCAGCCATTAGGAGTATTTTTCCAGAAAAGAGAATAACATTTCTGAATGCAGAACCTGATATTTCCTTGAGCACTAATTTCATTCTGAAAATTCCTAATGCTATGTACAATCTGAATATGGCAGCAGGTTTGCACATGTGGGTTTCAGAGGAAGGTGTTTTTATTGTGTGTATTGTAACATTTTACAAATTGTATTTATTTATTTATTTATTTATTTATTTTAATATTTTTTCTACCCTGCCTCCTCCTGCTCACAGAGCAGCTTGGGGAAGCTTAAATGCATAAATAAAAACAAGACATAAAAAACACACATATAAAATACAATAAAATAAAATATAATTTAAAATAAAAAAAGAACTAAAAGGGCAGAACTCCCCCACCCCTCAACCCACCCCACCTTACCCGTCTCCTCTCCAAAGGCCTGGCAGAAGAGCCAGGTCTTACACTGTCTTCGGGAAAAGGGGAGGTCCGGGGCTAGGTGGGCCTCCATCAGGATGGAGTTCCACAGCCTAAGAGCGGCCACCGTGAATGCCCTCCCCATCGTTGCCATTCGGGGAACCCAGGTTACGTCAAGTCAGGCGCCCCCGGTCGACTGTAGGGGCTGCGATACAACCCAGGGCCTGAGGCGGTCCTGCAGGTAGGCAGGGGCCAGGCTGCTTAGGGCTTTAGAGGTCATTACCAACACTTTGAATTGGGCCTGGAAGATAATAGTCAGCCACTGCAGAGAATGGAGCACTGGTATAATGGGCTCATGGCGACTCATCCCCGTTAAGAGATGGGCCATGGGGCCATTGCATTCTGCACTAGCTGCAACCTCCGGACCATCTCCAAGGGCAGCCCCACGTAGAGTGTGTTACAGTAGTCTAATCTATAGGTAATAAAGGCATGGATGATGGTGGTCAGATTCTGCCCTTTTAATATATTTTAGTATTTTAATGAATTTTTAAACTGCATATTATATGTTTGTTTTATTAATTATTAATTATTGTTATGATATGTTATATGTTTTGTGAGTTTTCCCGAGCTGCTCTGTGAGCAGGAGGGCGCAGGGTAGAAAAAAACGGAATAAAATAAATAAATGATCAGCAGAGTTTCTGCCCCTCTTTAGGCACCTGAAATGTTGGAAGAGGTGGGGTGTGGACTTATTTGCAGAGGGTAAGAGTCAAGGGGCATGGGTAGTCCCTCTTTGGCCATTCAACGATGGGACGTCTGAACAGTAAGTAAAATAAGTGATAGCATAGTAAGCATGAGTTTATTTTTCAGAACATAGAAAGCTTTCTGTCCTTTGCTGCAATAGATCAGACAGGAGTGGAAACAGACACTGATCCAAAGTTATATAATGGGAACTTCTCACTGATCAGGCCCATCATTGTAAGCTTACTCTGATTCTAGGGATGGAAATTTTGGATGCGGTTAGAACTGAATTGACCCGAAAATGGCTGATTTCATTCTCCCAAAATTTCAGTTCTTGATTCCATTTCGGGCGATTCTTATTTTATTTTTTTTGCATTGTTTTTTTTTATTCCCCCCCTCGCCAATGAATAAAACCTGGGGGGAAAAAATGCAATGCCCCTCCCCCCCAAATCTGAAACCAAATCGAGAACTGAAATTCTCAGAGAACCGAATCTGAAAAAAACAAATCTCAGAGTTCCATCCCTATCTGACTCTATGCTAATATGTCACATCCTCTGTTCCTCAAACTCCCTTCCCCTGCTTCCATCATGTTTCGCACCAAGTACTTTAGTAGCCAGTGCAGAAAACATTTCAGTAGCCCCTCTGCTAAAGTCCCAACACCTGTCCCCTCAAATTTCCATACCTGCCAATATTACAAGCAGTCAAAGAGGAGCAAGCCCCACTCCCTCAGCCAGTAAGCTCTGCCAACGCAGACACCTACATACACACAAACACACACATACACACCTCCAAAATCTCAAGTGCATATAGAGAAGCCCTTCTGCTTATCAACCCACTTAATTTCTTGTCATTCCATCTTTTCCCCTTGTCTTCTCAGTCTCCAGTGCTTTTCCTGGGACATGACCAGGAAAGTGATGCTTGAGGCTTGAATAATTGTTTGAGGTTTTTTGTCTCTTTCTCCTGTGAGAAGACTTTGACCCCCTGAAAGAGGTCAGTGGAATTCATCCCCAAAGAGGGACTGTCCATCCTAAATAGGGACAATTTAGAGATAGGAATTTCCAACCCAAATTTGGAGAAAAGACAATTTGTCACCCCTAAATATTGGTCATGATTAGACTAACACTGACCTCAGCTCCTGATTGACTAACTGAGGGTGCAATCTTGTGGCTGGCATAAGCCACCCACACGCACAGTGCTCAACCGACAGCAGGCACTCAGGCGTGCATGTGTGCCGCTCGTGCAGCAAGCCACACGGAGCAAAGGCACGACCCGTGCCAATGTGACACTCCAAGCCCACACATCCTGCAGCCCGTGGGATGAAACAGGCAAGGCTCCCACTCCATCCCCCAGGTCGCAGGGTGTGTGGACTCGGAGGGAAGGGGATTGCATCTGCAGGGTCACACCTTTGCCGTGTGTGTCTTGCTGCATGCATGGCATGCATGCACGCCTGAGTGTGGGCGTTCTGGATGTGAACCTCATGTGAGTACAGCCTACATCAGCCACAGGATTGCACCCTGACAGTGTGAGAACCTAAGATGTATAAAATCTTAATACACATATTATGTGGGTGTTTTTAACTCTTCTCGAAATTTAGACAATAATGAAGCTCAGATCTCACCCAAATATATTCAACTACTTTTTCAGGGCTTTTAATTACCAGCTTCCTGAGTTTGTCTTAAAATAACTTTACATTTTTGCTATGCTCAGGATAACCATCCTTGTAAAACTACCTGAAGCTAGGGATGGGCGAAAGTGGTTTGGAAGTTCGGACCGAACTCGACCAGCTCGGTTAACTGAACCGAACTTCTAAACCGAACTCGATTTTTTAACCGAACCAAATTTCTGAACTCGGTTCTGTTCGCCTATCCCTATAAGATAATATTCCATTTAGTTCAATGGGGTTTGAATTTCCGAACTCTGTTCAGAAGTTCGGAGTTCGGACGGAACTCAAATAGTTCGATTGACCGAACCAAACTTCCGAACTGAGCTTGATTTTCGATCTGAACCAAACTGAACTTCCAAACTCGGTTCTGTTTGCCCATCCCTACCTAAAGCTTTTACTTTATTGTAGCAAGCTTTTAAATAAAATTCAGACTGGCCTACCTTTTTCTTCACCTTTATCGTCTTAAATGCTCTTCCTTTCTTCACAGCTCACTCTTTTTATTATCAAATATACAAGGCATCTTTAAAGATAATGAGACCATCCCAGGAGAAACTCCTATAGTATTTATTTATGTATTATTTTTCTATTTATTAATTGTCAAAGATACGTCCTTCACTCTTAGGCGTGGTGCAACAATATTGATAAGTGTATTCCAACAAAGCACTTAGTAGTTTCTCCAAGTGGTGCCCTCAATTCCTATTATAAACTGTGGGGGATGCAGAGAAACTTGGAAGGCATCTGTCACTTGCACCTTTCAGTAGTTGAACTGGAAAAGTGGAAAGAGAGATACATGAATCTTAGTGCAGCTGGAATTAAATAAATTCTGGATAGTGGGAGAAAAGGTTTAAGTATTCTGAATCCACACTGAAGGATATAAATAGCTATAATTTAGTTGTTGGGTTTCTCTCAGACCGCTTTCAGATAAGCGACTCTGCTTACCAGCTTGAAGGAAGCACTTCCTGAAAAGCCGCACGGGGTGCATTTAGACATACAGGAAGTAACTGGCTGCTGTAGGAATTGTGGCTTGTGTGGTGTCTTTGAAGCCATATTTGAGAAGCCTCAATATTGGTGCTTTCCCAATATGGCTTCAAAGAGACCACGCAAGCCACGATTCCTATGGCGGCCAGCTACTTCCGGTGCATCTAAATCCACATGGCTTTTCAGGAAGCGCTTCCTTCAAGCCGGTAAGTAGAGCTGCTCATCTAAAAGCAGTCTCAGATATAATCCTGACAGCAGTTTGTTATACTAAGGGCGGATTCAGACGTGTCTTTAAATCGCACAGCTGCCTCGGCGGCATCATGCGATTTAAAGAACCCCGCACTTCCGGGCTGGTGTGAATGCCCTCAAAGATAATACTCTGTGACTATGTTGTATGATCAATTTTTGTGGGCGGGTGAAGGAAGAGACTGGAGCAGAGGGTGAACATAAAACCAGAGCTCAAGAGAGAAATATTTTACAACTAGTTTTATGGACATGAAATATGGCATGGGCTTGTCTAAACTGTAAGTCTGGAGCTTAATTCAAGTTTCAAGGCCTGTGAAGCATTGCATAATATCAACGAAACGTATAGCATCAAATCTTCCATGCTTTTTGTGTTTGGTTAAACCTCTTGAAATTAAAGAGGTGACATCCATCAACTTTATGTTTCACATTGGAAAGCAAATAACTAGGGGCGTGCAGCACTTACTTCAACCACTTTTGTATTCTGTGCCATTTTCTGGGTAAAAAATAAATAAATACATCCATTTCAGGGCGGGTTGTAAAACCTCATTTGTTTTTATTTTTTCATTTATATTATTAAAAACAATATATTTTATTATTATTATTTTAAAAGATCACTACGCATATGCAGAATGGCCCTAGTGGCTATTGTGCACATGTGCTGTGATTTATTTATTTTTTAAATAAATTATTTTTTATATATTAAGCAAAAAAAATTAAACAAAGATGGATGAAAGAAAACATATGTTTTTTTGCTTATTCATCCATTTTTGGAACATTGATTACTAAAACGAATCATTTTAGTAACTAATAAAAACAAAACAAATTGCGCATCCCTACAAATAACAGAAAACTGTTGATGCCAAAATCCTTGAATATTTTATTGTGCTACCAGGCTGTACTCATATTATTCATAATGATGGCAAGGAATTGCCAATCAGCTAAGTAGACAGAAAGAGACCCTCTGACTGGAAAACCTTTCCTACAGGAGAGATTTAGTATCATTGTTTTTAAAATATGACCTTCACAGCAGCATTTCTAATTATACTTCCAAATTAGAACTAATATACTCTGAAAACCAGACTCACTGTTATTGACTGTGCCACCCAGATCCACAGAAAGTGAGCACCCGTTATGCTGTAATAATGTTGAAAACAGCACTTTAAGGAAAAATACAGGGATTCCTTAATCATAATTAAAAACATGTCACTCAACTAGGAAAAGAAGTAGTTAATATTCAACGTAGATCATCATAGCATCAGAGGTTGACCTGTAAACACAAACTGCCCAAACTGTCAGAAATGCTAATTGCTAAGAGCAAGTTTATTTATCCATCGGTATTATCATATTATTTAGGAGAAGAGTGATGGAGCAGGTAGTGGCTCCTTTAAGGGTAGCTTACTCATCACTTATTGGGTGGTTTTAGATAGACACTTGCTCTGCTTCTGCTCCTTTGCCTGCTCCCAAGAGGCCAATACATGTAAAAATGGGCCATCTTGTGCTGAGCTGGAGCAGGAATAGAGAAATCGCTGCCTGTTCTGGGTCAGCACCACAAGCAGAGAGGGCCACCCAAACCTGGAGCAGCCGGAGTTGGAGCGGTGGTCCATCTACACACAGACAGTCCCACTGCAGCTTTGCTTTTGGCCAGGGGTTGCCCTAGCAACAGCTATAGAGTTGCAGATGGAAGCCTAGAGCAGCTGGTGATTTGACCAGAACTCTATGGTGTGGTGGAGAGGGACACCACACAGGCAGACTGTGATCGACAGTAGCGGCCACCTCCATTTAAATCTGCCACATCTAGGGCAGACCCCAGGATGGCAACCCCAGGTCCATCTAAAAACATCTTTTGTCCATCCCATTCCAGGGATATAAGAGTAGGAGACCTAAAAACCGTGACAGTTTGCTACAGAATTTGTGCTACAGGACTGGAAGTAATGGGCTCAAGTTACAGGAAGGTAGATTTCTGTTAAATATCAGGGAAAACTTCCAGGCAGTAAAAGCTGTGTGGCAATGGAACATGTTGCATAGGGAGGTTGTAGGCTCTTCATCGCTGAAGTTTTTCAAAAAGAGGCTGAACAGCCATCTGTCAGGGATATTGTAGCACCATTTTGGCTAATGGCGGCCCAGACATATACACAAAATGGCAGCTACCTTTAACCAAAATTGTGGCAATGTCATTTTGACTGCTGCCATTTTGGTTAAGGGTGGCCACCATTTTGCCCATGTACAAAATGGCCCCATCAGACTTTTGCACATGTGCACTGCTAAGCACATGAGCTGGCAGCATGCTGCGCTGATGGGGTCTGATGGGAGGGCCCCGCACAGCAGCGGCACACTGGCAGATCCTAACTCACATCCTCTGAGGTTGGTAAGCACATGCCAGGTGCTAGGACCACAGGCAGTAGGGGGGAAAGATGGGCCCCAGGGGATGGGGGCATTAGGAACATCCTCACCCACACCCTCCAAGGCTGGTAGTGGGCTCTGGGGAATTGGGTTGTGGCGGTTGGACCCCCTGTCCCAGGGTATGGGGGTAGTGAGGGTTCAGGATGAAATGGTCATGGATCCGGTTCACTTTGGTCCCCTTTTGGTCCGGTTCCCCTTCCCATTGAAGTCAATGGGGAGATTTCCCACTGACTTCAATGGGAAAGGTATAAAACCGAAAAACCGAACTATAACAGGCTTGATTTTCGGGTACTTCAATTTTAAACCAAAACAGCTAGTAAAACCAAAACCAAAAATCTCATTCATACCATTTATTGTTCAGCTGATTATAACTGTTTTACTGCATTGCTGCATTTCTGTTTACCATTTAATATTATTAAATTATATCAAATCATGATTAATAAACCATGATTACTTTCCTGTTTACTCCCTTCTCTCTCTGCTCCCAGCTCCAGATCTGGTTTCAGACTAGTAACAGTAATATTTAGTTACACAGTAATATGGTAATGGTAATACAATAAAATAGTTAACAGTTGGTGTATTATCTGGTTATTTGGTTTGGTGGTTAGAGGTCACGGTAATTGGTTTATGACTGAATATCCTCCAAATTAGCTGATATGTCAGATATTAACTGTGAATAATAATTTTGCTAGGGGAACTGAGGGATGGTTACAGAAAAGGGTTTAGGAGGGAGGGGGGAGAAACTAAGGAAGTAGAGTGGAATATAGGTATAGGAATAACATAGAAATAGTGAAAGGATACAAGGAAGATAATAGAGTGAAACGGAATGGATCAGAAAAAAAGGTGAAAAACCCACACTGGAGTTATTACAAGAGAATGGAAAAGGTAATGCAGAAGAGAAAAGAAAACAGATACCATGCAAATGGATAGTCTTAAAGTTATATCCTTCAATGTCTGCGGCCTTAATAATCCTATAAAACGAAGAAGGGTATGGCAATTTATAAAAAAAACTGCAGCCACATATATTCATGATGCAAGAAACGCACCTGATAGCACAGGATAACTTTAGATTTAGTAATATATATTATAAAATATACTTCACAAACGGGGGGGGTGAGGGGGAAAGCAGGGGTTTTAATAGGAATATCCAAATCCTTGAAAATGCAAATAAAAGAAATTAGCAAAGATAACCAAGGCCGAGTTTTAATATTAAAGGGTCTGATAGATCAAGAAAAATACACTATAGCAACAGTGTATGCCCCTAATAACAACACTAGGACCTTCCTAACTAAACTAATCCCAGAGATCACAGAAACAACAGAAGGAAGAGCTATTGTAAGTGGAGATTTTAACTCCCCACTGACATCTCTGGATCTGTTTACTAAGACACCCCTAAACAAGCAACAAGAGAAAATAAAAAAAGTAGTTGAAGATAATCAATGGAGAGAAATTTGGCGAGTATTCCATCCACAAGAGCAGGGGTTCACCTTTTATTCGAATCCTCATAAAACATCATCCAAGATAGATCATATCCTGGTTAATAAGGAACTATTGCCTATTTGTGTGAGAGCATATATACAAATTATACCTTTCTCAGACCATAATGCAAT
>QEPC01001394.1:1516247-1551129 GCA_003113815.1 Sphenodon punctatus
AGCCCACCCAAGAGAACATACACAAGTTTTTAGATAAGATTAAGATACCAAAAATCAACCAGGCCCAAAAAGAGTTTCTAAACAGAGACATAGAAGAAGAAGAAATTAATGATGCTATTAAACAGCTACCCCAAAACAAGGCGGCCGGACCAGATGGATATCCGTGCGAATTTTACAAAACATTTGTAAAAAGCCTGTCCCTAATATTAAAAAGAGTATTTAATGAAATGATTAGACAGCTGACAATGCCAGACACGTTCTATGAGGCCAATATCATTCTTTGTCCCAAAGAGGGAAAAAACAAGGAAGTGTGCAGTGGATATAGGCCAATCTCGTTAATCAATACAGACGCAAAAATATTTACAAAAATCCTGGCAGACAAATTAAAATTAATTATACCCGAAGTAATAGAAAGGGATCAAACAGGTTTCATGCCAGGGAGACTAGGCATAGATAATATACGAAAAGTTATAGACCTCATAACATACATCAAGGCAAAAAATAAACCAGCGGCCATCATATCACTGGATGCGGAGAAGGCCTTCGATTTTGTGGAACATAAATTCTTGCTGGAAACCATTAAACGAATGGGTATGGAAGGACAATTCCTTAAATGGCTTCAGATAATATACAAGAAACCCAGAGCCAGAATTTTACTAGATGGTAAAACAACTGTTGACTTTAAACTGACTAGGGGTACCCGGGATGGATGCCCCCTATCACCTCTCATTTAATATAGTTATCGAACCTCTTGCCATAGCAATAAGAGCACAACTGCAAATTAAAGGTATACAGATACAGCAAAAGGAATTTAAGGTAGCATTATATGCAGATGACATGATGCTAAGTTTAACTGATCTCCCTACATCCATCCCGAAACTAATAGAAATCATCACATAATTTGGTAAAGTGTCGGGGTATAAAGTGAACATAGAGAAGTCCTAAATGTTACTTTTTCATGAAGAAAAGCTAGATGCAACAGAAAAACAAAAGACCACACCTTTCAAGATACAAAATAGCCATATAAAATATTTGGGAATAAATATTCCAAAAAAATGGAAGGACCTATATAAACTAAACTTTGCCCCCATATTAGAAGAAGTCAAAAGGAAAGAGGAGGAGTGGAAAAAACTACAAATTTCATGGTTAGGCAGAATAAATCTTGTTAAAATGGCCTTACTACCAAAATTACTTTATACATCATTTGCCTTACCGATCAGAGTCCCCAAGGAATACTTCAATATAATAAATAAGAACATAGCAAGAATAGTATGGCAAAGGAAAAAAACCCAGATTAGGAGATCAATATTATACACAAGAAAGGAAAAAGGGGGACAAAATATGCCAGATATAAAAATGTATCATTGGGCTTCGGCCCTCCGAGGTATAAAAATATGGTACCAAAATGAGGTGGATCCAGATTGGATCGAAATTGAAAAAGAATATTATGGAATAAATACATTTATCAATATATTAACAGATGGGCAGCAGGTGCAGACTGTACGGGGTAGTGAGCATCCATTTATAGAGTACACGCTACAAATTTGGGAAACATGCTTTAAAAAAGCAGAAATTTTAATAGACAAATCACCCTTCACACCTATATTTGGTAACTGGAGCAAAACAGCGGGGATTCCCACAACAGTAAAAAAGCAATGGGAAAAAAGGGACTAAAATGGGCTACACATTTGTTTGTGGGACAAGAGTTCTTAACTCTAGATACCATAAACCAGAAAATTGAAAAAAGGACAGACTTTATGGTATATGCAAAAATTAGAAGCAAATATACACAAAAACAAAATAAAGCACATTACTTACGAACAACACATGAACTAGAAAAAGTACTATACAGAGACCCCTCTCAGCTGCACGTGCTGTCCAAGATCTATAGAGTACTGTATACCATGTATAACTTACCGGATGCGGGGTATGTGGCAGCATGGGAAGAAGATCTACAGGAAAAAATAGAACAAAAAGAATTAACAATGTTGTGGCAAATAATGCATAAATCATCAAGATCACTGACGGTATTAGAACCACAAATAAAAACAATTTATAGAATGTACTATACACCACTAAGACTACAGAAAATGAATGAGCACTATCCACAGCAGTGTTGGCAAGGATGTAAAGAGGTGGGCACATGGATGCACTGCTGGTGGGGATGCCCCCATATAAAGAGTTTTTGGACACAAGTCTGGACTTACCTGAATCAGATAGCACAACAGGAAATACCATTCACACCGAAGTTTGCTTTAATAGGAATTCACACAGAACTACAAATTAGAAAGGAAAGAGAAAAGGCGTGTCAACAACTTAGACTGGCGGCAATATATACCATAGTTTGCAATTGGAAATCCACAAGAAAAACATCAATTAAACAATGGAAACAAAGACTGTGGTGGACACTTACCATGGAGAGAATCCAACAGAACTTCATTCAGACTTGGAAGGATTTTACGCAGTGTGGAATTACGTATGGGACCTGATCCAAACCGAGATCGAGCTGAGTGAGAAACAGGTTTCACTATGTTTAACTAAAATATGAAAGTTGACGATAACATAGATAAACAGGGACCGAAGCTGTAACCCCAGGTCTCTCAGAGATTGAAAGTCTATTAAGATATTTAGATAACATATTGGTTATTGTATAACTTTGAAAAATAATAAAATAGAATTATATATATATATATATTATTATTATTATTTATAAAAAAAAAAAAGAGATCAGGATTAGACCCAATATTTTAAACTATGCATATATTAAGCTAGTTCACACAAAAGGAATACTACACACTACACGTATGGCTGTAGAGTCAGTCTCATTCTAAATTGCTGTTTGTAGGAGCTTAAAATTTTCCAAACCAAACCCAAAGGCCTTTCAGCAAAGATTTTCCAGACTGTTTTCAAACAAAAGTTATTTTATTTTATTTTCCTTTTCTTTTCTTTTTTTTTTTTTTAAATATGGCTTTACAATGTAGTTTGACTACTTTGTAGTTTTCTAAGGAATGGGAAAAAATTCACACTTCAGTATAATTGCTGAAATGCTTTTTTTGCAAGAACTATCTTCACTTTAAAATCTTCAACTTGGCATTTTCTGTATGTGGGAGAAAACACATGCTTTGGGAAGGGAAAAAAAAGGTTGACCAATTAAAATGTATAATTAGTGCCATCTACATTCTATAAAAAGTTTTTCTTAACTTTTAAACCCTGAATTCCATCTCTCTCTTCCCCCAACCCCCAAGTCAGGCTAAAGCCCAGGCTTACTAGCACCTCAGAAGAGTAATTTTAGCCACATTATTTATGTAATATATTTATTCAAATTTATATGCCACCCTTCCCGAAGAGGCTCAGAGTGGCTCACAGTTCATAAAACAATAAAAATAAAATCCAAACAATAAAAACTCCCACCCTTGATAGTCCAAAACTGGTCCAAATGTTTGACCAATATAAATGTATCTATGGTATATAAAAAATGTATATATTGTATATGAAATATTAAAAATTACAAATAAAACAAACAAACAAAACCCTCCCACCCTCCTCTCAAAAATTGCACCCTCCCTACAGCGCTACCCAAAAACCCACCCAACCCCTATCCCCACCCACCAAATGCTTTTCCAAATAAAGATGTTTTACACACCATCCTGAAGATGCTTAGGCTCGGGTTCAAGTGAACGTCCTGGGGAAGAGAGTTCCACCAAACCAGGTCAGCAACTGAGAATGCCCTCCTGCGAAACCCCGTCCTATGGACAAGGAGATGGAACCTGCAAGAGGGCACTTCCAGCCGACTGTAGGGGCCACAGTGGAGCACAGTAGGACAGGCATTCTCTCAGATATATGGGGCCCAGACCATTTACGGCATTAAAGATAAAAAACAGCACCTTCAATTGTACCCAGAAAGCTATAGGGAGGTAATGCAGATTTTGGAGCACCGGTATAATGTGCTCCTGGCAACTAATCCCCGAAAGGAGCCAAGCCACCACATTCTGCACCAGCTGCAGCTTCCAAACAGTTATCAAGGGCAGCCCAACATAGAGTCCAACATAGAGCATGTTGCAGTAATCTAGCTTAGAAGTGATGAAAACATGGATCATAGGGGTGGGACTTTGGGCAAAATCTGTTTCTATAAGCATCGGATTTCTGTCTACTGGTTCTCCTATCAGTTTCCAAAATGTTAAAAATCCAATTAAAAGACCAATGCGAAAAAATTGGTTTCTCAGCGGGCCTGTCCCCTCTATGACAGGCATGCTGGGTGCGAGACCCTGCTGAGGGAGCTCTCAGCAGTGGGAATAGTCCCGGGGCAGGTACACCTCCCCAGGCCATTTTCTGTGGGCATGTCGCCCTTTTCCCCCACTGGCCCCCAGTTGCATGGTGAGCGGGCGGTTTCTGGGCCTTCCCTGGCCACCCCATGGCTGTGGCGGGGAGGATGAGTGACAACCCCCCGGCATGATACTGGGATGATACCCGGCCAGTGGGTCCAGCGTGGGCAGTCCCCAGTGGGGGTTAGTGGGTTTTGCAGGATGGTCCCTGGGACCCGGGGCCCCCTCTAGCAGAGCCCTCCCCCTCAGCAGTGGCAGGGTCTGCGGCTGCCACTGGGCTAGGAGCTGGTGGGTGGGTCCCTCTCCAAGGGACGGAAATGCCTCCCTCTGGGGACCCTCATGGGGGGGCCTGCACAGCATGTTTTGTCCGTCCTGGGACAACAGGTGGCTGGGTCTGTGGTGGAGTCAGACTGGACCCTCCCCTGGGATGGCATGGGGGAGCCCCTCCCCCTTTTTCTATCTCACAGGGAGGAGCTGGCACATCCAGAGACCCAAGAACAAGGCAGCGATGACCTCTGCTGGAGGATTGAGGTGATCAAATGTGCCATCCAGGTGATGGCACAGCAGCCTGCCCAACAACTGACAACTTACCAGGCCAGGCAACATGACGCAGGTGAGGCAGGGGCCCTCCCACAGTGGGTGGACAGTATGGGTGTAGGGGCACTAGCCCAGGCCTTGCCTTTGGCAATGCGTGCCCCTGAAATCACCTGTAGAGCGATGGTGGGTGCGCAACTGAGCCTAACACTGGGCCCAGGGAAGACCCAGTTGCTATCTTAGAACGGAACATGGGTTCCGGTAATTGCTCCCTCTGCCCCAGGGACCAGTGGCAGGGCTTATCCCTCACAGCTGCTGCCCCCCGTGGGTCTATCAAGGGGCACAACTGACCTCGAGGGCCAGTTCTTTCGGGTGTGGGCCTTGCCGTCTGACTCCCTCAGGCAGGTGAATAAGCTGCTGAATGTGTTACAGCCTCTGGGCATGGATGCCAGGCAGCGGCCCCCCATTGGGCGATGGTACACTGATGTCTCCAACCCTATTGGGGATCACCTCCTCCCATCTACACAGGAACAGATATGGTGAGGTGAATACATAGACATATTTGCCTTCCTGTTCAGCGATCCCATTGTGGACCCAGCTGAACAGGACGACAAAAAAGAGAAGGAATGTTTCAAGCGCCCCAAAGCTGAACGGAACTGGTCCAACTGGACCACAGCCTTTTCCATCTATCACGGGGTGTTGATACAAGCATACCCCAGTCGGGTCGCTGATCTCCTTAAGTATGCTGACATAGTATGGCGGGCATATGAGGTGGGGCCTTCCGGGGCCTGGCTGCGGTATGATGAGGCATTCAGGCATGGAGCAGCCTACACCCTGGGCCTCCGGTGGGATTTACATCTAAATGACCTGTGGCTCAACTATATGAGCGGTATGGGCAATGCCCCCAGGTCAGACAGTGGCCATCTATTGGTGAGGGGTGGGGTTGCATCCGCCGCTGATTCCTTTCGTGAAGAAGGAAAAAAGGCAGCAACAAACACTGCGGCACAGTGCTGGGAGTTCAGCTGATATGGGAGATGTTCTCGCTCTGCCTGCAGGTTTCAGCACACCTGCCCCAACTATGTGGGCTACAATGCAGCCACCATATGCCCTCATGCGAGAACATGGGCTTGGGGAAAGTCCAATCTTGGCAGGATGGGAAGGGGTGGGCAAGGAGGTGGCAATACGAGCTCCCCGGGTAAGAACCCCAACTCCAGTTAGGCCTGATCGGCTAGAGCAGGCCCTGTTGGGACACCCAGACCAGGAGCAGACTGATTATGTGATATCGGGTTTTCAGCAGGGTTTAAGATATCGGCACTTAACATCCAGCAGCAGTGGGTGGCCCCCAACTTGAAGTCTGTGTTAGGGGTGGAACACGTGGTCCTCAAAAAAATTGTTAAGAAGCAAGCAGAGGGGCGGGTCGCCGGTCCGTTGCCACCCCCCTCCCAATATAGTGATTTCACCTCTCGGAGTGGTCCCCAAGAAGGCCCTGGGGGAATACCATTTGATTCACCACCTGTCCCACCTGTGGGGTGGTTCAGTCAACGATGCAATACCCAAAGAACTTACATCGGTTCAATATGTGTCGTTTGACTTGGCAGTGGCACTGGTGAGGCGTTGCAGCTTTGGCATCGTCCTGGCAAAGTACGACATTGTCAGCTTTCCGCCTGCTCACAGTACACCCAAAGAGTTTCCATTTGCTAGATTTTCATTTTAACAGCTAGTACTATTATGACATGGCATGCCGATGGGGTGCTCCATGTCTTGTTCGGCGTTCGAGAGATTCATCTCCGTGATCCAGTGGGTCACAAGGCAGTGGGACGAGGGTGGGGAGGTTACCAAATATTTGGATGACTTCCTCTTCATCAGATGAACCAGCAGAAAAGAACGTCTGGGGCTAATGCGGGCTTTCCAGAGTGTGGCAGAGGAGCTGGGCATTCCCCTAGTGCCAGAAAAGACGGAGGGACCGGCCACTAGGCTGACTTATCTGGGGATATAGCTGGATACGGTCACAGTTGTGTCATGCCTACCCCAGGATAAGCTGAGATCCCTGCAGACCAAAGTAGACGAGTGCCTGAGAGCAACCAAAATTATGGCCTGACAACTCCAATCATTGCTGGAGAGCTTCAACTTTGCATGTAGAGTGGTAGCACCGGGGCAGGCCTTCTTGTCCCACCTCTATGCCATGCTCTGGGATAATCCTCTTCCCCATTACCACATCAGGCTCACCAAGGAAATGATGGAGGATCTTGAAACATGGGTAGCCTTTCTGGCAGGTTTCAATGGGACTAGTTTCTGGAGGGACCAGCGCTTGCTGGAAGCGGAGCTCCATGTGCACTCCAATGCCGCCAGTGGTTCTGGTTTTGGGGTATATTTCAGGGAAAGATGGGCTGTGGCCCCCTGGCCACCAAAATGGAATGAGTCAGGGATCACTAGGGATCTCACCTTCCTTGAGTTTTTTCCCATTGTGGTGGCTGTCCATCTCTGGCCGAAGGAATTCGCAAACCAGACAGTAGTTTTCTGGTGTGACAACCAGGCCGTAATCCACATAATTAACATGCAGTCTTCCCGGTCTCCATGGGTCATGAGGCTTGTTAGGGCGCTCATGCTCACCTGTCTGAATTTTAACATACTGTTTCAAGCCAGGCACATTCCTGGCATCGACAACGGTGTAGCCAATGCCCTTTCTCGCTTCCAAATGGAGTGTTTCCGCTCACTGGCAGCACAAGCCAAGGCAACCCCAGAACCACTTCCATCGTCAATGTGGATCCTTGGGTTATAGAGCTGTACGCCGCCATTCAGGAATCCTTGGCACCATGCATGAGGGCTGCCTATGACCGAGCTTTCCATGATTCTCAACAGTACTGGTTGTCCCAAGGGTGGGAGCGGGGTTTCCCAATCCCAGAGCCCCAGATGCTCCAATTTGCCCTCCATTTGAGGTGAAGGGGGGGGCAGCCCTGGGCACCATAGCCAGCAAACTTTCGGCACTCAGATTTATGTTAAGTCAGTATTTATTGTATTCAGCAAAATCTTTGCTATAACAATACACCACATAAGGTACATAACAGATAAAACAATTAAATAACAGTTAATTAAAACCAGAACTCAACAGAAACAAAAAGCAGGTAAAAAAACCAAGTCTATCCCCCTAGGGGACCCTGCAGCATGAAAGGAGAATAGCTGACATGTTCTACAATCCAGATTTACATCGCAGCAGGCAGATTCCTCAGTATCCGAAGCCTGGGAGGTTGAGGAGGAACTAGGACTCCTCGTTACTCCAAATTTTCTCAACCAGCTTAAGGAAGCAGGCCAGTGCTTTTGTCTGCACTAAGTCAGAGGCAGTGAGAAGTATCTGCAGCTTATCTTCCAGAGAGAGGGATATACTCTGGAATAGAAGGTCAATACATACTGCTCTCAGATTTATATACCTATGGCAGTGAAATATAACATGGAGCAGCATCTCTACTTCTTGGAGATTGCAGCGACAGATCCTATTAACATAAGGGACCTTCTGTCTTCTCTTTCTAACCACTGCAGTTTCGAGTAAGTTAAAGCGGGAAAGGGTTACCAGCCTCCTCAAATTAGGATCCTGAACCTGCAAGACATATTGTTCTAGAGCACAGAAGAACTTTACTCTTGGATATAGCGGGGCGATCCTACTGTCTTGGATAGCTGTGAGATCCTCTCTCACTGCCTGATCTCTTACACTCTGCCTAGTTTCCCTCCTAGCTGCGCTGTAGTTAACATTATTGCTAACTTATCCAGGAAAGGACTAATTGGTGGGACACTCTCTGGATTCTCTTCCACCACTGATACTGGAGAGAGCCCTGATGGTGGCTTTCCTCTATATAGCACTGATGGGCCAGTGGTGAAGTCAGCCTTTGCTTTAGTTTAAGGCAATAGAGCAGTGCTGTACAAAGGGCTCGGGACTTCACTGAGACCGAACCCGTTTCTAACTGAAGCATTGGCAAAGGGGAGGCTTTGGGCGCCCTTAGAAGTGTCCTTAGGACACTTCTGGGGACATTCCTCCCTTGCCCCATAGTTAGACCAAGTCAGCTCTGCTCCATAAAGAAGCTGAGGCATAACTCTAGCTTCGAAGATGGAGTGAATATGATTTAAGTATGCCACAGGCATTTCCCAATATATCTGAAATAATGCCATTACTGACTGTTGCGCCTTTGCAACCCATGCCTCTGAATTGGCCTTCCAGGCTTGGGAGCGCGCAAATACAATCCCTAAATAGGATAGTATAGCGTCTGGAGTACTTCTTGGGACCCGCTCTTCCAACTATATTGAGTTCGGATTGTACCGAAAGCCATTATTTTGGACTTAGTAATATTAACAGAGAGACAATTATGAAGACAAAAATCATAGAGGGAATCAAGGCATTGCTGGAGACCCTGCCATGTTTGAGAGAAAAGAACGATATCAGCGTAACGCAAGGATGATATTGGCTTGGTCTGAATAAGTAAACAAATTAAAAAGAAGTGGGGCCAACAAGCATCCCTGCCTTACTTTCCTCTGCAGCGGGAAAGAATCCGTTGTTTGACCATCAAAACCCTTCCTGCCCTTCCCGCCCTTGTCTGATCATGAATAGACATTAGGAGTTTCAACAAATCCTTATCAACTCCCATCCAAATCAGTTTCTGCCACAGGAGAGTCCAAGACACAGAGTCGAAGGACTTGATGAGGTCAATATATGCAACGTAAAACTTGGCCTTCCTTATGCAAACATATGTATCAATGAGATGTAATAAAACAAAGCAGTTATCAAGAGTTGATCTGTTTGCATGAAACCCTGACTGTTCTTCTGCTAAGAGGGAATGCATATGCACCCACTGGTCTAGTTCATTCAAAAGGGCACGCGTATATAATTTACTTGATACTGATAAAAGACTAATGGATCTATAACAGGCTGGATCAGTGGGGTTGCCTTTTTTAAAAATAGGTACGATAATTGCTAAGGACCAAGAACATGGTATAGAATAAAGCACACTGACAGCAGTAAAAACTTTTGCCAAAACTGGAGCCCACCAACCAGGATTATTTTTGAACAGCTCCGGGGAGATGCCATCAGGACCAGGACCCTTGCCAGGGCAGAGCTTATGGATAAACTCTATTAACTCACTCTCTCGGAATCTGAAACCGGACCACTCCTGTCCAGAGCTGCAAAGTACAGCAGGAGTAGAAGGGAACAGCTCCCCCTGACTTGCCACTAGGAAAGAGTCCTGGTACAGTTCCTTATAAAATGCTATCCAAGTCCCATCTTCTATACGGGCGGGTGTGTGTGTGTGTGTCTCATAGGTCTACCTTTCTTCAGTGACAAATTTTCAAGTTTCCAAAATTTGGTGGAGTTATTCGTCTGTGCTGCCAGTTGCATTTCTGCCCACAGTTGTGCCGAATTATAAGCCTTTTTTCTTTTCAAAAGGCGATAATAGTCCTTCCTTTTCTGGAGGAACACCACCCAATCGGGTTGGAGATGGAATCTGTTCCACAATCTCCTGGCCATGGCTACAGCTGCTTTAGCATCTCTGCACTCCTGATCAAACCATCTGTTCTTAGAATTAAGGTGGCCAATCTGTGGGGATGCCGGAGATCGTTTAGTAATATAAGGAAAAAGAAGATCCATTATAGAATCTAAACGGGACCCCACAGCCACGTGATCTTCCGTAGCCAGAAGGTCTTCACGTAGTGCCAAACAGTCAGGAGAATAAAGCACGTGGGTGACTTGGGCTGATACCTGTGTAGACCAGTTAACTGGCAACTGCACAGTCTCTTTAGTAGGAGAAAAAGAACCCAGGTCCTCAAGGTTATCAATCTCTCCAAGCTCCAACACAAAAGGGTAATGGTTCCCTTCAGGTCTAACCAGAATCATGAAATCTCGGATAATAGGAAGATTGGTTGGGAAGGTTAGAGCATAATCAATAACACTTGCCCCCAGTATTGAGTCGTACGTAAAGTGTCCCTGCAGGTCAGAAGGGGGTCTGGCATTGATTATCAGAAGCCCCTGCTGTAAAATGAATTGGTGTCTTCTACCATGCCCATTGGTTGTCACATCCATAGAGCCCCGCGAAGGGATTCATAGATGTGATTGAAGTGGAACATCAATGGAGTCCCATGGCTGGGTGCTCACCCTGTTGTTAAAATCACCCACAATGAACAACCTTGCACCAGAATATTCCTGGATAAGAAGCTCAAGCAATTCACTGATTTATCCCAAGATGCGGGGACATAATATGTAGAGGTTTCGGGTGGTATATATACATTAATAATTATGAGTTCAGCGATCTTCTGTAGCCTCATCCGCAAAACCACACAGTTATTGAAGGCTGTGGGGTATCGAAGGACTTCTGCTTGTAGATCATCAGAGACCAATGTCAGTACGCCTCCAGAGGGATGGCCTTTTTTGTCTGCTTTATCGCCGAAGCAGCGTAATCAGAAAAACCAGGGACAGAAAAGAGCCTTACTTCATTCCCACAAAGCCAAGTTTCTTGCAGGCATATTATATGATATTTAGATACAAAATTAACCCAGTCAGGATCCCCTAACCTAGCCTTAATGCCCTCGATATTCCACGAGAGGGAACAGAGAGAAAAACATTCCGTATGTCACGCAGCTCCAGCTAGCTGATCCTTAGGGGGAGAGCCAGTTGTGGGATATAAACAGGGAGTTAGCAGCGTAGGAGATGTGCCTCCTTCCGCCCATGGAGAATCTGGGTCAGTTTGACAAAATGGAGAGAGAAGACTAGGATGAAAGTCTGCTAAACTGATCACAACTGGTGGAATAGATCCACAAGAATGCCCAGTAGCATCAACAAGGTCCCATTCAGAAATAAGGTCAGGATGCGTCTCAGATTGGCAAAAACTAGACTGAGAAGCAACAGTAATAGTGTCGATATTAGCCCCCACCACCACCACGTAGGGGTATGGGAGTGAAGAATGGTGCGAGCCAGGGTGTTTTCCATCCTCAGAATATAAATCCCTGAAGTCCTAAGAGATTTCCGTGCAGCCCAAAGCTGCAAAACCAGCCTAGTAGAACTGAAAGCCATCTCCCACCTCAGGAACCAACCTCGGCTCAGAAGAGGAGAAAAACCTAATACCTCTCTAGCACTAATCCCCACTCCCATAATTCGATGAAGAAAATTTAATAAGGGCATCAAAATCAGCAAATCGGTGGTAAAAAAACAAAATCATCTTTTCTTGTTGAAGTGGAAAAGAATAGATGTGGCCCATTGTTCATGAGTGTCTTGTGGCCACACTTTTAGCATAAGTGGCTGGTTTGGGGCCTTGATCAGGCCATTCTTTCCAGTTAACCAGTTATCTTAGGGAACCTGGACATGAGGATTCTCATGTAGTGCCTTGCCAAGATCTCTCAGGGTCATGGACAAAGCCAAAGAACTACCCTGTGGCTCAGTAGGGAAAACTCCCTTTGAAGTTACCAGAGGAGTAGCCTGATTAGTCTGCGGTAAAGAACACAAGATGGTTCCACTAAATGGCTTATTATCACAGGAAGCAATCTTGGGGGGGGGGTCTGGGGATACCTTTGAGGTTTCGTGGGAGGTAGATATCTGCATCCCAGATATGGTGACAGAGGGGAGTACTTCCTCCTTGCCCTGTGGCCTTAATATACTGAAGGACACCACTGAGGTTTGGGTAACTGCGTCTTGTTTTAAGTAAGGCAAGGGAACGAGTAGAGCAGTGGCGTTCAACTTACTAAACTCCATCCACAACCCCCCAACCAATACTTTCATAGAAAATAGCATATCATAAGTCTGATCAGCTTTTTCCTCCAGTTCCTTAAAACGAGTATCCATATAAATTTCTTGTCTGACTATATGATCATCTAATTTAGTAGTAAGCACCATTAATTGTTGCCATACCTTGACAAGATTGATGTCAGATCTTGGTATATCGTTAGTTTGGATGAGAGGGAAAGCCTCTGAGCTAAGCGTAGCTCCCTCACTCAGGGGCTCAGCATTAGCTCCCAAGGAACAGGCAGGGGGAAAATAATGAGTCACCTTGGACTGCACCGGACCCTTATCTAGTTTCGCGGTCTGTTCAATTTCAGGGGCTAAGCTAGTGTAAGAGCGTCTCACATGCGATCTTAATTCCATCACTTCAAGTGATTGCCCCGGCAAAACCAATATTTATCCCACCTTCACGAATCTGCGAGTAGCTGGAACAGAACAGCAATGTCTCCAAAAACGTACCCCATCAAAGTCAGGCTTGCTCCTCACAAGTAAGGGGTATACCTAGAAAAACCCCACTGCGCCGACCCGACCAGCTCACGGCCAGCCCCAAAGGCCACGCGCAGAAGTCCGCAGGACCTTCTTCTGGAGGGAACAAGACACCCCCGTTATAGCCCACCAAATTCAAGTCAAGAAAGCACGCTCTGCTGCTCTCCTGCAGTCACTTCTCCAAATCCTCTGCCAACAATATTCTCCTGGTTAAAGCACGGAGTAAGGCATTGCCACCGCATCCCCAGAAAATGGGGCCAGCCAACGTGTAACACCCTTTGGATGTCACCCTACAGCTGGCACCCAAGGGCTGATGCCCAAAGGGGCTCCAGTCCCTGAATTTATACCCGGGGAATGAAGGAAAGAGCCAGTGAGCTCTGGGGACTTCAGCCAGCACTCTCTTCCCTCAACTCAGCCCAGCTGCAGACACGCCACCCTCCAATTTATGAGAAATCTTGCCGGGCAACCTCCCAACAGGGTTTTTTTTCACCAGGTGCTTGCTTGAGTGCTGGGCTAGGGAACAGAGTCGCACCCCGGACCAAAGAACCCCTATCACCCCACCTTTGCTGCTGGATATTTGCGGGGTTCTCCCCCAAATATGCTTTGACAGTTTTGAGGCTTCTTTGTCTGGTTCAGTGTTTAAACTGGCATTCTTCGGGGCCTTCCACGTGAGTTAACTCATAGTTGAATCAGCCAGGGACAGAACATGTAGGCGCTTAATTTCAGCAACGTCCAGATCGGTCCCGTGTCAATTTCCCTACGGAAAGCTGATCAGAGAAGAAGTTGGCAGGTGGCTAGGCTGTACCAAGCTGGCACACCAGACTTGTGCCCTGTCTGGGCAGTCGAGGCATACCTCCCTATGCGGCCTCGGGTATCCAGCCCCTTCTTCAGGCACACCAGGGGCATGAATCTGACTTGATACCAATTCACAGCGGTACTTATCTTATCTTATATCTTATCTTAAAATTTATATGCCGCCCCCTCCTGTCTCAGGCATCTTGGCACGGCGCACAACATTTAAAAAACATTTTAAAACATTAAAATAAACAATAATAATTACAATTTTAAAACCCAATATAAAACCCTCCCCCCCCGCAAACCTCACCCACCCCATTTCCCTTGGGAAAGGCCTGGCAGAACAGCCAGGTCTTACATTGTCTGCGGAAAGAGTGGAGGCCAGCAGCCAAGCAGATCTCCGATGGGAAGGAGTTCCACAGCCGTGGCGCAGCCATGGAGAATGCCCTCCACTTCGTGGAAACCCGGGGGACCTTGAGGAGGGTGCCCCCAGCTGACCACAGGGGTCATTCCAGGACAACTCCATACTCCCTAACAACCTCTCCCAGAGGCTGCATGTACACATTGAACAAGAGAGGGGATAAGATGGAACCCTGAGGTACTCCACATGTGAGGCCCCAGGGGGAAGATGAAAACTCCCCCAGAACCACACGCTGAATTCTCCCAGCAAGGAAAGAGTGGAACCATTCAAGAACAGTCCCGCCAATCCCCGCCCAGTCCTGCAGCTGAGTCACCAACAACTCATAATCAACAGTATCAAACGCAGCCGAGAGATCTAACAGGATCAACAGGGTCAAATGACCTCCAACTCACGGGAGAGGTCATTGGCCAAGGCCACAAGTGCAATCTCCGTGCCATAACCCAGACGAAAGTCGCCATAACCCGGATGAAAGCCTGACTGTGAGGGATTGAGAAAATTAACCCCGTCCAAATGCCCCTGAAGCTGCTGAGCCACTACCCGTTCAATAACCTTCCCTAAAAAAGGAAGGTTAGAGACTGGCCAATAACTGGCAGGGGTGCCAATGTCCAAAGATGGTATCTTGAGCAGAGGCATAACCACCACCTCCTTGAGACATCCCAGCATCCTCGACCTCCCCAAGGAAGGCGTTGACTATCCCCAGCAGCAGTGGCCCCAGTGTCTCCCGGCTAACCTTAACCAGCCAGGACGGGCATGGATCTAGTTCACAATAGGTGGCTTGAACCGTCCCAAGAGCATCCCCCGCATCTGAGGGCAACACCGCCTGAAGCTCATCCCATAAAACAGGACTTAGGTCTGCGCTGTCCCACCTGGGTTTGCCGATAGCTGAATATGGAACTCACTCGTTCCATATAGGGGCCGACAGTTTTGTTGCAGCAGTGGGCATGTCAGAGCAGGGCATTCTTGCCATCAGATGTTGGCGCTCAGGGGTCTTCCGGTCTTATGTTCGACAGGCCCCCTCCCATGATCAGTCCTGAACTTAATTTTGTTCCCTCAGGTGCTGTCCCCCCGTCCATCGCAGGAAACATGTCCGGATCATCGGGCACAGCTTGGTGCATTGGACTGGCAAGGTAGCTGGCCAAACCCGGTGGGGAACCCAGCTCGCTTTGTCAGAGCAAGCGGTGATTCAGTGGAAGGGCCGTAATGGTATGAAGTGGCACCAACTCTTGCCAGTGCTCTGGGCACCACGACAGGGCCCCCCACCCAATGTCATCATCCTGCACTTGGGCAAGAATGATATACCCCAGCTAATTGGTGTGCAGTTGATCAAGAACATCAAGAGGGACGTGTGGGAGATAAAAAAGCTTTTCCCTTCCATCCTCATCATATGGACTGACCTGGTAGAGCGCATGATGTGGGGCAAAGGGGTGCACCCTAGGAAGATTGATAGAACCCAGAGGACTATTAATAGGGATGTAGACAGGTGGCTTACCGGCCTGGAGGGAGAGAGCATATGCACCCATGCCCTGTTGCATAGGCGCCCCGAGCTGTATCACCGGGATGGGGTGCACCTCTCGACTGAGGGCAACGATTGCTATTTGGAGGTCCTGAAAAAAAAGTTGGTTTATATATTGGAGAGGTTTTAGGAGGTGGGGGTCGGGTTCGTCTGGGTACCCCGGAGACCCCTTAGTGGCAGGGGTCCAGTACTGCTGGTTAGAGTAGGTTAGGATTAGCATAAGTACGAGTCATCTCCTTAAGAGATGAGATGGGGAGGCCACACCTGCCACAAAAGCAGGGTATGGCAAGCGGCAGGATAGCCTCCCTGGGAGGGGCGTACAGCGAGGGCAGTAGGGACAGGTATGGTCCCCTGCCTGTAGGCACCCTCATCCGCCTTACTCAAGCCTGGAAGGACTTTAGTCTCCCTCACCCGTGACAGGGGCAATGGAGAAGGGGAGACATTGAGTTTGTATCTGGGGTGATAATCGAGGGTATATGGAAACCACTCCTGAGTTGCTGTTTGTTTAAGAGTTCAAGTACTGGACCCAAATCACAATAGGCGATGTTCCACACCAATTTTAATTATGATTTGATTTGAATAAAGAGTGTGGCTGTTTAAAACCCAATCCTTGTGTCCTGTCTCCTTCGGTGCATCAGCAATGGGCGTGTACCCCACTAAACTTAATCATATACAAGTACTCACTATAGTTCCAGTTTTCTGCAGGAACAGCAAGTAGGTTCAGTCTGTTTAGGCAGCAGAACTCTGTTGATATGTGGTGAAAGGTAAGGCACACCAAATTGGATGTGCGAAGTTGCACAGCTAAGGCTAGCCACATCCTGAGGTGCTCCAGTAAGGAAGGAAGGCAACAGAATATAACTGAAGGTGACCCAGTTTCAAAAACAAGATCTTTCCATATATAACAAATTAAAAGAAACGGTGCAAATAGCATGGGTTACAGGAGGAAACAGAAAGCAATCAGACCAATTAAAAGGTTTATCAACTGGTAACTTTATAAGATCTCACTGGCCCTTTTAAAATAGGTTATAGTGTGTGTGGGGTGAGTGGGTGGGTGGGTGTGCCAATGCTGGGTGTACCACAGGAGTGTGCATACATCCCCACCCACCCGTTGTGGTGGTCACATGGGCGGCACTCATGCATGCCCACACAGCAGATCTGCATGGGCATACATGGGCCCATCTTGTTTAAAAAGGGCCACTGTGTGCTACTTCTGCTACTCTTCTCTTGCGCTGTGCTCCCTTTTGGATCCTGGCCTCTGAACATTTGTGCACTTTGCTCCTGGCTTGTGCTCCTCATGTGGTAACTGGCTTCTGTTCCTTCCTCTGCTCTGTGCCCCACACTAAGAACATGGTCTCCCATGTAACTACATTTCCCACTAAACCCTTGCTGTGACTTCCGACTTTCTCTCTGCTTCTCACTCAGCCAGAAGATAGACTAATGCCGCTCTTAGACGAGCAGCATGCGCTCATGCATGAAAATCACGTGCCCGTTAAAAGTGCCAGGGGTACCTCGGTATCGAGGTATTTAATTTGCGGCCTTAAACAAATGCATGAGCGGCAATAAGGTGCGTATTTTCTCATCTAAACCACGCCCCCAGCACTTTTACCACGTGCATGATTTTCCTGCACAACCACGCATCGCTCATCTAAAAGCGGCCTTCGACATCTCTGACAAATGACCTGGGCCTAGCTTTCCAACTATGAATCTGAGGGTGTCTTTAGACATAACGTCAACGGGTGTCTAAATGTGTGTTTTGACCTGGATATGAACACCAGTTTGGCCCTATGTTCACTATGAGACACACAGCCCATCTCGGGGCAAATCTGTGTTTTACTCACCATTCGATCTCAGCACTCAAGCGCTGCCGCCTTGTTCCTTGTGTTGTACCTGTTAACACGTCACACGATATCATTAGACACAGCATTGGTCACATGTTCAACCAGAAAATGCAAATTGTTCTTGTGATGTAATGGTGTTCATATTGCATGTTCAATGGATGTCCAAATTGGTGTTGGGATTGTTATGGTGCTTACGCACAATGGCCAAACATGTGCTATGGGGTTTTGACACTCGATCTTTGTTATGTCTAAGGACCCCTTTGTTATGTCTGATTACTCAATGGGCAGCCCAAACGTGAGTGTTCGCATGCACACACACACACACATACAGTTGGTTCTAGCTGGCTCCTGGGACTGACAATGTTTGTGCTTGTGGTTGCCTATCAATTTTTACATGCAGTAATCCCTGCATGTACTCTTTGCAAGCAGTTTACAAACACTGGACAATGAAGGCCATGCTTTTTAAACCCTTTAAATTGTGTTGATTATATACTTTTCTTTAAGCAAAGCATTTGTCAGGTTGGATTAGGGCAGAGGTGGGGAACCTTTTCTGTCCTGGGGTCACATTGAAAATTAGTACCAGTTCCGAGGGTCACATAGAGGTTGTGGGTGGGATGGGCTTAACCGGTGTATTCAAGAAAATGATCTGTGCCGTGGATCTGTCCCCTACCCTCTGTGTGCAGACCTTCCTCTCTGCCCCATTATTCTGAGTTCAGTTTTTCAGAGCTTGGGGGTAGAGACTGAATCCAGGGGCCAGATCCAGGCACTTGAAAGGGGCCACATAAAAACTTGCTGAGGGCCGCATTTGGACCCAGGGTCCGAGGTTTCCCATCCCTGGATTAGGGGTTGAGGTGGGAGGGTTGGGGATGAGGGTGGGTTTTAATGAGGTTTTTTAATGGAGTTTTATTGTATTTTTATGACATGTGTTCTTCTTATTAAAGCCATCCTAAGCCTTAGGGGGCGATCAGGGTAGAAATATGAATACATAAATAAATAATAAAGAGAGTTATTGGAACACTAGGTTACATACATCATTAAATACTTTGCCATAATTTTATTATTATGAAATTTCTTTCAAATATGACAGATTTATTTGGACTTTCCATTGATGGTTAGATATATTTAATAGCATAAAATCATCTATCAGCTGTTGAGTTCAGAATCCAAATGTGCTGATGATTATTACTGATTATATTGATGCCCTAGGCTGGACTCAGGTTTGCAATAAACTTTTACAGAAGCTGGGTTATCATACAGAGGATCCAAATTCAAATCCCAAAATGGCAGCAGGAGTTTGGAAGCATTGGGATTTTAATAGTATTAATGGTTCTTGAGTAAAAAATGGGCTAGAGTTGGTGTCTCATGTGGCCCTTCAAATTGATGTGATGGGTTACAAAACAGAAGCATTTGTTTCCATAATATTATATTCATGTGCAACTCAAGAGCATAAAAACACTAAGCAAAACCCTTGGGCATACTATCAACCAAAACATGAAAACCTGCTAACCAATTATGTCATCAGCAGCCTCACAAGAAATGACAGACTCTGAACATCATATTTACACTATCAGGCACTTTGTATCTGCACATAACATACCTGAAGCTACACCTCAGATACCTCACATATGCTCCCAGGAACAAGAATAATTAAGACCAGAAACACAGCATTCATACAGGAAGGAACCAACATAGGGTAAAAACATATGTGCAGACACCACCGCAGCATCTGCATGCCCAGGATAGGATGGTCGCTCTTGCAACCTCCGACCAGTTTTGTTTGGGGGCAGAAACTAACATTCTTCTAGCCTTACCCAGCCATGGAAAGGGTTGGGGAGCAACATGTGGCTGGATGGCTCCGTTCCTGCACTGCAGCTGGCATCCCACCCCCTGCCATAATGGGCAGCCATGACTGTCAATAATAGGTAGCTATGGCTGACTGCCATGGCAAACCCCCACACTGGGCCAGGCAGGTGCAAAAAAATATGTGCCTGCCAGGTTCAGCTCACTCTGGACCACTTGTGTGGCTTGCACGGCCAGACCATGGGGCTGGTTCATTCCAGGCCCATGTTTCTGGGCTGACTGCCAACCCTGCTGGGATTTGAACCAGGCTCACTTATGGTATGGCCAGAACACATGGGCAAGGTTTGGCATAGGTCCAAGTGAGCCAGAGCAGGTGAACTGGGCCAATGTCACATAAGTTAACACCCACAGTGGTGAAATCAACAGGCAGCTTTGTACTTGCAGGACTATTCGCATAGACAACTGAATATCTAAATAATATCCACACCCAAAGCAGATATCCATTCATTTGGAGTATTTGGTTTTGTTTGGTTCATCTGGTTATTCATCTATTTCATTTTGGCATTATTTAGCAATTTTATGCATGCACAATAAAACAAAAAAACAAATAAACAGGAACAAAATAACTATGAAAATATCCAAATGGAGCACGGCGAATATCTCATATTTCAGATTTGGTACAAAGTGGCAAAATTAGACAGATAATATATTTATTATCTCTCGACTGGACTACTGTAACGCACTCTATGTGGGGCTACCTATGATCCGGAGGCTTCAGCTGGTGGAGAATGTGGTGGCTTGTCTCTTAACAGGCTCAGTGCTCCATTCTCTGCACTGGATGCTGATAGTCTACTGGGCCCAACTCAAAGTGTTGGTGATGACCTTTAAAGTCCTAAATGGCTTGGGGCCTGCTTATCTGTGAGACCACCTCAGGCCCCGGGTCATTTAGTTGCCCCTGCGGTCAGATGGGGGCACCCAACCCAAGATCACCCGGGTATCCCGGGTGGTGACGGTGGGGATGGTGTTCTCGGTGGCCGGACCAAGGCTGTGAAACTCCCTACCCGTGGAGGCCCATTTATCCCCGGACCTCCACTATTTCCAAATATCGTATAAGACCTGGTACTTCTGCCGGGCCTTCAGGGAAGGGGTGGGGAGGGGTGTGTTTTTATTGCCTTTAGTCTTTTGCCTTTTAGAAATTTTTTATATTTTAATATTTAGTTTTATGTCTATTATTTAGGACCTCCTCTCCACCAACACCTCCCTTGACCCCCTCCAATCTGGCTTCCGCACCTTCACTCCACTAAAACCGCTCTGGCTAAGATCACCAATGATCTTCTTGTGGCTAAATCCAACCACCTTTACTCTATTCTCGTCCTCCTTGATCTCTCTGCTGCCTTCGACACTGTTGACCACATGCTCCTGCTTGAATTACTTCACTCCCTGGGACTCCGGGACTCTGTTATTGACTGGCTCTCCTCCTAACTTTCTGACCGCTCCTTCAATGTATCTCTTCCTAACTCCTCCCCCTTCTCCTCCCTACCCCTCTCGGTCTGGGTTCCCCAAGGCTCTGTCCTTGCCCCTCTCCTCTTCTCTATCTACATCCAATCCCTAGGCAAACTCATTGCCTCTCACGGCTTCCAATACCACCTATACACTGACGACACTCAACTCTAACTCTCCACCTTCCCTCTCCCCCTCTGTTCAAGCTCGTCTCACCAACTGTCTCTCTGATATCTCTGCCTGGACGTCTCAATGCCAACTCAAACTGAACATTGCGAAAACTGAACTCCTTATCTTCCCTCCCAATCCTTCCTCTTCCTCTTCCCTGTCAATTGCCATTGACGGGGTCTCCATCCTCCCTGTCCCCCAAAACTGTAGCTTGGGCTTCATTTTCGACTCACACCTTACCTTCAAACCCTACATTGACTCCATGGCCAATACTGCCGCTTCTCCCTCCAGAACATTGCTAAGATCTGCCCTTTTCTGTCTGTCTCCTCTGCCAAAACTCTCATTCATGTCCTAGTCATCTCACGCCTTGACTATTGTAACCTTCTCCTCGATGGCCTTCCCTGCTCTCACCTCTCTCCCCTCATCGCTGTTCAAAACTCTGCTGCCAGGATCATCCACCTAGCCCATCACTTTGACCATGTGCAGCCTCTCCTCTCCTCTCTCCACTGGCTCCCCCTTCCTGAGCGTATTCTGCACAAGTTCCTCGTCTTCACCTACAAAGCCCTTCACAACCTCATTCCCCCCTACCTCTCTGCCCTGTCTCCCTCCGAACCCCTATTCAAGCACACCGCTCCTCTTCCATCCCTTCCTTCACCCTCCCACGCCTCCCCTGCTCCGCCAACTGCCTTCATCCCTTCTCCCTTGCTGCCCCACATGCTTGGAACTTCCTCCCTGCCCTCATCCGCCTTGTTCCCTCCCTTCATACCTTCAAGTCCCTCCTGAAAACCCACCTCTTCCGCTCTGCCCTTCCAAACTCCTGCTAATCATCCCCACCCAGGATTATNGCCCTTCACAACCTCGCTCCCCCCTACCTCTCTGCCCTGATCTCCCTCCGAACACCTGTTCGAGCCCTCCGCTCCTCCTCCATCCCTTCCTTCACCCTCCCACGCCTCCCCTGCTCCCCCAACCGCCTTCGTCCCTTCTCCCTCGCTGCCCTGCATGCCTGGAACTCCCTCCCCACCCAGGATTATCCCCCACCTGTTATCTGCAAACTCCCAATGTACTGTAACCAAGCCAAGAACATGTACCCGAGTTCTCGCATCCTCATAAAAGTTGCATCCCTTGTCTCTCCCTCCATTTCCCCTTCCCTGTCTGCCCTACCCCCTGTCTTTAGATTGTAAGCTCTTGAGCAGGGACCATATCTATTTTATTATCTGTAAACTGCCAGGTACATCACTGGTGCTATATGAAAGCTAATAATAATAATAATAATAATAATAATAATAATAATTGTATATGTTGTTCACCGCTCTGAGCTGCCATGGTGAGGGAGGATGTGGGGTAAAAATGTATTAAATAAATAAATAAATAAATAAATAAATAAATAAATAAAAATATTGAATATTTGTTTCATCACAACATATAAAATCATCACAATGGCAGCTCCACACTGTTCCAAAATGTGCATCATACAAGGACTACCCAAAAATAACCATAAACCAATTGTGTTTGAGCCTTTAAAAACTAGTCTGTCCATCAATATTTGCCTGCGCTAGAGCTGAGCAGGTAAAACTCACTTTTTTTGGTACCGCATTGGGAGCATGATGGAGTACCTGGGCACTGATCAGGTACCCAGAAACCCCCAAAATCCGTATCTTACAGTACTGATTTTCCAGTTACTGACTGATATATTAGGTTGGGAAACCAAAAAATTGGGACAGAATTTTTTTATTTTTAAAAAAAATGGGACCAGTCAATTTTACAGGACCAGAAACTGATTTTACAGGATAAAAGGTCAATAAATAGGTTTCATAAGTGGATAAATCAATAAGGAAGTCAAAAATCAGTATCAGAAGTCAACATTCTAGGACCAGAAGTCAGCATTCTGGGACATGGGGTACCTGAATCAGGTCACAATCAGGTACTAATCTGTATCCAATATTGTCAGGTCAATTTGGTTACTGAAAATTTGTCCGGTATACCTATTTTTGTGGGTACTTGTTTTAGCTCCTTTCAGGGGCTACAAGAGTTGCTGGTTCAGGATCCCTGGCAGTTTGCTGAAGACACCTGTATGAAAAAGCTCATGCTGGGAGCTGTCCTCGTAGGCCTGAAATGACATAGGAGTTTTCAACAATTCCATGAGAAATTGCACATCTGTTGCTGTTTTCCCAATGCAGCATCCCCAGGCAAGTTCGATTCTTTGTTCGTATGTTTGTCGGGAAATTTCTGAAAGTATCAGAAAGTATAAGACAGTGCAGTAAGAAAGTATAGGAAAGTGTAATAGGGAGGTAATATAGGAAAGTATGGGAAAGTATAGGAAAGTACAGTAGGAAGGTAGTATACTACTACTACTACTACTAATCATTTCTATAGTGCTACTAGGCATATGCAGCACTTTACAGTCACAGATTTTTAAAGACAGGTCATTGCCCAGTGGGTTTATAATCAAAGATGGATACAGAGACAGACACACACACAATATCCATTTTACAGATGAGGAACTGAGGCTGAGAGGATGCAACTTGCCTAAGTTCACCCAATGATACATGTTGCAGGCCCTGCATTGGCTATAGGAAAGTATACGAAAGTGCAGTATGAAGATAGTATAGGCAAGTATAGGAATGTATCTGAAAGTATAGGAAAGTGCAGTAGGAAGGTAGTATAGGAAATTATCAGAAAGTATAGAAAAGTGCAGTAGGAAGGTAGTATAAGAAAGCATATGAAGTAAAGGAAAGTGCAGGAGTACAGATAGTATAGGAAATTGTGAATGTCAGAAATGTGTTAATTGTCAGAATATCACTATATCGGAAAATGTCATACATGTTGAAAATGTTCGCAAACTGATGGCAAATGACATCAGATCAGTGGCAAGAGTGCCGAAACATCGAACAGCAGTAAACAGCAAAATGGAAAACAATGCTGTCACTTCAGCCCCAGTCCTCAGTGCTGATAGAGAAGTTAAGTTAATGGAGATTACCAAAAAACAGAATCAGTTTTCCAAAGAGGAGAGAATGTGGTGCCTGGAGGACAGCTGAGACATAATGTTGCCTAATGGCAAAAGTCTTCCTGTTACATCAATGGATGTTACTGTTTTCAGATCTGATGGTGGGCCATGGTTCAACACTTTGCCATGTGTGGAACTGCAGCCCACCATCACACTTGAATGCACCTGCCAGATGTTAACATGGGCCATTACCCGGTCAGTGGTGTCGTTATCCCGGGCCAAGCATCACCACCAACTGGGTAAGGGCTGCCTGACTGGGTGTAAAGCAGACCAAGATGGATGAAAGCTTGCTTTACTTACCCTGGTCTAAACTGGTGGTGCTTTCAGAAAGTTATTGTGGCCATCATAGGCCACCATGACCGTCGGGGGCTGAGGCGGGGCAGGTGACAGGCCACTCCACGTAGCTTGGGGGCAGGGACATGTGGATGCAGGTCAATGCATCTCCCCACTCCCTCCCCAGCCCAGCCACTGTAACATTTGTTCAGCGGCCAAACCAAGTCGCAGCCAGAGTGATGGCTCCTGCCTTTGCCCAGAGCAGTCTGTGATGGCTGTGAGAGCCAGCAAGTTAGAAAGCACCCAATGTGATATTGATGTTCCACTTGGGAACAACAAGCATTTTATTATTGGACATGATGCCAAGTGGTGTATGATGAACCAGGCATCCTTTAGAACCAGCAGAGAAAAGACATTGAGAAGAAGTGTCTGCAATGAAAGACTGACATTATCTGTGCAACTTGTAAACATTGGTTCCAGGCAAGAAAAAAAATGGACTTAAGAGTTATTAGGAATCCATCCCTGACTGATCTAAACATGAAAGGAAGAACTGCAAACTTTTTCAAGTACAAACGATGGCTCTGATATGTCACACTTTTTAAAAAGCACCTTTGCTTCTTACTTTAGATGAATGAAATCATCGGACATTAACATTCCTGTGATTAGTAGGAGACAAATACTTTTTACACTCCGTGCTTCCTTAATGAGGTAGAACTACTATTATCTTACTTCTCCAAATCCAGTTGGTCAATTGGGAATGCTAGCACAGGAGTTTATGCTGACATGACGGCAGCAGCAACATCCAGAAATGAAGTAGAAGTTCTCTCGCCTCCCTAAAAGCAGAAGGGATCTTCCCCCGGGTCAGCCCTGTAGTACTACCCATTACAAAAGGGAAAGTTGATAAGGAAAGCGAGTGGGGAAAAGCCCACTGGAAAACTATTTGAATAATGCTGGTTTGCCATATATCTTCTCACAAACTGGGCTAAGACTCAGCCATTTGTAAAATCAAGAAACGCATGAATTTCAGGTCCAAGGAATTTTTGGCACGAGTTTTGCATAACACTACTCTTGTCATGGGGAATGAGGGAGATACATTGCAGCACTACTGGCCTTTTGGGCTCCCAGTAGAGAGGAAATGAGTAACCACAAAAACAGGTTAATCCTTTGAATTTCCAGTACCTGAATCAAACTGAATATTTTGTGTATTTTTTGGTAGCCAAACTAGTTTTTGATTAGGTACCCAAAATACTGAAACATCAACAACTGATTACTGAAATTCCAAAATATTGACAACCGGTATACTGAAATACCAAAAAATCCTGAAAATCTGGCATAATGCATCCCAACTTTGTCTGGAATTTTTCAGTATTTCGGAATACTGGTTGTCATCATGTTGGTATTCCAGTAATCAGTTGTCAGTATTTCAGGGTTTGGGGTACTCAAAAAGTACCCCAAATTGTACCCAAAATTTGGGTTTTATCCAGAGGTACCAAATCAGGTACCTGTTTCAACTCTATCTCCTAGCCTTTCTGTGGTGAGGCAAGATCTTTTCTGTGTTCCCTGCCTCTAGGTTTCCTGACTTCTAATCTCACTGGTAAGTTAACTTCTTCCAGCTTCTGGAGCTGTCCCTGGTTGTCAATGTATCTGAGCTTCTGACTCAGTGTTCTAAAGGCCCTGTAGCCAATTAGCCCCCCCCCCTTTAAAAGCAGCCAGGATACTGTTCCAATACTTATTTACTGATTTACATGATTTTTACCACACTTCTCCTGCTCCTGCAACTTGAGGCGGCTCACAACATAATTTAAAATATCACTAAAAAACCAGAAATAACCATAAAATCCATAAAACAAATATAAAAGGAGGTAGCATAAAACCCTACCCCACCCACCCTACCCAGCCATCTCCCTCACCAAACCCCCGGTGAAACAGCCAAGTCTTGCACTTATGTCGAAATGAGGTGAAGTCCAGGGCCACTCAGGCCTCCGTCGGAAGGGAGGTCCAGAGCCTAGACACAGCTACCGAGAGCGCCATCTCCATCGTGGCCCCCCCGGACCACCCAGGGGACATCAAGAAGGGTGGTCCCAGCAGATCACAGGGGTCCATCCAGGACACGGAGAGTAAGGTGATCTGGACCTGAATATGGACCTGCTACTGCCAGCACTTACCGCAGTTTCCTGTAAAATCCATTAGAACATAATCACTCTATCTCACTTGGGGATGTCCACTCAGCCAGCACTAATCAAAGACTCAAAGCAGAATATGACCTTCACATGATATGTAGGATAAGAATGCACAATGTAGCCAAATCACTTTACAGTTCGGAACACTTTACAAAGGACATTGTGGAAACCCTATTGCAGTGCAGATGGAAGTATTTGTTCTAAGATGGCCATATTTAATTTGTTGGTGTTTCCCAGTGTTTACATCTCCTAGTTCAGCTTTTATAGCCTTTTGTCCGACTTCTGTATGAGAGAGTACTAAATCTTGAGCTTTAAGAATTCTATTCTTCCTCATTATAGAGCTAAGATACTAGAACTCATCCAATATATCAACTTGGTTGACTTCTATGCTCACATTATTGTCTTGAATTTCCAAATGGCCACCATTTTAGACCATTTCATCTTGAAGCCTATTTTCACTGCTTATGTTTAAAGGGAGAGCAATTCTTGTACTAAGTCATACCGTCATAAAGCTGGAAGGGACCTTTTAGCTCATCTTGTTCAACCCCTCTAGACAAGCCACGCAAAATTCTAGACCCACATACACATAAAATCCATCCAACTATGGCTATAAAAAAACCTGTCACAAGCAAAGATTGGGACTGACCAGAGCATACAGATGCCTGAAATAAACAGGGGGAACTCTTATAAAAGAAAAATGCATGTGTCTCAAACAAGTGTGCCACACCCATACTGCAAGAGGAAGAAGGGAAAAACCCCGGAAATCTGACATAAGGGAGCATTCCTTCCCAGCCCTAAACATGGCGATCAGTCAGACCTTGAGTATGTGTGCAGGTCCCACCACTCAAGCACCTGACAGAAAATTATAGCACCTAGGCACCAGTATACCCCATAAGCCCTACCTCTGGTTGCAGACAACGTTGATACTTCATGAATAAAGGGTGGGGGGGGAGAGAGAAAAAGTATTCTGGGATTAAAACAAACAAACAAAAAGAAAATGAAAAGAAGATATCCCACCTCCCCGTACTATAGCCGTCTTCCACTACCTGAAGGGCTGTCATAGAGAGGATGGCAAAGACTTGTTCTCTCTTGCCCCTGAAGGCAAAGCTAGAAATAATAGACTCAAATTACAAAAAAAGCAGATTTCAGTTAAATATTAGGAAGAACTTCCTAATGGTAAGAGCTGTTCAACAGTAGAAAAAAATGCATAGCACGGTGGTGGTCTCTCCTTCAGTGGAAGTTTTCAGAGGGTAGACAGCCATCTGTCGGGGATGCTTTAGCTGCCGAGTTGGACTAGATGACCTCTGAGGTCACCTCTAACTCTATGATTCTAAGATAGAATGCCAAGAAATGGGTCTGGAACTGGACTGAAACAATTGTCATTCTTATTTACACAAAAAAATTGCATATTATCCCCACTAATGAATTCATCGTTGTCATCCAAATGAAATTTGTTTCTTTGTATATTTACTTCTATATTTTCTTTCTGTATTTCAGTCACTTTGGTTACTTTGTCCTTTGATTGAAAACCTGTATTTATCTGTTTGAACTGAGATCTATAAAATACCTATGTAATTTCTGCTCGAGAGACCAGTTCATTACTCTCTCTCTCTCTGCGCTTTGAGATTATTAAAGAACTCTGACAGATTTATTTTCACCAGCAACTTGTGAGCATGAGAGTTTTCTTCTACAATTTGGCACTTTTGTGAATTTTTGTTGCTGTACATCCCAGGAATGGACGATATCACACTCACAAAAAATTCAACCCCCAGCCCTACCAAATAGTACCACCCTATCACAAAATATCAAATACCAAAATATTCCAAGTCCAAATACTAAAATACCAAAATTGAAAACCTTAAAGAATTGACATTGCTAGTGAGGAAGAAAGCAAATAACATTTTGTATTCACTTTACTAAAATGGATGTGAATATCCATATCCATTGATGTGAACACATCAAATTCAGTCTGTTCACACTAAATATCCATTGCCAGTTTAGCCATAACTTCCATGACAAAGTTCTGACACTGTCATTTTTCAGTTTAAAGTTGACTTTGAATTCCTCAGGAGTTATCCTCTGCTTCATAGTGTTCAAAATTCAACATGACAGACTCTTCAAGTTGGGAAAATCTGGGACCTAGGGGCATATGCTCAATCTTAAAAACCAGGGAGTAATACTCTTTTTATTGCCCCCAGCACTAGGTTTCATTAGTCAGCAAGGTACCATCACCTGCAGTCAGTTGACTAGAAATTGTAAGGGCTGTATCAGTGAGATTCTGAAGCTCCTCAAGCAATGTTGGTATTTCATTATTTCTTGACTGCCTCTTCTAAGATTGCAAACATTTTGTTCAGCTTTAAGAAAATGCCTCCTTAATGGCAATATGGAATGGTACTGAAGACTTGATTCGCTAAGTCTGGCCTTTAATCTACATTCAATTATCTTCCCTAAAGAAACCACGAGCTCAGTCTAAATCCCATTCATGAATTCCACTGACTTGAATAGACTATAGAGCTTGTCTTAAATTTGTAATGTAGGAAATATTTGTAATGAAGAGTTCAGTCAGCTCTAGAAGACATTCTCCTTGGTGCTGTCAAAGAACAAGTACTGAAGAGTAAGCTGGTTATCCTTTTCTTCACTGACCTTCCATACGATCACACTTGAGAGGCCTGAAAAATAAACATGGCTCTAGAATTCTCATCAGGTCTTCTGCGAGCTACATAAACAAATGCAATTTAATTGCCTCATTTCGTTGCATAAGATTAAAAGTTGGTGATAATAAACATCAATATAAACAGAACATTCAGCTACTTAACAAACATGGAAATTAATTAACTATTAGTTTCCCTCTCAAGAAATCACTTCTTAAAATCTGTTTCTAGCAGTTAACAGCTGGTGTGTTAGTTAACAAACAAAGGCATTTCCAAGGGCAAAGATAATAGTATTTAAAAAGCAGCAAATAACTCTAGGAAAGAGAAAGTTTCAGGACTTTGGTAATATCGCAAGTGGCGACAAATATTTTTAAGCAAGACTTTTGTATAGGAAATATCCTAGCACGGCTAAAACAATATAACTCTGTTTTAAATGGGTGAGCAGGAGGAAGGGGGGAATCCAGCAGAGCTAAGAATGCCCTCTGATAAAACCCTTTAAATTCTCTGCAGAATCTAGCGCCATTTTGTAGGTCCCAAACAAAAATATTCTGCTACTTCACACACAAAACCCATGATTATTAGTCTCTTTGAATGGCAAGCAGTAATTGTATTAATATAGATGCTGCCAAAAGGTGGATTTACTGACAGTGTAGTAATTTCAGCAATGAAATCACAGCATGTTGTATCGAGTGAACAGTGAAGCAAAGTGAATTAAAACTTGGCATATTGAATTCACAGTTTGGTGCAGCTTTGCTGGTCTAAGAAAATGCATTTTATTTAAAATTAGAATGCCAGGAATGGGTTTTCAAAGTTCACATGGAAAGTGAGATAAAGTGAAAGTAAACTTTGATGTTCTGCTTATAAAGGATTCCTTTTTCTGTTCGTATTTGTTTTTTCTTCCCCCTTTTTCTTAGCAAGACCTGGCAAACTGAACTACTTTAAATATTCAAAAGCAACAGCATTAAAGGGATGTGGTTTTTACAGAAAACCACAGTTGTTTTACAGAAAAGTGCACATTCTTATGCAAAAATTAAAGTTTAATTCATGTTTCTTTTCAAATATTTCCCAGAATGTAAAGTGTAATAGTTTGTGTATATTTTGAGGGGAAAAAACAGGTTATGAAAATTATAAAAGGAAGGGTGCTTTATTTTTCCCATGTTGATCATTGGGTGAAAAAATAAACGAGATGGGGGCAAGCTAGATCACCTGGTCAGGGCCACCATAGCCGCCACACTATGGGCTAGCAGAAAAGGCAATTCAAATGAGCAGCCACTGGGGAATATTGGGGGTGGGGGGGCTTCCATCATAAGTCCCTCCATGCCGTGGGTTTGCTGAGGCACCATCCACATGGGGGAGGACTTCTGGTCCCCTGCTGTGCAGCTGGATTGGTCCCCCAGGAGGATCTGACACCAAACAGCTGATCAGAGGGAATGGAGGAGCATGCTCATCTGCCCCCCCCAACAGCTGATCCGGGATCCAGAAAAGCACACTTAACTGGCCTGAAAAACAGTTGATCATGGGGGTCCAGAGGAGCACATTGATTGGAGAATCAACTGTTTGGCATCTGGGGTGAACACGCTCCTCCAGGCCCAATCCTCAGACCTCACCTCACAACAGAACTGAGCAGGGCATAACAGATGGGAGGGTGCATGTTAGCCCAAATTAGCCTTGTTGGGTGAGCCTTAGCCTCTGCCATGTCACTGACCTTCTCTGGATGACACATCTGGTAGCAGCCAGTTGTTCACCCTGAGGTGGAAGTGGGTGAACATCTGACAGCCACCAAAATGACGAACGGGTGACTACATGGACAATTGTGGACTACTTCAGGCTACTGTCTCGGAGTTTTTCACCCAACTTTTGCCCTGACTTTTACTCCTCAAACCTGGCATCAATTCCATAAGTGTAGCAAGTTTTGAATAAACTTGACCCATTTGAGTAGTTTTGCATAAGAACAAAGTATTGCCACCCTAAGAGCATGATCCTTAGAGATGTGCAAACAGACCGGAGTTCAGATGTTCAGACGTTCTCACTAAAAACTTAGTTCAGGTTCGTGGGTTCGGTCCCGTGGAGTTTCGACCCGCCAAAAAGTTTGGAAATTTTAGCCGCAGCAGAGGCTTGGGGTGTGCCAGGGAGGTCCGTGGGGGTATGACAGGCCATCAGAGACACAGCAGCAGCAGAGACTGGGAAGGCTTAGGGCGTGGCACCCCGGGTTGCCCGGGCAGACAGGCTTGGTGCTTGGCCCCCGGGGGTGCCCATGGGGGCATGGATGACCATCTGAGACCAGCGGCAGCACCACCATCCGCAGCAGAGGTCAGGCATTGCAGGCTTCCTGGCATTGGTGGAGCAGCGGCAGAGGCCTGGACAGGACTTGGTGACTGACACCCCTATTTGGCCGAGCATTGCAGGCTGCCATCTTGCGTGACCAATCTCGAGAAGCTCTACTGAAAATTGGTCAAGCCTTGCCCGGTGGTGCATCTTGTGGACACCCAGCCCCCGCCTGCTGGTGCACTCATCCAACCTATGCCCATCTACAAGAGGAAGGAGCAAATGGATGATGTGCAGTACCAGCAGCAGCAGCAGCAGCAGCAGACAATCCAAACATTGGATTGTCAGGGCACAGTAACTGCGGCTGGCACCCCTACTTGGCCGGGAATTTCAGGCTGTCTGGCATCAGTGGAGCAGCAGCAGAGGCCCGGCCAGGGCTCGGTGGCTGGCACCCCTACTTGTCTGGGCGTTTCAGGCTGGCTGGCATCGGTGGAGCATTGGCAGACAGTGAAGTGGAACGACAGCCCTCCCTGCTTCTAACGTAGTTCCCAGAACCCTGATGGTGGGTCCTGGAGCTGGAGTGGCTGGCTTTTTCTTGATGCGGTGGAATGAGGACACCCTGTGTGTAGAATGACGGTCCTAGAACTCTGACACTGGCTCCTGGGACTAGAGTGGCAGCTTCTGGATTATGTGAATGGACAGCCCTCCCTGCCTGGAACATAGGCTGGCTGGCATCGGTGGAGCATTGGCAGACAGTGAAGTGGAATGACAGCCCTCCCTACTTGTAATGTAGACCCCAGAACCCTGACCATGGGTCCTGGGGCTGGAGTGGATGCTTCTGGATTTGGTGGAATGGCAGCTCCCCATGAGCAGAATGATGCCCCCAGAACCCTGATGGTGGGTCCTGGGACTGGAGTGGCAACTTCTGGATGATGTAGATGGACAGCCCCCCCTACCTGGAACATAGGCACCAGAACCCTGATGGTGGGTCCTGGGGCTGGAGTGGCTGTTTCTTGATGCAGTGGCACAGCAGAGGCAGCATTGGCAGCAGCAGCAGACATTGGATTGCCGGGGCACAGAACCCATGGGACAGCCGAGGCAGCAGCGGCAGCAGCAGCAGACATTGGATTGCCGGGGCACAGAACCCATGGAACAGCAGAGGCAGCAGAAGTGGACATTGGATTTCCGGGGTACAGAACCCATGGCACAGCAGAGGCAGCAGAGGCAGCAGGAGCAGACATTGGATTGCCCAGTAGCAGAACCCATAGCACATCAGAGGAAGCATTGGCAGCGGTGGCAGACATTGGATTTCCCAGGCACAGAGCCAGTCAGGCAGAATCAGCAGCTGCAGCATAGATTGGATGGCCAGGGCACAGAACCGGTTGCCCACCGGTGGCAGAGGTGGGCAGGAGGGGCTAGGGGGGGGTCCCTCTCGTTGGCCTGTCGGGGCAGCCTATGGAGGGTGGGTGTCTAATGGGGTTCTCTGAAGATGGGAGGACTTCCACAGCCATCGGGATTGTTACAGGTCGGGTGAGATATGGTCCAAAGGGGAGGTGTGTTCCATCAGTGAGGAGAGAGCGGTGCCTTGTGCCCATTCTTCTTTCCACCCCCCATGTGGGTAATTTGCAGGTCAAGGCTCTGGAGGCCCCAGGCCTTGGTTTGGTGCTGCTGAATGTGAGACTGGTTGTCAATAAGTCATCTACCATCCGGAAGTTAATCCCAAAGTGGGACACTGACCTCGTGTGTATTACAGAGACCTGGCTGGACAATGAATTGGGCCCTATTCAGGCTGACCTTGTTCCAGCTGGGTTCTCTGTGAAGCATCAGCCTTGACTGGACAGACGGGGGGACGGTGTAGCCATTGTTTATCAATGATGCATTGTCTTTTAGGAGGTATCTGGTGCAGGCTACACCAGGTGTTGAGTGTCTCCATCTTGTGTTGGATTTGGCCGAGGACAGATTAGGGGTGCTGCTGGTGTACCATGCACCCATCTGCCTGGTGACATCCCTACGTGCTCTTGCTGATCTGGTTTCAGACGTGATCCTCCAGACCCCTAGATTAGAGGTCCTGGGTGATTTTAACATTCATGCTGACACCGATTTTGGAGGAGCGAGGCATGAGTTCATGGCCTCCATGACAACCATGGCCCTGTCCGAAGTAATCTGTGGCCCCACACATGAGGAGGGACATACACTGGATTTGGTTTTCAGCACCGGCCATGAGGCGGGGGGTCAGCTAGTAGGAATTAAGGGGTGGAGATTTTGTCATGGTCTGACCATTACCTAAGGCATGCATCCTGGCGCATTTCAGCCCCCAACAGGGTGAAGGACCTATTAGATCGGTCCGCCCCCCGGAGACTTATGGACCCAGATCGGTTCCGGAATGCTCTGGGAGAGTTTCCCCTGGACTTTGACACCCACTCTGTCGATGATCTTGTAGCCTTCTGGAATACCTTGTTGGCCAAGACCATTGACAGAGTCGCTCACAGGCATCCACTGCCCTCCAGAGCCTCCCGCAGCTCTCCTTGGTTTACTGAGGGCCTGCGGTGTTTGATAGGGACGGGCGAACGTGGTTAGGAAGTTCGGACAAAACTCGACCAGTTCGGTCAACCGAACCGAACTGCCGAACCGAACTCTATTTTCGAACCAAACCAAACCAAATTTCCGAACTCGGCTCTGTTCGCCCATCCCTAAAAGATAATATTCCATTTAGTTCAATGGAGTCTGAATTTCAGAACTTTGTTCGGAAGTTCGGAGTTCGGACTGAACTCGAATAGTTCGATCGACCGAACCAAACTTCCTAACTGTACCGAATTTCCAAACCGAACCAAACCAAATTTCCAAACTCGGTTCTGTTCGCCCATCCCTAGTGTTTGAAGCAGGAGAGTAGGTGGTTAGAGTGATGGTGGCACCGGACTCGCGACGAGTATGATCAATCGCAGCATAAGAGCAGTTTAAATGCCTATGCTGTGGCAGTGCAGGCAGCAAAGAATCAGTTCTTTGCTGCCCTCGTTGCATCTGCAAAGTCACATCCAGCGGAGCTTTTCCGGTTGGTGAAAGGCTTGGTCAGTCCTGCCTCCCTTCACCTGGACCTGGAGCAATCCAGTGACCGTTGTGACCGTTTTATTGAGTACTTTGTAGATAAGATCACTCGCATCCACCATTATTTTGGTACCCCAGTTATTGCAGAGGATCATCTTCATTCATTTTCATTTTTCATTTCATTTATTAGATTTTTATACCGCCCCATCCTGCACAGCAGCTCGGGGCGGTTTACAACAATAAAAACATTTAAAACATTTAAAATACCACTATAAAACATATCAATAAGCTGGTAGTATATCACAATAAATAAACAGGTGGGGGATTAAAAATCACCCCCCCC
>QEPC01001394.1:1552795-1565170 GCA_003113815.1 Sphenodon punctatus
GCTTCATACACCGCAGGCCCTCAGTAAACCAAGGAGTCCTGCGGTGACGAGACCCAGGCAGAAGGCGCCTCGGAGCCACCCTGTCAATGGCCTCCTCCAGCAAGATGTTCCAATGCCGGACCAGCTCATCCACAGAGTGACCGTCCGCATCCAGGGTAAGTTCCCTCAGGACCTCCTGGAACCGCTGGGGTTCCATCAGCCTCCGAGGGCGGACCATCCTAACTGGTCCCTTCTTGGGGCTATGGATGCCCCGTCCTGTCCTGTTTTGTGGGATCATTTTCAGATGGTGTCACCTGCTGATGTGGAGTCCTTGTTGGGATCTGTTCATGCCACTACTTGTGAACAAGATCCATGCCCGTTTTGGCTGGTGAAAGCTAGCCAGGAGACGTTACAGCCATTGCTGACTGGGGTGGTTAGTGCCTCCCTTCGGGAGGGCAGGGTGCCTGATTGCCTGAAAGAGGCTGTGGTTAGGCCCCTGCTCAAGAAACCATCTCTTGATGCTGATGCTTCTGTCAGTTATCGACCGGTCTCTAATCTCCCCTTTTTAGGGAAGGTTACTGAATGGGTGTGGCATAGCAGCTCCAGGAACATCTGGACCGGTTTTCAGCCTGGATATGGTATGGAGACTGCATTGGTGGCCTTGGTTGACAATCTCCATCTGACATTGGACCAGGGTCATCAGACCTTACTGGTCCTGCTAGATCTTTCAGCTGCATTCGACACTATTGACCATGAGGTGTTGGTGACCCGCGTGCAGGACTGTGCCGGGATTGGCAGGACTGTCTTGGACTTGTTTCGTTCATTCCTGGATGGGAGAACTCACCGGGTGGTCTTGGGGGAGTGTACGTCTTCCACCCGGGACCTCATGTGAGGAGTCCCGCAGGGTGTCATTTTGTCCCCCCTCTTGTTTAACATCTTTAATATGCAGTCTTTAGGGGAGTAGGGATGTGCGAATGCAGTTAGGATGTTCGGCGTTCGGACAGAACTCGGTCTGTTCGGATGTCCGAACCGAACATCCGAACCGAACTTGAAAACGGCCGAACAGTTCGGTCTTGTTTGGTTGAGTTCGGGAAAACTTTGGTGGGGGCGGGAAAAATGTGACTTTGGGCAGTAAAAACGTGACTGGAAGGGGGAGGCAGCTGAGGAGAAGACTTCCTGGAACCAAGGCTGGAGACCAGCGGTTGTTTCAGGGCCAAATGATACTGATACAGAAAAAAATCTTCAAATGCGGTATCGGTATCGATAGCGCTATTTTCAAACGTTAGGCCAAATTTGGCCAAACTGATCTCCGCCGAACTGAACAACCGAACCCAAACTTGGTTTCGAACCGAATAACCAAATGTCTGAACATCCGAACTTCATTCTGTTCGCAAATCCCTATAGGGGAGATCGTGAGAGGGTTTTGGGGCATGCAGTGTCATCAGTATGCTGATGACACTCAGCTCTACTTCTCTTTTTCCATCAATCCAGGCCATGCAGTCTCCATATTTTCCCAGTCCCTGTCAGCTTTGGGAGCTTGGATGAGGTTGAACCATCTGCAATTGAATCCTGAGAAGACAGAGGTGATGTTGCAGGCATCTGTCGGAGGGTCCCAGAGGTGGCGCTGAGATCATCCCAGTAAGCAAGATCTTTCTCCTCCCCTCCCCCCCCGATAAAGAACAATGGCTGATACTGGGGGTGGGGGCTGGCAGTTGGCAAGTCAGGGGTCATGGAACATCGCTCCCTCTGCCCCCCCTTGCAGGGATGGGGCCTGGGGAGGGCTCCTTCCGGGCTGCTCCCCATAACACCGGGGGCAGCTGCTGGCCATGCTGGACGTGTGTTGGGAGCACAGTTCTAAGGGGTGTGATCAAAGGGGCCTGCCCTTGGGTTGGACCTTGAGGTTGGGATGGAGGGGTCACTGGTGGGGTTGCCCAATGTGAGGTTTCTACTGGTGAAAGTTGTAAGGGGGCCTTACTCTCCCGCCGGTGACAGAGGGGTGGAGAGGGAGGACTACCCCTGGTGGCAGCAGGGGATGGAAGGAAGGATGATTTAATACTGGTAGAGTGGGTATTGGGATGGGTTAGTAAGGCATATTGTTAGATATTATTATTGAAATGTTAAATGGGAGGGTAGGGTTTTCTTGTGTATTATGGTGTATTTAGTGTTGGGTTTCCCCTGCATGGGATAAAAACCCTAATATTATTATTAATAATATATTAATAAAAACCCTAATAATATTATTAATATTATTGATGTGAGATGCCTCGAGCCGACTTTGGTTGGGAGAGCGCGGGGTATAAATTAAAGATGAAATGAAAAATGAAAAAATGTTGGTGGGTGAGGGCTTGTGGGGCCTAGGTGTGGTTGAATCTCCTCTTGTTGGGGGGTTTGCCCTCCCATGGTCTCTCAAGTGCAGAGTCTGGGTGCGCTCCTTGATTCACGGCTCAGCTTGGAATCTCAGGTTGTGGCTGTGGCAGGGAGTGCGTTTTGCCAGTTACATCTTGCCTGGCAGCTTCGGCCGTAACTCTCAGACTCTGACCTTGTCACTGTCATCCATGCCTTCATCACCTCGAGGCTGGATTACTGCAACGTGCTCTACGTGGGGCTGCTTGAGACGTTGGTCTGGAGGCTGCAGCTGGTGCAGAATGCCGTGGCCTGTCTCCTTATGGGGGCAGGTCGCAGGGAGCACATGACACCTGTGCTCTGGGCTCTGCACTGGCTGCCTATAAAGCACCGGGATAAATTCAAGGTGCTGGTTCTAACCTTTAAAACCCTTCACGGCCTGGGCCTTGCTTATCTGCGGGATCTCCTCACTCCCCATGTGCCTGTGTGACCCTTGAGATCATCCGTGGGAGCCTTTTTGGAGGTTCCCTGGGTGAGGTGGGTAGCCACTGATGTTAGATCTTTTTCGGTGGCTGTCCCTGTGCTGTGGAATTCGCTCCCAGAGGAGGCTCTGTTGGCCCCCACTCTCCTATCATTTTGACGTTTATGTTAGACCTTGATGTTCACCCAGACTTTCGGCAAGGGGAGGGGTAGGGTCGGTGGGGTTGAAAGGGGTTGTTTTTCTCTGCATATGAGAAATTTTTAACTTTTTAAATTGTTTTCTTCTTTTATTTTTTTATCTTTGTTGTTCATCGCCCTGGGCTGCCCTGTGGCCAGGAGGGGCGGGATAAACATTTCATATAAATAAATAAATAAATAAATAAACCAGCAGACAGCAGCAGCAGGATTACTGGCCCAATGGGGCACATCACCCAGGGTTGTCAGGGCAGGCAGACAGGCACCTTGGCATGAGAGTCAGGCAGGCTGAGGCAGGCTTTGAGCTTGGCAACCTGTGTGGGCAGACAAGCAGTGTGGCATGAGCGGCGGAAGGCAGGCTGAGGCAGGATTCGAGCTTGGCAACCAGGGCGGGCAGACAGGCAGCGTGGCATGAGAGGCAGTAGGTAAGGTAGGCTGGGACCTTGGCAGGGCACTCAGATAGGCTGGTGAAGATTGTGCAGTGCACGAGAGAGACAGTCAGATAGGTGGTCTGAGATCATCTAGCCAGAGGCCGGCTGGAGGCTTACAGCTTCCCAATGCCACCCGGCGTCATGAGATCAGTCAGATTAGCCGGCCGAGGCAGTCTAATGAGAGAGAGAGAGAGAGAGAGAGAGAGAGAGAGAGAGAGAGATATATGCAGGGTGGGTGTGGGGCATTGGGAGGGAGGGACAGCACCTCAGCAGCAGCAGCAGCCCAGCTTGAGGAGGAGCCCCGTCCCAAGACTGCCCCTGAGATGGGATGGTGTGTGCCGCTGCACCCTCAATCCATATCCAGGGGCAGCTCAGGGAATACCAGCAGCAGCAGGTTCACCTTTATGAAAAGCAACTGCTCCACGAACTTGGCCCCCAGTCTCAGGCGGTGCGGTGAGCAAATGTCCCCACCATCAAGAACACCCGCTCTCTGGGGACACTTGTTGGTGGGCAGGACAAGAGACCCTTGGCCACCTTGAACAGAGCCGGCCACACATTGGTCTTGCCGGCCCAGAAGGCCAATGGATCGCTGCTGGGTTCTATGCACAGCTCCTCCTCCAGGTAGATCTCCACTGCTGCTGAGGTGCTGTTGTACTCCCTCACGTAACTCTACCTGGGCAACACCACCACCACTGCCCTCAGCCACGCTGCCTGCCCTGCTCTGCATGAGCCCATGCTCACTAGAGTGCCCTGCACATATGAGCTACTGTTCGCAATAGGGGTGCTGATGCTGCTCAGCCTGCTGCTGGTGCTGCTACTGCTATGGCTGGGGAGCAGGGATAGAACCCCACGGCTGAGTTGGGTGGCTGCTCCCACTCACACCATGCCCAGTGGTGTCCTGCTGCTGCTGCCGCCAGGCACTCTCCAGAACCCTCTCTGCCTGTCGGATCCTCTCCACTAGCTCACCCTTCCAGTGGCCATAGAGCTGTGTCTGGTGTGCCACGCTGCCCTTGACCCTGGAGTGCAGCACGGTTTCCAAAATGTATTCTTCCCACTGCAGGATCTCATTGAACCCTGCCTTCAGCTGCTGCACCAGGGCAGTCACTTCATCTGCCAGCTTCTTGCCCTGAGGGCCACAATCCTGCCCCTGGATAATCTCATCCAGTCTCCTTAAGAGACTCTGCATCAGAGGGGTCACCTGGCCGTGGAGGAGCTGATGGTGTCTGTCACGGCCAGGAACGGTCTCAACACAAAGCAGTGTGAACCAGGATCTCCCATTCTGTCCCATTGTACCCTGGAGGTGCGCCGCTGTCCATCACCAGTTGAACCAGATGCAAGGTGGCTTTCTGCTCAAGAAGCTGCTCAAACATCAGGAAGTTGGAACGTCGAATTCCACTGGGTGGACACATTCTGCACCAGCTGGTGCACTGGGGAGCCTTGCACTGCTGCTTCACCCGGAGAAGGTCGCTGCCCTACACGCTCTAGGTAAAGAAACCAGACAGCTTCCTCCCCCAATCGATCAGGGACCTAAGGATTCCTGGCCCAATCCCCTTCTCCACCAAGCCCAGAGGCTCCCTGACCACCAGGTGAAGGGTGTGTGTGGCACAAGGGATGCTAGTGAAGTCCACATCTTGGACTGCCCTTAGTATGTTGGCCGCATTTTCTGTCACCACGCACCCCTTGATGAAGGGTGCACCTGGCATGACCCACTCCCTCACCATGGTGGTCAGGGATGCCACAATGTTCTGAGCAGTGTGGGGGTCATCCATTACTTCAGCCTGAAGCAGGGCGCACCTATACCCTTCTCCAGCACCCCTCCTGCCACTCCCAAAAGCTGTCTTTGGGTCCTGCCACCAGTGTGCCGTTACTGCCATGTAGGTGTGCTATGCATTTCTGCTGTACCACAGGTCAGTGGTGAAGTGAACGGTGGTACCCCCAGCCCCTGCCAGCTGCTCCCTCACCCGCTCATTTAAAGCCTGGTACAAGGCTGGCACTACCTGCCGACTCAGGGTGGTGCGCAAGGGCAGCTTAAACTGGGGGGGCCAGGAAGCCAATCAGGTGCCTAAACCCATGTCTCTGACCACTGAGAAGGGTTGCCCATCCAGCACGATCATTTCCCCCAACATACGTGTGACTTTCAATTGAAAGCCACGCCACCCTCCACGTCCTGCAGCTGCCGATGGACTTGGCAGATGCCCCTGCCCCAGCTTCTCCATGGTGCACTGACACTGATGCTGCTGCTGCTGCTGCTGCTGATCTTCCCCCCCTTAGTAGCAATACCGCTCCTGCTGCTAGATGTAGTTGCTTTAGGAGGACGCTTACCACTGATAGAGGCAGACGACTGGCCGCTGCAGTCAGGTACCCACTGGGATCCACTGCCCCTGCCTACCCGATTAGCAGCACAGCACTGTGGCATCCCTTGAGGTGCCTCACCATGGCAGTTGTGCCAAGGTTGGTGAGCACCTGCCCATGCTTCACCACCTTCTAGCACAAAGTGCACTGCAGTTCCCTGGGATCATCCGCCTGCACCAACTTAAAATGCGTTCATACGGAGGATTTTTTGTACCTCTCCTGCCTTCTGGCCCGCATCAGGTGATGCACCGCTGACAGTGCTGCTGGGAGGGGCAGAACATGGTGACGACACAGATCTCAGAGTGACAGCCATCGCCTCAGCACCAGACATCTCCTCCACAGGACTAGAATCTGCCTCGCTGTCCCCGATCAGAGTGATGTCCCGCAAATGAGAGTACTGGGCTGATCCACTGCACATGCACTCTCCCTGTGCACGCTATAGCTGCTGCTGCTACTCCGCTCCTTGCCATCATTGCCAGGGGATCGGGCCCTGCCTCTAGCAGCTGGGGTGGGATCCACCAGCCCTGGACTGCTGGGGATCACCTCAATAATGGGGGACGATGGTGGCTCATGATGAACTTCGGACCCTGCCCCTGAAGCACCTGCACCTGCTCCTGCAGCTGCAGCAGAGACAGCTGCAGCCTCCTGGAGTACAGGCCTTCCAGTGCCCTGTGTGGCAGTGGAGGATGCTGGCAGGAGGCACCGCCAAACCACACTCCTAGTGCCACTGCTGGGAGCCTCTGAAGCCTGACTGCCAAAATCAGGTCTGTGCAGTTTGGGGTGTGGTGATGAGCTCGGGCTGCTGATGATGTCTGCTTCCACTCTGCTGGCACGGCCCCTGTCACCTCTGCCACGTGCCCCATTGCCTGCCTTACGGGCAGCAGACCGGCCTCTCCTGCTTCCCTTCTCCATTTCTAAAACACAAATAATGCACACAAAGATTTTTTATTTATTTATTTATTCAAAATTGGATTATATTATATATAGCTACACTAACTCTAACTGCTATTAACTATTCTAAAACCTGTTGAACTAAATAGAATATTATATCTACAAAGACCTAGTCCTACAAACAGAGTACAAAATATTAAAAGTGAATCACTACACACTATTTCTATCTCTATAACTAAGCTAACTCCTACAACTATTTATCTATACTAGTATCTTATATCTATATCTATATATACACCGGGATGGGGGCAGGGAACAAAGACAGCTCACAACAAACAACACAGGGAGGGGTACAAAACTGAAATGAAAGCTAAATCAATCTAATCCTACTGTAAATAAATCCAAAAACAGGGGAAGGGAATCAAGGATGGAATATATACAGGGAAGAGGGATGGATTTAATGGGGGGGGGGGAGGGAGAAATAACACAGGGAGGGGTAAAAAATGCAAAATAAACCTAAATCTATCTACTCTAATCTAAATAAATGAAACTATGGAGGTAAATGTGTGGCAATGGATTAGGAACACAAACAGCTGGGAGAGGGAGAGTTCTGAAAATGCCTGCTGACAGGATCAGTAGCTAGCTCAGAATGAATTGGAAGAGGGGGAGGGCAATGACTTTTGTTACTTGCTGCGCCCACCTTACCACAAGCCCCATTGGCTCTGTGCAGCCTAGCTCCATGCCAACCACAGACTGTGAAGCCGGTGGTCAGAGGAAAAGAGGGATGGTGATTGGGCAGGCTGGCTGCTAATCCAAGCCTCTCCTCCACCCCTGGCACCAGGAAGTCTGCTCCTCAGCTGCCCCTCCCCACAAGCCTGCCAGCCAGGTTTTTCCCGCCCGACGCACCCGAACTCATCCGAACGCGGCTGAACGGTTCGGGGGTTTTGGCATTCAACTCAGAGGTTCGGTTTGGGCATCTGAACTGGCTGAGTTCGAGCCAAACTCCGAACATCCGAACCGCGTTTACGCATCCCTAATAAACCTACATCCATTTAAGTCAATGGCAAAACACCCAATGATTTTAATAGTGAAGGATTGCACCTCAAGTCAGAACAATGGTCCATCAGCAATGGTATCCTGTCTCTGATAGTGGCCAGTGCTAGATGCTTCTGAGAAAGTATACAAAAATAGGACATATATGTGAAGCAGTCCACTTGCAGCAGCCAGAGGCTGAGTCCTATGATGACCATTTTGGCTATGGGCTAATTGACCATCTTGCCTAATAGGGTTGTGCATGTAGTTTTTGTTATTACAATAACGATAACTACAATTGTTGTTTTCGCTACCTTTATTACAATAACGAAAATGACAATCAATAACAACAATAACGAAAATGACAATGTCATTATCGTTGTCATTATTAGTGCTGTGGCAGTTGGGTTTTAAAGGGAAAATGTGGAGAGGGGAGGAGGAAGCAGACATCTCAGAGTCCAAACAGGATTGAACTCTTGAACTGTGCTTGTGCTGGGAGGGACAAGCAGCTCAGCAGTATCTGATGGATGTATCGCTGGCCAATGAGTAGCACAAGCAGGTTCCAGCAGTCTCATGGCACTCTGTGACTGCTCAATGCCTGCTGCCTCCCACAACCAATCAGAGGGACTCAGGAGGAGGGCACTGCAACCCTTTATAATGGGAGGGCCAGCCTTTTTTTCTCCATTCTGTGAGAACTCTGTTTGTCAGGTTGCGTTTACAGAACTGTGGTGCTTGCCAACAAAAAATCCTCCCTAGCCCTCATTGTATTACTATCAATACATTTCCTTCCTCATACCCTACATTTTCCCTTTTCCCTTTCCCTGCCCTTCTCCCCCTGTACATTATATATAGACAGGTATTATAGATTAGATATAGATATATCTAATCGTAGACATATAGATTATATTAGAATAGTTATATAGATAATTGATTAGATAATAGTTTTCCTTTTCCCTTCCCCTGTCTCCCTTAGATTTAGATAGATATTATTTGTTTACATAGATAGAGAGATTAGATATTATATAGGTATTTAGGCTAGTCTGTTTTATTATATACTGTTATATATATATATATAATATTATCAGAATTGATACAGATAACGATACCAATACCAAAAATTAAATATTTGTTTGAAACTATATAGATACCAATAACAACAACAACAACAACAAAAATGACATTGACATTAAAAACAGTAATGAAAATGACATTTTAAATAACAAAAATGATAACGAAAAACAAAAATGACATGGGGGTCTGGTGCACACCCCTATTGCCTAACCCATATAGTACTTTTCACCTTGTAGCAAGGGCTCATTCCTCCATAGAAGTTTGTAAGAATTTTAATGTTGTGCTCTAACCAGTTGAGTTAAAAATGTCCACAAATAAGGGGTCATAGTTCCACCCCTTGACTTCTTTAAATGACTCCCCTAAGTGGTGGCAGGGTAAAACCTGTTTCGCAATGGGCACCAGCAGAAACACCTGCACCATATAATGACTAGGGCAACATATGGGTATTTTCCCTCCTTTTATGAATTGTTTTAGTTGATGTTTCTATTGACTGAAGGTCGCTCTGAGCTGCCTGTGGCAGGAAGGGCGGGGTAATAATTTTTTTAAATAAATAAATATGGCTAATGAGTCAATTAATGTGGACTAACTGTTCCCAAGTGGGTAGGTCAGGATGGAATCTGCGGATCACCAGTCTCAACAGGCTGAGCTCCTCAGGAGGATCACCAGGGAGACACAAGGTTTACACTAAGGGGTTTTGCTCGATGAATTGGAGAGCACCTCAGGAACTGTTCCTACCATTAAGCACGGAAAGAATAAGTTTAGGTGAAGAGAGCTGAGATAAAAGCATGCACTCAAGGATGGGGGGGAAATCATGGCCTAGATCCATGATCTGGACCTTCCCCTTCCTTCCTCCATCCTGAGCACACAATTTAAGTTTTCTCCCCTCACAACTCCTATCTGGCCCATGGAAGGAAAATGATACCGCAGCCCTGTAGAAAAGTTTATTCTCTTGTGTAATCATGGTGCCCAGCACACCAAGCTAGATCCAGGCAAGTATTAACTGTGCAATTGCACCAGAACCCATGTTTTGGAGGTCCCAAAGGAGCTCCAACTACATGGAGTCCATGAAGAAACATGAGATGGCAACAACATGAATGTGAAATACCCACAGACCTACAAACATGGGAAGCTCTGGGCAATGGAAGGTCCTGGGCAATTTTGCCCACCCCACCATTTTGGATAAGACCCCCACCTAAATTTGGCACTAACAGTATAATGCTTCTGGATGCTTTGTAATACAAATTAAAAATAATAGCCATCCTCTGGGAAGTTTATGTGGTAAAAGGCCTTGCAGTGCTTCCTCTTAGGCAACCTATGATTGTCCTTTTCTGGGATTTGCCTAAAATATAACCAAAACAACTACCTTCACAAACTTTCACTAGAAGCACTCTGTGGTATTTGTCTGAACAGCGGTGGAAAGTGATAAAAACAATGGATGTTTTTAAATGAGATGCTACCACACAACGCATGAGAGAAGCGCCAATGCAATGTAGCTGCCAATGCAGCTCAGACAGCATCTTCCTGCATATTCCCCCTTCCCCCGACCCAATATGCACCTCCATTGTTGCCTGGAACTGCAAGCAGCTGCACTGACTCCTGGGCAGGAAGGGGTTACTGGCTGCTGCAGCTTCCTATTTCCATATTGTCTGCAATGGGACAGCCACTCTGTCGACGAGCTTGTCCAGCATTGGAACACCTTGCTGGGGGAGGCAGTTGACAGGGTGGCTCTGAGACATCTTTTCCCTCCGTCTCTTCACCGCAGGGCCCCTTGGTTTACTGAGGGGCTGCAGTGTATGAAAAAGGTAGGTAGGAGACTAGAGCGATGCTGGTGTAAGACTCAGTCTGAATCTGATGGACTTCTCCATAGGACCCATTTGTGGTCCTATGTTGAGGCTGGGAGGACAGTAAAGAAGGAGTTCTTTGCTGCCCTCATAGCGTCTGCAAAGTCACGTCCAGCGAAGCTGTTCTGGGTGGTGCGGGGGCTGGTCAGTCCAGCCTCCCTCCACCTGGACTGGGACTTGTCTCAGGCCCGCTGTGAGGAGTTTGCCACCAACTTTGTAAACAAGATCGCTCAGAGGCTAGACTACTACAATGTGCTCCACCTTGAGGCTGGACTACTGCAACGTGCTCTATGTGGGGCTGCCCTTGTTCCTGGTTCGGAGGCTGAAGCTAGTGTAGAATGCAGTGGTCCAACTCCTGTTGGGGACGGGCCATCGGGAGCATATAACACCTGTGCTCCAGACTCTGCACTGGCTGCAAATAGCGTGCCGAGCGAGGTTCAAGGTTTTGGTATTGACCTATAAAGCCCTTCACGGTCTGGGCCCCTCATACCTCAGGGACCACCTTGCCCTCTGCGCCCCAGAGAGGCTCCTTCGGTCCTCCAGGGGTGCCTTCTTGGAGGTCCCCTGTGTTAAGCGGGGGGCCACAATGGAGAGGGCCTTCTCAGTGGCTGGGCTGCGCCTCTGGAATTCCCTCCTGGAGGAAGCTCTCCTGGCCCCAAGCCTTTTAACATTCCAGTGAATTTGCAAAACCTGGCTGTTCGCCCAGGCCTTTGGGGAGGGGAGGAGGGTTTTTTATCTCCCTCCACTCTTATTTATTGTATTAATCATTTTAGTGCTACCCTGATTTTAATTGTTGTAAATTTATTAGTGTTTTTAAAATGTTTTATAATTGTATTTTTATATAATTTTGTTTTTATATTGTTAGCCACCCCGAGCTGTTTTCATGAGGGGCGGGATATAAATTTGATAAAATAAATAAATAAATATATAAATAAAGAAGATCCAGAGTAACTTTTACACTGGATTGGAAGCAGTAGTTGTGGGGCACAAGGTTATGGAGGCACCATCTGGTCGATCTTTCTGGGATGAGTTTCAGGAAGTGATGCCAGCCGATGCAATGAATGTCCTGGGGTCTGTTAGAGCCACTAGCTGTGAATTAGATCCATGCCCATCCTGGTTGGTGAAAGCCTGCAGGGAGACTTTGGGGACGGTGCTGGCGAGGTTAGTGAACACGTCCATTCAGCAGCGGAGGCTGCCACCAATTCTCAAGGAGGCTGTTGTGCACCCCATGGTTAAGAAGCCATCTTTGGATATGGACGCACTCGCCATCTACCGACCCATCTCTAATCTTCCCTTTTTAGGGAAGATTATTGAACGGGGAGTGGCACTGCAGCCAGGGGCGGCTGGTGGGTTTTTAGTTTGGAGGGGCAGTAAGGCAGGCCGGCAAGCCAGTGGGCTGAGCCAGGGCAACGGTAGGCAGAGCCAGGGCAATGGTAGGCCAGTGGCATGGCATAACCCAGCAGCAAGGAGTTCCCAGGGTTAACATTGGATGGAAGAAAACAAAGTCTACATGCACATCAAGCTTAAAATAAATAATGTATAAACTCCAAACACAGGGAAACACAGAAAACACTGGCAAAACACTGGCACAATGCAGCAGCAAGAAGTTCCCAGGGTTAACATCGGATGGAAGAAAACACAGTCTACATGCACATCAAGCTTAAAATAAATAATGTATAAACCCCAAACACAGGGAAACACAGAAAACACTGGCAAAACACTGGCACAACACAGCAGCAAGGAGTTCCCAGGGTTAACAT
>QEPC01001394.1:1591770-1616377 GCA_003113815.1 Sphenodon punctatus
CACACGGCTAAAAATGCTTGTCTAAAGACAAGCACACACACACCAGCCCAGCCAAGCCCCTCCACTAAAACAAAACAAAAACAAAGTTTCTGATCCACCATTCAATGCAGTTACAGCAGTCTGCCTCTGCCTGGAAATGGAGTAATCTAATGCCTGCTGTGATATTTTTAGTAATTGCTTCACAAACAAAATGGTTTGTGTTTACCACGACTTGGGTGCTGCCATTTTACCTGCAAAGTCAGAGCTTGAGGTTATGGAAGCTCAGTCTTTTCCTGTTTATTTAGATCAGTTTCAATTGGTATAAACCACCCATGTGGAGGAGGCGCTTGGGGGTGTGAGGGTATGAACTAGTTCCTTGCCTGTCTTGGCTGGTGAAAGCCATCTGGGAGACGCTGGGGCCACTGTTGGCTGGGGTTGTCAATGCCTCCCTTCAGGAGGGCAGGGTGTTGGACATTCTTAAAACTTCAGTTGTCCAGCCCCTGCTTAGGAAGCGATCTTTGGCTGTTGACTCCCTGGCCAGCTTATCAGCCTGTCTCTAACTTTTCCTTTTGAGGGAAGGTTATTGAATGGGTGGTTGGCCACCAGGAGCAGCTATTTACCCTTTGTAAAAACAAAAGAACCAGGGATCACTTCATAAATCATAAACGTAACAGGTAGCAGATTTAAAACAAATAAATGAACCTTTTCACCCAACGTACAATAAAACTGTGGAATTCATTGCCAGAGGGTGTTGTACAGGACAGTAGCATAGCAGGCGTCAAAAAGGGACTGGATGAATTTTTGAAAAACAGGTCCATTAAATCAATTTTAGATCCACAGGGGATGATAATGAACTTTAACATTATTTTCAGATACTATGTAAATTAGATGTTAATTTTCATATGAGAAATTCAGTTAGTTCATGGAAAAAAACTGATCTTCCAAAACTAAACCTACACAAGTAGATGAGCTGGAAAAGGAAATCATGTTATCCTTAGTTAGTTAGGAAGTTAAGGAGATGATGCATTTCTTTAATAAAGGAAAAACTCCAGGGTCTGATGGTTTTTCATCCAAATTTTATAAAACTTTTCTAAAAACTCTGATAATTATTCTAAAAATAATTTATAGATATTGGTTGCGATTCAGAACCCCTGTGTGTCTAGTGTAAGCATGCATGTCTTTGACACCCCTTTTTCTTTCCTCTTTTCCTAGGGGGGATGTTTTCTCCCCTTTCTTCTCCTCTTTCCCCCCTTTTTAAAGGTGTTTTATGTTTATGTTGGTTGTGTTTTTATATGTGTATTTTTATATTTTTATATACTGTAAGCCACGTGAAGCTGCCTTTGGCAGGAGGGGCAAGATATCAAATAAATAAATAAATAAATAAATATGTGAATACACATGTGTGAGTTCTGCATGGTTTCTGCATGGATTGTGCACTTGCCCCAATAGCTGTAATGGGGATGCATGTGGGTTGCACGTCAGTTGCGCACACTCTGTGAACTCGTCTGTGAGACTTAGGGTCAACCCAATTGTTAACAGATGAGAAACGAGAAAGTATGTGGAAATCACTTTTTTTAAAATCTAATTGATTGCTTTTAAGATTTGTTTTTATAACAAGATGTTAAACAAGCTTTATTGGACCCAAGATATATTATTTAAAGCAGGGCTAGCCTGAGAAGACAGTTGCTGGAGATGTGGAAACCAAATTGGGTCTTCTAGTAATATTTTATTTTGTGCTAAAACTACTCATTTTTGGCTTAACATATGTGTAGCACTTTCTAATATACTCAAAATTAACATGGTATCATTGGTCACAATCCCAATCTCCTCAGGTGCTACTGTGCACTCATGGCCCCACAGTTTGTGCACGGGTCATAGGCTCCGTGTCAGGGGTGTGCATGCGCCACACGTGCTGCCCGTGCCGGTCTTCAGGGTTTACGATTGGCCCCATCGCCTGGAGCTGCCAACTGAAGCTGCCAACTGTCAGAATCAGACACAGATGGATCATTGTTCTGACCCAGTAAATGGCACTTTTTATGTTCTAATTATGAATATTGGGGATTATGGACTCATTACCATTGTCTGTATTCATGAAAAAATGTCTAGCTCTAAAATGTTTCATTGCTAAATGGTTAATTTTAAATGGAAAGCTCCCAATGTAGCACCATTCTCAGAATGGTTAAAAGATTTTATGCATGTTGCTTTAATGGAAAAGTTTACATGGACAAATACACATGATAGGGCTTAATATTATGAAATATGGTGTAATATGATCCTCTCTCAAGTTTATAAGTTGATTTGTTTGTAGTTTGGTATCATCTACATGTATATTTGTTAGTTGGTTATATATGTCAGGCCTCCCCACATCCCCCAATCTTCAAGTGTATCAGATGTATATTTAATTATCTACTTTGTAATACCTAGATTTTTTGAAAATTGTTTTTATTTGGATTTTATTGTTATAATATAAAAACGAATAAATATTTTCTTTTTCTTTTTTCTTTTTTAAAAAAGAAATCCAGGTCCATTAAGGGCTACTAGTTGGGTGGTCAGGGGTACAAGGCCCTGGACATTCAGAGGCTGGAGGAAGATGGCAGGAAATGGATTACTCCATTGTTAACTGCTGTGTTCTCCCCTTAGGCAAGTGAAGCTGCCAACTGTCAGAATTAGACACAGACGGATCATTGTTCTGACCCAGTAAGCGGCACTTCTTATGTTCTAATTATAACATGTGGAAATAACACAAAAATTGTGCAGTCACCTATTTAGCTACAGTATTACTGCAAAGGCCAATTGACACTATTCAGTTATTTATTATTTTTGGTGACCTAGGATGTTTTCTGAGATGATGATAGCCCTCATTTCCATGCTTTGACCCACGTGGAATTGCGGGGCTACCATCACATCAGAAAGCGCTACCAGATGTTAGCCTGGGCTGTTCCCCGGGCGATGTTGGCATGTAATCTGGGCTGTGACTCAAAAACATCCCCAGGCCACAATACCGCCTGGGGAACTGCTGCCCAACCAGTTGTGCCGGCCCGTTATGTATAAATGGTCACATTACTTACCCAGGTTGGAGTCACCACTGGTTCTTGGCAGCAGCTGCTTTCAAATGGGCCGTGGTTGGTACAGGGATGGGTGGAGGCGGCGGCAGCATATGTGTGGAGCGTGGGTAGCCATTCCTATGAACACACACCCATCTCCACCCACAAAGTAACCACTGTTCTGGCCAATTGCTCCATGGGTGTGTGGTAGTTGGAGAGCAGGCGCATGCATGCACCCCCACCCAATGCCCGCACCGTTTCCATGGATGCCCCCCACTGCACACTTACCTACCACGTCACTCCCACAAGCACCTCCTCACACACATGCATGTGAGGGGGGCGGGACATCCATGTGAAAACGACCAGCCATTGACCCCATGGCTGCCTGTAATCTGGACGTGGGCCTCTCTGCGAAGCACTGGGGTAGGGTCAGGCAAACACACATCTATGTACCTCCCCACCTCAGCTGCCACCCCGGCTGCCATCATGTTTGTTTGTTGGTGGGGCCAGTTCGCAGTCGAAGTGATGGCTCCCACCACTGCCTGAGTAAGTCCATGGCGGCGGTGGGAGCCGTTACATTTGTTTTCATCTATGCTGGGTTTTGATATCTTTTTTTAATCTGCTTCTGTATTATTTTAATAAACCAGTAATTTGTCTAGTTTTAAAATAAGATGTAGGAGGCTATTCCCCAGGAATTTTTCTGACAGCTCACGTTGCACGTCATTGCTTCAAATAAATGTTAGAGTCTTGCCAATACAAGGTGACAAAAGTACTTTTAAAGTACAAAATGCAAGAATGAGAGAATAATCATTACGACTTCACATCTTAGATATGTGTAGTTAGAAGATTGGTGTTTTAAAAAGAATACTGACCTTGTCGTTTCAACTTAGATATTTTTTTTTCAAAAACTGTTCAAAGTACTGATTGTTCTTTCTGCTGTTATAATCTCTTCTCTTCCTGTACTTCAATTAAAAGATAGCTTTATACTTTCTCTTCCTTCCATAATCTGACCTTCCTTCATTTCTGAGTACTCTTGCCAATTTTTTATCACCTGACTATGAAAGTTGAACTAGACTATGTAGAAATCTTAAGTCAAATATGAAATTTTTTTAGAAATATTTACATGCTTTCTCTTTTTAAACAGGAAGTGAGTTTAGGCCATCATTAACATAGACTGAGAGCCCACCTTGAACCTACTGAAATAAATGGGAGTTTTTACATTTTCAGTGGGAATATCATCATGCAGGAATCAATCCAATCTTTTAAGTAGAAATGAAACTCAGTCCTTGGAAAACTGGAATTCACCAGGGATTCCAGTCATCGGTTCCAAATTTCCGAAGTTCTGAGAACTAATGTTGGCTCCATTGTGTGTGTGACTGGAGTGATCCAGACGGTTGATCCCCTAGTTTCTGTGAGATAGAAAACAAAACATAATTACATTTATTTATTTACATAATTTGTATGCTCCTTCCCCCTCCTGCCCAGTGGTTTAGTGCCATATTTGGTTGGAGGGGGGTATGGGAGTGGATAGTTGAGTGATATACAAGCCAGATGGCAAGTTTTGATTGGCTGGCAGGGGCAAAATAAAATTAAGTGGCTGTACAACCATTTTCCATTCTCTACCGATTTTGGCTGTGTACACTACCCTGCTTATCTGTAAGTAATTGTCTTGTTGAGTGGGGAGGGGTGACTGTCCTATTCATAGGGGCAATGCTGGGGGACTGGGCTTAGTTGGTCCACCATGCCATGATTTTTTATTTTTATTTTAAAAAGAGTGGCTGCCACACTGCTGAAGCCTGCTGCTTGGCACCATGGAGGCCAACAAAATCTCTGCCTTGTTCCACTTCCTCTGGTCTGGCCTGACCAACTTACCAGACCCACACCAATCCCATGCCCTTTAAAAAAAATAAGTGGGTGCCACTGCTGCCTGCTGCTTGCACTGCTTGGAACCATGGTGCCATATACTAGCCTTTAAGCACACCACTGTCTCTCCTATTCTCAAAAAGTCCATTCTTGACCCCTCTGACCCTTCTAGCTACTGTCCTGTCTCACACCTTCCTTTTTGCTTCCAAGCTTCTTGAACGTGTTGTCTACTCCTGCTGCCTCTGCTTCCTCTCCACCAACACCTCCCTTGACCCCCTCCAATCTGGCTTTCTCCCCCGTCACTCTACTGAAACTGCTCTTGCTAAGATCACCAATGATCTTCTTGTGGCTAAATCTAATTGCCTCTATTCCATTCTTGTCCTCCTTGACCTCTCTGCTGCCTTCGATACTGTTGACCACTCACTCTTGCTGGATTCACTTCACTCCCTTGGCTTCCATGGCTCCGTCCTCGACTGGTTCTCCTCCTACCTCTCTAACCACTCCTTCAATGTGTCTCTTGCCAACTCCACCTCCGCCTTCCTTCCACTCTCAGTTGGTGTTCCCCAAGACTCTGTCCTCGGCCCTATCCTCTTCTCTATCTACACCCTGTTTCTAGGCAAACTCATTGCCTCCCATGGCTTCCAATATCACCTCTACACTGATGACACTCAACTCTATCTCTCTACTCCCTCTCTCTCTCCATCTATTCAAGCTCGCCTCACCAGCTGTCTCTCTGTCATCTCTACCTGGATGTCTCAAAATCAACTCAAACTCAACATGGCTAAAGCTGAACTCCTTATTTTCCCCCCGTCATCCTTCCTCTCCCTCTTCCCTGTTGATCCTCATCAATGGGGTCACCATCTTTCCCGTTCCCTAAGCCCGTAGCTTAGGCTTCATCTTTGACTCACCCCTTTCTTTTAAACCCTTCATCGACTCTGTTGCCAAATCCTGTCGCTTCTCCCTCCATAACATTGCTAAGATTCTCCCTTTCTGCTTGTTCATGCCCTAGTCATCTCTTGCCTCGATTACTGTAACCTTCTTCTCACTGGCCTCCCCCGCTCTCACCTTTCTCCCCTTATCTCTGTCCAAAACTCTGCTGCCAGGGTCATCCACCTCGCCCGTGGCTTCAACCATGTGCAGCCCCTCCTCTCCTCTCTTCACTGGCTCCCTCTTCCTGAATGAATCCTGCACAAGCTCCTAGTCTTCACCTATAAAACTCTTCACAACCTTGCTCCCCCCTACCTCTCTGCGCTAATTTCCCTCTGTACTCCAGTCCATGAACTCCACTCCTCCTCTCTCCCCTCTCTCGCTCTCCCACGCCTCCCCTGCTCCTCTAACAGCCTTCATCCCTTCTCCCTAGCTGCCTCCCACACCTGGAACTCCCTCCCTGCCCACATCCGCCGCACCCCCTCGCTTCGTACCTTAAAATCCTTCCTCAAGACCCACCTCTTCAGCTCTGCTCTCCCCAACTTCTTGTTCCCCTCACCTAACTCCCGCTGATACCCTCCATCCAGTACAATCTAGTACCTGAGGTCTGTGTACTCATATCCTCAGCACATGGACCAACCAGCCATCGTTCCTGATGTAACTAAGACAAGCGCTTGCACCTGGGACCTCGCATCATCGTGAATGTTACACTCCATGTCTCTCCCTCTGTTTCCCCTTCCTTCATCTCCCCCTGCCCCCCGTCTCAGATTGTAAGCCCTAAAGCAGGGACCGTGTCTAGTCAATTACTTTGTAAAGTGCCAGGTACATTGCTGGTACTATATAAATGTTTGCTAATAAATAAAATAATTAATAAAATTATAAAATAAAATAATAAAATAGGGGCAATGCCAGAGGACAGGGATTAGTTGTTTCCACCATGCTATATTTAAAAAATTTTTAAAAAATAAGTGGGTGCCACACTGCTGCTGCCTGCTGCTTGGCATCATGGTGGCCAGAGGGATCTGCCTTGCTCCACTTCCCCTGGCCTGGACTGTTCATATACTAGGGGCAAGGCAATGCCAGGGACTGTAGCCAGTGCCAAATATACTTAAAGTTTGGGTGCAGCTGCTGCTTGCACTGCCTGTTGGCAAGTTGACAGCACCCTAGATGCCAGAGAGGGATCACTTTTGCTGTTGTTTTTGTGGTCTTTGTCTATGTGGTCATACTTTGTCTATGGGTTCAACTTTGCTAAGATGTGACTGACCACTGGTGGCACAGGGAAGATATACTTTCTTTCTGGTTACAATAATATGGTGTGTGGGGAGGGGGCTTTCCTTGCATAGGTGGGCACTGGGCAGGCACAATGGAGGCTTTTTTGTGTGTTGTGGGGGAGTGAATGTCTGGTTTCTTTCGTGTGTGTTTTGTTTCTATGTCTGCTGAGATGGCTTTTTAAAAAAAATTATTTCTGCCCACAGTTGCAACTGCTTGGTTGGCATAATAATGTTAAAGTGGATGCACTGCTGATGGTAGACCATGGTGTGGGTAAACTACTGTTGGTTTTCATTTTGGATTTCTGCCCGCAGGCAGTTGCACTTTTGTGGGTTTGTCGCTTTGAGCGATTGTCCCCCTTTTGCTAGCCTGCTTGGTTGCCATAATGATTTTAAAGTGGGTGCACTCCTGATGGTGGACCATACTGTGGGGTCTGCTGGTTTGTGAGGGGGGGGGTTGGAGGAGTGGCTTTCTGTATGCAGTTGCACTGTTCAGGTTTGTCTTCTTGAGTGCTTGTCTCACTCTTGCTAACCTGATTTTTTGGGAAGTGCTTGGCATAATGATTTTAAAGTAGGTGCACCTTAAAATTATTAAAGGAAAGAGTTCTGAAGTTCCAAGTTCCAGGAATTTCCAAGGGCTGGAGTTCCGAGTTCTCAATTCCGGGTCCTTGGACAAAGTTCTCAAGTTCCACCAAATACCCTCACCGGGTACTCAGAACTTCAGAAATCGAGCTGAGAGAGGGTGGGGCTGCCAGGGACCCCACATTTCATCATCATCCTGGTCCCTGTAAATTCTAAGGCCTGCCTTTAGAATGAAATGATGAAATCCTTCCAAACTCAGAAATTGCAATGTAAATGTAGTTCTGTGTAAATGTGCTTGTGAAAGGCATGAGAACGACATTTCCACAGACCGGTGTTTCCAAACCAGTGTGGCAGAAAATACTCATGTGCCTTAGAAGGCTGTTAGGTATTGCCCCAAAATCTAGGTAAGTATATCTGCTGAATAAACTATGGCTCTCAAAGGCCATGCTGCAGCTGTTATAATGCTGTTAATATATATTAAATAATATTTTTTTAATGATACGTGTAATGGATAATTTACTATCCACTTTATTTTATGTTCAGTTACATGCAAGGGGTTTCTAGTGTCAAGTCAGCAGGAGTTTGAGCCTTTGCTGTGGTGCAACCCTCCTTACGAAAATTGCTCCCTTCAGATGTTCATCTCAATTCCTCCCTCCTCATTTTCAATAAACACCTGAAGACTGTTCTATTCTTCAGGTGCTTGCAGAGAATCCATTGCTAGCTCCCCTATTTTGTCCTCAGTCTTTTCTTTCCCCTTTAAAATGGTTTTTAAATAGATTTTAATTTAATTGCATGCTTAATTGCATTTTATTGCATTTTGTGAAGTGCTCTGAGCACCATTCAACATTATTCAAGTGCATGGCTAATGGCTAGGGCTAAGATTTAGTCATGGTAGTGACAGGGGTCATGTTTTTAGTGAATCCCCCTCCCCCCCACACACACTGTTGCTTTTACAGCTTTTACATCACTTCCATGTCTTTTGCTTGAAAAACACCGGTGGAGCCGCCTCCAACTCACTCCGCAGTCAGTGCCGGCTGCCACGCTGACGTCTCCAGGGTTCTTCAAACTCCTTCCCTTCAGAGCACGGCGTGGTTAGAAGTGGAGCTTGAGAAGAGCTGCCCAGAAGAGCAGCATGGATACTGCACTCAGCACTAGCTGCTGCACTCACATGTTGCTTCAAAAACCCTCCCTTTCGGAGCACGGTGTAGCTAGAAGCAGAAGGCAGGGTCAGAGCTAGAAAAGGAATCCTGGAGTAGACGGCAGCATGTCCTCTCTCTTTTCTTGTGCCTTGCCCTACCTTCCCTCCTTCCTGGGGTTTTCATTCTAAGAGAGATAAGGGAGAGGGTGGGTTCCCTTTTCCCCTGCCTGGGGCTGGGCTTTCATTCACAGAGAGATAAGGGAAAGGGTCAGGGGTTCCTTTTCTTCCTGCCTGGAGCTTTCATTCACAGAGAGATAAGGGAAAGGGGGAGGGGGTCCCTTTCTTCCTGCCCCAGGCTTACAACCTAATAATATGTTATGTTACGAAACATTGCATGAAAGTAAAATGGAACCTTCTTTTGGCCATGACTTTTCCATGACATTTTATCTTTTCTACCATGACCGAATTTTAGAAAAAATACTGTGACGGACTCTTAGCCCTACTAATGGCTATGTGATGTATACTGACTAGTAAGCATAGAAGTGCTGTGAAAGCATGGCTGAAGAATAAATGAGCCTTAGCCTAAAATATTGCAACACTTGAGCATAGACCAGGGGTGGAGGCACCTTATGCCCGGGGACCAAATGCAGCCCATGGCAAGTTTTTATGTGGCCCCTTTCCACTTTCTGGATCTGGCCCTTGAATCTAGTTCTTACCTCCAATCACTGAAAAACTGAGCTCAAGGGAAGGGAGCAAAGATGAGGTCATGCAAACAAGGATAGGGGACAGCTCCATAGCAGAGATCCATGATTTAGACTCTCCTTTCCTTGAGTGCATTCCTTGAGCACTCCCGCGCCAACTTCTGTGATGCGGAGAGGATAGGTGAAGGCTGCGGTGCATACGCGGCACGTAGGCGTCCCATCACACAGATGGGACTCTATGTGGGGCTACTCATGGGGAACTGAAGTGAGCACTCTGTAGCCCCACAGAGTGCTCACTTCAGTTTCCCCTGTGGTAAGGATAGCCCTACCTACGTCACCCTGAGACCACATGATCACAAGGTTCCTGCAGCATGATTTATTTATTTATTTATTTATTTATTTTACCGATTTATATCCTGCCCCTCCTGCAATGCAGCTCGGGGCGGCTAACAACACAATAAAATATTAAAATTCACTTAAAATACAAATATAAAAACATCATCTAAAACATATCACATAAAACAGGGCTAGAAAACAAATAAATAAATGGGCGGGGGATTAAAATCACCCCCCCACCCTCCCTCCCAAAGGCCTGGGCAAACAGCCAGGTCTTACAGTTCCGCCGAAATGTCAAAAGGCTTGGGGCCAGGCGAGCTTCCTCCGGAAGGGAGTTCCACAGCCGCGGCCCTACCACCGAGAATGCTCGCTCCATCGTGGCCCCCCGCTTAACACGGGGGACCTCCAGGAGGGCACCCCCGGCAGACCGCAGGAGCCGTTCCGGGGCGCGAAGGGCGAGGCGGTCCCTAAGGTAAGAGGGGCCAAGGCCGTATAGGGCTTTATAGATCATTACTAGGACCTTGAACTTGGCCCGGCACACTATCGGCAGCCAGTGCAGCGCTCGGAGCACCGGTGTAATGTGCTCCCGGCGACCCGTCCCCGTAAGAAGACGGGCCGCCGCATTCTGCACCAGCTGCAGCCTCCGGGCCAAGAACAAGGGAAGCCCCACGTAGAGCGCGTTACAGTAGTCGAGCCGCGAGGTGACGAAGGCATGGATGAGGGAGGCCAGGTCCGGGCCAGAGACATACGGACGCAGCCTACGTACCAGATAAAGCTGGCGGAAGGCAGCCTTAGCGACTGCCTCCACCTGCCGCTCCAGCCGCAGGTCTGCGTCCAATATGACCCCCAGACTCCGGACCTGCTGAGCTACAGGGGGGCAAACCCCCCCAATCAGGGGGGCCACCACCCCCTTCGCCCTCCCCACCACCATCACCTCCGTCTTATCTGGGTTGAGCTTCAGTCTGCTCCGCCGCATCCAATCCGCCACGGCCTCCAAACATTGGGATAGCACCGAGACAGCAGGGTCTGGGTCGGTAGAAAACGAGAGGTACAGCTGAGTATCATCAGCATACTGGTGACATCGCACCCCGAACCCTCTCACGACCTCCCCCAAGGGCTGCATATAGATGTTAAATAATAATGGAGACAAGATCGATCCCTGCGGAACGCCACACGGTAAGGCGCGGGGGCTCGATGTTTCCTCCCCCAACACCACCCGCTGGCTCCTCCCCGAGAGGAATGAACGGAACCATTCAAGAACAGTCCCGTCCAGACCCCCCCGGTCACGCAGTCGTCTCAACAGCAGCCCATGGTCCACGGTGTCAAAAGCGGCCGAGAGATCGAGCAGGATGAGAAATGTCGAACATCCCGCATCCATCTCCCGGCGGAGGTCGTCCACCAAGGCCACCAACGCCGTCTCGGTGCCATAGCCGGGGCGGAACCCAGATTGAAAAGGGTCAAGGAGCCCGATATTATCTAGATGACCCTGGAGCTGGAGCGCCACTGCCCGCTCAATAACCTTCCCTAAAAAGGGAAGGTTAGAGACAGGTCGGTAGCTGGCGAGCGCGTCTACGTCCAACGATGGTTTTTTCAGCAGGGGGCGCACCACAGCCTCTTTTAAGCAAGGCGACAACCTCCCCTGCCGAAGGGACGCATTCACCACCCTCGCCAGCACCGTCCCCAACGTCTCCCCGGAAGCTTTTATTAACCAGGACGGGCATGGATCTAGTTGACAACACGTGGCCCTCACAGACCCCAGGACATCCACCACATCGGCTGGCGTCACTTCCTGAAACTCACCCCATAAAGATGGACCAGACGGACCCTCCGCCCCCCCGCGCTCTTCCCCTACTGCTATCAACCCAGCGTCGAAATCGGCCTGAATCCGAGCGATCTTGTCTGCGAAGTAGATGACAAACTCCTCACAGCGGGCCCGGGACAAGTCCCCATCCAGGCGGAGGGAGGCCGGACTCACCAGCCCCCGCACCACCCGAAACAGCTCCGCTGGACGCGACTTCGCAGACGCTATGAGGACGGCGAGGAATTCCTTCCTCGCCGTCCTCACAGCCTCCACATAGGACCGCAAATGGGCCCTATGGAGAAGACGATCGGAGACAGACCGAGTCCGACGCCAGCGTCGCTCTAGCCTCCTGCCCACACGCTTCATACACCGCAGCCCCTCAGTAAACCAAGGGGTCCTGCGGTGACGAGACCGAGGCAGAAGGCGCCTCGGAGCCACCCTGTCAATGGCCTCCTCCAGCAAGATGTTCCAATGCTGGACCAGCTCATCCACAGAATGACCGTCCACATCCAGGGTAAGCTCCCTCAGGACCTCCTGGAACCGCTGGGGTTCCATCAGCCTCCGAGGGCGGACCATCCTAACTGGTCCCTTCCCCTTCTGGAGGGGGCGCGCTAAAAGACCGGCCTGAAGGAGGTAATGGTCCGTCCACGACAAGGGCACCGCTGTCACCTCCCCCACAACCGGACCCCCCGCCTCAAGGCCAGAGCCGAAGATCAGGTCGAGGGTATGTCCCCCCACGTGGGTCGGGCAGATCACCTCCTGGGACAAGTTCATAGTTGCCATGGCGGCCATGAACTCCCGCTCCGCCCCAACAAGGCCGGCATCGGCGTGGACGTTGAAGTCCCGCAGAACCAAAGTCCTGGGGGAGCTCAACACCACCTCCGAGGCTAGCTCCGCTAGAGCGGTAAGGGATGCCGCCGGGCAGGAAGGGGCCCGGTACACCAGCATGTGTACCGGGCCACTACTGTGTGCTCTTAGGTTCAACAGCAGTGACAGCTGCTTCGCCACAGACTCTGTCGCTGCTCTGTAGCACCTCCAAGTGCAGCTCTCAATTTTCATCCCCTCACCCAATTCCACACTGATTTTGGGTACAGGTTATTCCCTTTGGTAGACTGTGAAGGTGGCTGCATATTGCCTGCAGGACATGGATTGTCCACTACTCTAGACACTAGCCTGAGCTCAACAATCCATTGCACAACAAACAACAGAATAGTGAAGACTTTTAAAAGCACCTTGAATTAGATTTCAATTAGAGAATGAGAGGCAAAGCTATGTCCTAATATCTATTTTCTAGTCCATCTAACAAAACACCCAGAGAGGGTTGCCCCAAGGGGCATGCATTTCATTTTCTCTTATTTATGAAAATGAATGGACCCCCATTTGTTTTTGTAAATATAGGATACCAAAAAATGGATGACTAAACAAATAATTGTTGATGATTGCTTTCGTTTGTTAAATATATATATATAATAAACCTGTGTGTTCACAAAATGCCACTGGAGTCATTCTGCGCATGTTCAGCCCTTATCCAAACTGACACCAGGAACATTGGCAGGTGGAGCTGCAGGTGGAGGCAGTTGCAAAGGCTGCCTTTCACCAGTTGCATCTGGTATGGAGGCTGCGTCCGTTCGTCTCCGGCCTGGACCTGGCCTCCCTCATCCATGCCTTTGTCACTTCGAGGCTGGACTACTGCAACGCACTCTACGTGGGGCTTCCCTTGTGCCTGGTTTGGAGGCTGCAGCTAGTGCCTTTGGAACTCCCTCCCAGAGGGAGGGCCCCAAGCCTTTTAACATTCCGGTGAAGATGCAAAACCTGGCTGTTCGCCCAGGCCTTTGGGGAGGGCGGAAGGGAGGTTAAATGGGTTTTATCTCCCCGACCCTATTTATTTGGTTAAAGAGTTCCCTGGCTCTGTTTTTTTAATTGTTGTTGTATTTTTATTGAGTTTAAAATGGTTTTATATGTGTTTTAATATACGTTCTGTGTTTGGAAGTCACCCCGAGCTGTTTGCAGGAGGGGCGGGGTAAAAATTAATTAAATAAATAAATAAATAAATTGGCACCATTTTTAAAAAGGGCAGCCAGTCTGCACATGTGCAGAATGGATGCCCTTTTCCAAAATGGTGCTGCCAGTGCCATTTTAAAGAAGGGGGCCTTATGTGCAGAACGCCCCCAGCGACCATTTTCTGCATGCATGGTGATTTTATTCTATTTTTTAAATGATTCTTTGAATACTTTTTCAAATGGAAAAATGAAAACAAGTGGGTTTTCTATGAAAACTGCCCCAAACAAATAATTTTTGTTAAATGAAAACAAAAACAAAAGGGGTGCCTTCTGCAGTAGCCCCCACACACCTTAGAAGCTTTTACCTGAAGGAGGCAGGACAAAGGGGCCTTCCTATGTAGCCACATCTCCTTCTAAGGGTTGTGATGTCATGATGCTCCGAAGGAGTTGGGGTACATCAGAAAAGGAAGCAGGGAAAAGAAGTCTCCCACTACTTTCCAAACATAGTCATGCCCCCTTTGAATCACCATGATATCACAATGCTCAGCAGGGGGTGGGAATTCATCAGAAAGGGGCAGAAGACTCTCCTTATCACACCCTTTTCTAATGAGACCTTGCCCCATGTCTGGGGGGAGGTGGAAGATCCCCATGATATTCCTGAATAACCCAGGGAAATCACGGCTTCACCCTGAGGCTGGAGATGATGCATGAAAACCCAAGGACTACAGGTCAAACCCAGTCATGTGCTAGCCCTATTCCCCAGCCCTTTAACAGAAGAAAATGGAAGGCAAGTCCACACTTCATTCAAATCTCTCCAAAACCAGACCACAGAATTAGAGCGCACTTTATAGCTTCCAGGAACCAAAAACACTGCCTTCATTGAGAACTCTCACTAATGGGAAAGAAAGGCTCTTCAGCAGGGTATCGCCATTAAGAAGATTTTACTCTTCTGAAGCTTTGCATGTTTTCTTAATGAAAAGGAATATTGATAGCAGAAAGGAATAATGCATCAGAAAGGGATAATGCACCAGAAAGAGACCATTTTTTAAAAAAAAAATTAAACTTGGTTTATACTACTATGGCCTACTCCTGACTTAGAACCTTGCATGTAGTGACTGAAAAGAGGGGTCTTGGTACAGGAATTGTTTCTGCCTCTACCACAAGTGCCAAGTTCTCTTATGAATCTATAATAAAAGCTGCAGTATTTTCTCATGTGAAGAAACTGCATAACCTTTCCTTTGGAAGCACATTTATTTGTTAAAGTCTACTTAACAGGGGTTTGTTTTGTCTGCTTGTTTTAATTAACTACTGCATCAATTATACCAAAAAAAGGAATACTAGTAAACTCTAAAACCCAGACCCAACACTTTCTAAGGTCCATGGAAAGACTCACATTGATTTCCTAATGATTCAGGCCCTAAATAAGGAGTTGAAAGTCATAACTCGAGTATATAGTATATTTAGTACTTTCCCCAAGCTTTTATTTGGGGGAAAGTTGTAAGCACTCTAGGAAGACCCAAGAGAGAGCTTAGCAGCTTACCACTTGCCAGGTTTCATATGGTTAAGAAAGGGTTACGTTTAATAACTAAGCACCGAGGTGGGAGGATGTGGATCTACAGGAGGAGAGGGCACAGGTGTCAGTGTCCACACATATGTCCCGTTATCTGAGGTTGGCCCCCGCGATTGACTCCTTGGCCCAGTACTTGACTGTGAGGTACTCGGCTAGAGAGAAGTGGTTGTTGGCAGCTGCAAGATTCAATGCTCTCCCAACGTAGCTTTGGGTGGGCAGAATAGCCAGGGTGCCACTTGTGCAGAGACTTTGCCCCTTTGGCCAGCTTGAGGTCGAGACAGTAGATCAGTAGATAATGTCTTGCTTAGGTGCCACTTGTATGACCTTTTCCGGGATGAGTTTTTGGGGCCTCTACAATTGAGCCAGTTTGGGTGGTCTGATGATAGGGCAGTTGAATTTTTGCTTAGTGACTCTAATCAGGACACTACCAGTGCAGTGGTAAAGTTTCTGACTGCAGTTTATTAGGAGACATCAGTTTGTGAACTTTAAATCAGTACCCCTGCAGTAATAGGGATAGTCTTCAGGCTGCAAGGCTATAGGTGGTGATAACTGGTTCATGCTCACTTTGCTGTATGTTCTCCCTTCTTGAATATTTGTATGTATGTCAATATTGTTTATGTCATGTTTGTTTTATCTAGCAATGGCCTTAGGCTACACTCAATAAACTGAAATTGAATTGAACTAAGCACGTTTATTGCTACCACAAAGCTGCTGGAGCTAGACAGAACCAGTTTCAACTGAATTTCTGGTGTGAGGGCTAGAGTCTGACTAAGGGTGAGGGTTGGACTATTAAAGAAGTCGCTTCAGTGGAGATTGTAGAAGTGAAGACCCAGGGTAGAGCCTACCATACAACGACCATCCCTTCAGGGTAGAGTCTTTGACACATTTGCACTTAGAGTCCTATTGATTTCAATAGAATTATGCACTTATAACGGTTTTCAAGATTGGGAACTAGAAAGGGTAGAAACCAGTAGAATAGTAATTATTCAGGAGTATTTCTGAGTAGTTGAGGATCGGGACCAAGTTTCCAGCAGCTCATTAGTAATGCAACAAATACTTGGTACTAGAATACCATGTTATACCGAGTGCCGAGTTACTCGGTACTTGGTACTCGATATGCCGGCACTACCGCGGTATTGTTCCTTTGTTGTTTACCACATCTGAGCCAATCATAGTGCGAGACAGCAAAGCCACAATTCCTCTACCCCTTCCCCACCTGCAGAGCCTCCATGTTCCTTTTCTTTGTGGGTAGTAGGAATTTGAGACAGAAGGAGGGTGGTGGTTGTTGCTTGGTTTGCTTGCATTTAAGTAACACACATATGTTAGGATATATTTATATTTAGGAAGTTAGGGTTAGGATATACAATTTAGGATATATTTAGAATATTTGGATATTTAGGATATATTTGGGATAATATGAAATTGGGATATTGAGATATATTCAGAAATGTGGATCGTCAGAGAGCTAGTGTGGTGTAGTGGTAGACAAGGTGCTGGACTTGGACCTTGAAAGCTAATGTTTGAATCCCACCCTAACTGTGAACTTCCTGGGTGGCCTTGGTCAAGTCACAGCCTCTCAGTCTCAGTTTCCCATCTGTAAAATGTGTGTCTTTCCCTGTGTTCCTCTCACCCTTGTCCATCTTGTTTGTTTGTTTGTTTATTTATATAAATTGGCTATCCTGCCCTTCCCTAAAAAAGGCTCAGGGTGGCTTACAAATAAAACATAAGTGTAACACACACACCCCACAAAACCCACCCAATACCACCTCCCCATGCCCCACATACAACTTCCCCTAAAAACCCTTCCCCATCCCCCACCGTCATCATCTATCCCTGCCTGCCAAATGCTTTTACAAACAAAAAGGTCTTACACAGCCTTTGAAAGATGCTCAGGCTCAAATGAACCTCTATGGGAATGGACTTCTATAACGTCGGAGCAGCAACCAAGAACGCCCCCCCTACAAGCCCTTGTCATGTGAACAAGACTAACAGGCAGTACCCACAGGGAGGTGCTCCCAGATGATTGTAGGGGCCACAATGGGGCATAGAAGGGCAGGCGGTCTCTCAAATATGTGGGCCCCAGACCATTTAGGGCTTTAAAGGTCAAAAACAGCACCTTGAAATCAGCCCTGAAAGCTATAGGGAGCCAGTGCAGACTATGGAGCAGAGGTGTAATGTGCTCCCAGTGCCTCAATCCCAAAGGAAGGTGAGCCATCACATTCTGCACCAGTTGCAGCTTCCAAACAGTCATCAAGGACATCCCCACACAGAGCACGTTACAGTAATCTAGCCTTGAGGTGATGAAAGCATGAACAACAGTGGCCAGATCCAAATCAGAAAGAAAAGACTGCAGATTCCTCACCAGATGGAGATGATGAAAAGCACTCCTGGCCTCCACCACAACTTGACAATCCAGGTGCAGCAATGGGTCCAGAAGCATGCCAAGGCTGCAAACCTGATTGACCAGAGGGGGGTCGGACTCCATCAATAAGAGACGTCCCACTTCCCTCCAGGAGGAGGAGGAGGTTTAACAGCCCCCTGAACTGCGGAAGCTCAGCAATGCCTTTGAGGCTGCCCAGAGACTCCTACAAGGCCTTGTAGGGATATGAGACTCACTAAGGCAGCAGTTCCATGTCCTGTCACAGAGGCAGCACAGGGACACAGCATACAGTAAACATCTAAGGTATCAGTGTGAGGCAATTAGCCACTGCTCCCGATGCATGTTGCACCAATAATGGCTTGAGCAGTTGTACCAGGCTCTGTATAATCATCCTCTGTGTACTTGTTAGGTGTGTTTCCAGATACATTCTTAGCACTCTTGGCCTGTCCAAAAACGCTGAAGGGTCTTTGCTAGTATCATCAGCTCTCCATCATGAGAAACGTAGAATTCCACCTTGTCTTCACCTCCTGAATCCAATATTGAAGTGACAGGGACAGGTTTTTTTTTTAACATCCTGGAGTGCTCATTTGGATGTAACAGAATGGTGGAAATGAGTCCAAAGGCAATGGCATCTGACAAGGTCATCTACCTCAGTGTGGTCCTCAACATTCAAGAATTTCTGCACCACTAGTTTGATGCAGGGGTTGATCACATGTGATTGGCCTACTTCAGTGAATTACCAGTGGTTTTTGCATTACCTGTTATTATGAAGCCAACCCTTAATTTAAGTGACTCCAGCCACTCTTTGAGGATTGCAGAAAGTTCTAAGTGAGTGTTCTCTGCTGCGTAATTTTGATTGAAAGGGGCCAGGCTCAGGAGGGCCTGTCTCCATGCCAGCATGGCCTTTTGATCTCTGTACAACCAGTAAGCAGTCATGCACAGATATTGCAGTGGTGAAGCACTGGTCCACAAGTCAATGTTGAGATGTACTGTCCATCTTTCGCATTGCAAAAAAGCTCCATTTACATACTTGACTGTGGTATCATACAGTTCTGGAATGGCTTTCATTGCAAAGTACTCCCTGCTAGGCACTTGTTGGAGGGGAAAAGCTTCATGAAATTTTTGAAGATGTTTGTCTCCAAAAGGAGGAATGTACCATGCCCTATGCATTTCACTTAGCAGTTTCTGCAACATGTTTATGGGCCATTTGAAGTGATCATGCCTTGTACTGACGTTTTTGTTAAAAAGTCTCTTGAAGCGTCAACTGCATGGCTGGTTTATGTGACAAAACTGACAATATCTTCTCAGAAGTAGAGGTGTGCACCAGGGGCCCATGTCATTTTTGTTTTCATTTTTCCATTTTTGTTATTTAAATCTGTCATTTTCATTTTCATAAATACCAAATTGCCATTTTTGTTTTTACTTTTGTTTTCATTTTCCATTGGTTTCAATGGAAAACACATTTCTGGCTGTAACTTTTTTGTTTTTCATTCTATATGGCTGAAACATGAGTGCTTATACTACAAATGGAAGGCATTATGTGTACCAAATTCCAAAAAGATTGGATAAAGGAATGCAATTTTAGAAGCAGTTGAATTAATTTATTTTGCAAATATCTTCATATACGTTCTTAGATGTAACTTCAATTCCTCACATTTCATGTAGATGGAACTTAAGAATTTCATACCCCTTCTCATATTTACTATCACTGCCAACTTTCAGAAGAATTGGATAAAGACTTCTGGTGGTATAAGCAATTAACTTTTTAATGTATGTCTGACTGTAACATCTTTGTAGTCCAACCAGTGTACATGAAATTTGGCATGACTCTATAGCATACATTTATGATCATTTCTGCAAAATATCAGAAAGATGTGATAAAGGGTCACAATTGTATATGCCTGCAAAGCACATGCAGAGAAGGAGCCTATACCAGGGATTCTCTTACGTGTCACTGTGGTATAAGATTGGTATGTGATGCCAAGTCACCAGCAGAAATGTCAACCAAATATCCACATTCTGTGCTTTGACCATCCCAACTTCTCTCCCCCACTTGTTACTGAGAAGTCAGAAGTATCTGTTTAGGAAAGAACCAATAGAGATTCTCTTATGTCCTCTGTCACAGTGCTGCAGGATGTGATTGTGAGGATAATTAGCCAGCCTGGATGTGTAAACCATGTCTCCTGATTGCTGGGTTATGTCCCTTCGATGCCCGCCTGAGGACCGCCCCTTATGTAGTCTTTGAGGTTGCTCCACATCCTCCCTCCTACAGCCTCTCTCCCCCTGCCATTCCAGGTGCCTGCCTCTGACTGGCACTGCATGTGCTGCTATTTATCTGAATAATGGTCTTCAAGGGGACTTCAATTGCTTATACAATTGGATCTCTTTATCTAATTTGTCCTGTAGTTTTCAGAGATGACAGTGAGGGTATGTGATGCATTCCTACCAAATATCTTGTAAACAGGATGGAATATACAAATGTTACAGCTGGAAATGTATTAAATTAAATGTATCAAATTAATGTCTTATACCATCAGGACCCTTCATCCAATCTTTCTGAGAATTGTCAGATGTGCTAAGCTTATGGAGAGACATAACAGTCACAGGTTCCATGAAAATTGCATGGAGGATATAGAAGTTGTAGTCATGAATGTGTATGGAGCTTTTCTTAAAATCACAACATTAAATCGCTTCTAAAATCTGTTTCCTTTATTGAATCATTTCAAAGCTTGGTACACATAGTGTCCTCCATTGGGGGGTACAAGCACCCCATTGTTCCTCACAATTGAATAAGAAACAAAAACGGTATAGCCAGAAATACATTTTTCAGTGTTTTCCCTTTATTTCAAAAACAAAATGTCATTTTGTTTGTATTTTTGTTATTATTATTTGTCATTTTCATTATTGCAATAATAATGAAAATGACAATTTTTGTTATCATTATTGTAATAACAAAAATGACATGCACACCCCTACGAAGATGTTCCATGCAGCAGGGGAGCATTATGAGGGGATTGCCTATGAGTGGGCTGCTGTAGCAGCTGTGAAATGCAACAGTCTGCAACACAGTGGTGTCAGGCTGTGGTTGAGTTTTTTAACAATGTTGTGTTTCATCTGCAAGTGAGATATCACTGAAGTTGTGTACAACTTTGAAAATGCTTTTCGCCAGCTTAACTGTGCTCTTCATTAATTTCAAATAGTGGTGGTTTTGTCAACTTCCTTTAATCAACAGGGCTCACATACCCAAGACCATCAACCAGTCACTTTTCATTTCCTGTTGGATGGGGTGGGAATGGTATCTGTAGCGTGGATGTCAGTAGGAGCAGTTCCAGCAGGTGCTGACTGAGGCACAGCAATGGGAGATGTATTCAAAGAGCGGGGATGTCTGTAGATGGATGTGCCTTTTCTCCTAGATTCCTTTGCATGTACCTGTCCATTCCTCTGACCTGTGCCACCTGTGATGGAGTTGTGGGAGTGGAGGGACCAGTGCATGCCACGGACATGCTGCTGACCGCAATAGTCAGATGTTCCCAGTCTTTTGGGCTAAGGCTTGGAGACGGTGTCATCGGTCTCATGGTCTGTGCCAGTGACAAGCTCCTCCTCAGTGTCTTGGTCTGTTTGTGGATGTTGTTGCTCTTTGTCTGTCCTTTCCTATGACTGTTGGTTCTGCTGTGGTCATACCTGCTTGTTAACCACTGACTTCCACAACTGCTCCTCCCCCTCCCACTCAGGCCTTTTTGCTTTAATTTTTTTTCATATCTGCTGAGCTGTCTGCACTATTGTCAGTCACCAACTCCACAAGCTCTTGCAACGGCATGTCCAGCAGCAACATAAAGGGATGCACGTGTGTCACATGAGGGGAAGGAACATGTTTCTTCTTGGTCCTCTTCCTCACAACAGAAGGAATCTGGCAATTAAATCAAGAGGAAAATAATTATAAGGAGCAAGAAGAAGAAATAGTGCTTTTAACAAAAATGGTCCTTCTGCCTCTCTCCCACCTTCTTTGCCAGGCCTCTCCCTTATCCAATGCCTCTTACTTTTTGAGATGCAGCAATCATTTGATCGTGAGCAATGACCCCTTGCTGAATTTTATGGCATTTGTTAGATCTTAATTAATGTATTCTGTTCACTAGCAACACAGTACTTCCTGGGCTCCTGCCAAATATCATTTTTATTTATTTTATTGTATTATTTAAATGCATTTGTACCCTGCCCCTCCTGTTAAAGCAGCTCAGGGTGGCTAGTAATCCTAATTTACTTGAGGCTGACCTTGTAGCATGAACCACCCATCTGGACATCCTCCACCCCAACCAGAATTCAGCACTGAGCCTGACCATGAAATGGACAATATTACTCCTGGAGTTCTGATTCGGTTCCCTTTGGATAGCAGGTGCTCCAGGTGTTGGAGGGTGGTCAAAAATAATATACTACCAGAATAAAATTTGTTTATATTTAATAAATTTGCAAGAGAAAACAAGAAAATATTTGCAGTGAAAGTAAGAAAATATTTGTAGTTTTTATTCTCTGCTGGGTTTTTTTCATATGGGCAGAAGCAATTGGGGAGGGGGTTACACAGCCCAGGAAGAGATCAATCCTTTTTGTAGCAGCAGTGCCAAGCCCTGTACCCCTAACAGGCACATGGATGCATCTCCAGCCAGATCCAAAGAATGAGAAAGCACGACAATGGCAGAGAATCCAAAATGCAAGGAATTTGGAAGAGGGTTGCACAGCATAAGTGAGCATTCAATCCATATTTCCCCATCCCATGCACTCTGCCCCAATAACAGGCACATCACTGTATCTCTGGCCAGAATAAAAAACAAACAAGCAAGCAAGGCAAGGCCTGAGAGAGACCAAAAATAAATAATGCAAGAAATTTGGGAGGGGAACACACAGGCCAGTAAAGTGAGAGCAAGTCAAATCCAGTTTGCCCCCAGACCCATTTTTAAATTGTGTGCACAACATACGATCACACTTACCAGTAAGCAGCACTCACTGCAAGGTCTCAAAAAAGAGAGAATATGCAACCCAATTACTTTTATTTACCCCTGGCAACCAATCAAAACCTGTCCCATACTTGCCCCACCCCCAAATAAAACTTGTGCCCTTGTCATCCAATCAAGTGTCCCCTTGGTCCCTTTATGTGTTCTCCTGTTGACCAAATAAGAAATAATTATTTGAATTTTGCAGGAATATGTGCTTAGGGAAGATAGGGTACACAGCACTAGCCCAGCACGGGATTAGGTAGCAATTACTCAATCCAGATGTTTCCAAGAACCAAATTCCATGCCCATTTCTCAGGTTATCAGTACTCAGTAAAGCCAAGTTTAATACCATGATCCTCAGCTGAACAGCAGTAAAACCAAATATTGAGTTTCAGCTCTAAAATATAACTGTTAGCTCTACTGGAGGCACTAATCTTTCATCCATTAAACTCCATGGAAGATGGAATGTTAACTTTAATGGATGGATGATTGCACCCTTAGTTTGGAAGAAATTACACATTTTCAAAATGTATACATTTCATAATATATTGGATAAGACATAGAACTCTATGAATAATTAAAGTTTAATCTTATGATTTTAATCAAGGTGCATTTAATCATACACCTGGGAGATACTGTGCTAGGATCTCATTGTTTCAGTGGATATATCATAAATTTAATTATAAGATTTGATCTGTTATGATACTTTTTAAAAATATTGGTATTGCTTAACGTGTAAGAAAGCATTAAGCCATATTCATTTCCTATGTTGTTCCTAGAAGCGTAGAACATTTCCTTGCTACAGTAAACAACCTGCATGGTCTCCAGATTTCAATAGCTTTCTTTATTCAGCACATAGAAGATGAAATGGTTTGGTAGAGGGTTAAAAGCCATCAAGGTAATGGCCAGAGACAAAGCCACCACAGGTGTGCAGCTTAATAGGGTACTAATTGGATAGCAGGTGGACATAAATAGATGTCACAGAGGCCACGTATGGGGGTATTATGGATGAAGGAATGGAATGAACACTGAGGTCAGTCTGAGCAAAAATCAGAGCCAGTTAGATGTTCTGCTTTCATCTGCAGAGTTTACTGTTAGGACTGTTCTATTTATTTAAATCTTCCAGGTCTTTCAGCACTTGAATGAATAATAGATCTCAGCATTTTCAGTGGAGAAAATGAAGAAGCAAACAAACAGGTTGCTCTTAATTTCAGACCAACTGCAGTTCTATTTTTGCTTCCCTGAGTCCCCACCCCCTTGGACGTGGACCATTGTAAGCTCCCTCTAGGGAATGTTTTCCAGGGGAGAGTGGGGGGCAGGGTTTGGAAAGACATAGGCAGACAGCTGGGTGGACATCATGCCAGCAGCAGCCATGGACCGCTCCAGCCTGCACCTCAGTATAAAAGGCTCCCAGACCTGCTGGAGGCAAGTGCCACCAAAAGGGCAACACCAAAGGGCACCCTTTAGTGGCACCCTTTGGAGGCGCCAGAGATGACAAGTATAGAGATGGCAATAATAGCGATAAAAAACAACAGAGAGGGGTTTGTTTGTTTGAATGTAGAGGGTGATGGGATTCCTCCCTCTCACCAGGCCCTTTGGTGAGAGGGAGGAATATGGGGGGGGATTGTTCTTCAGGGTGGCAGATGGGAGAATTTTTCAAGGCTGGGGGCTCCCTCACATGAGAGGCAAAGGAGTGGGAGGGAGGGAGAGTTCTTGCTCCCTACCTGATTGCCTGGCCTTTTTACCTCTGGTAATATTGGGCTTGGGGCACACACCCTGGTTTTCTATTGCCCCTGGGGATGATGAATGTTTTTTATTTTTATTTTATTTATAAAAGATTTCTATCCCACCCCTCCTGCTTACAGGGCAGCTCAGGGCGGCGAATAGCAAGACAAAAAATAATACAATAAAAACAATTTTAAAAGTTTAAAAATCCCATATACAGGGAGAAAACAACCCTCCCCCACCCCCCTCGCCAAAAGCCTGGCAGAACAGCCAGATCTTACATAAATGTCAAAATGACAGGATAGTGG
>QEPC01001394.1:1624665-1639026 GCA_003113815.1 Sphenodon punctatus
CCCATCCCTAGTGGTGGTGAGTGGTAACAGCAAGTATTATGCAAGGGTGGTGCACCCTTTTGAGCAGTAGAGTCACTGCCCCACCCATCCTTTCCCAGAGTTCTACTGTGTGCCAGGCCACCTGTTACCATTCTCTTGTCCTTGCTACTTCCTATTCCCAAAATCTTGCCAGTGCCACTGATATAATTATTCATTATTCATTCAATTATTAATTACCCCGCCCTTCCCTTGAAGGCTTAGTGGCACCTAGTGCAGAGGCAGGAGGAGCACTGTTGGTAATAGTGGACATCAGGCTTAGTTTGGACACTAATTTGTCCTTCCTTCCATTATACATTTCTGGCAACACAGATCTGCTGAAAGTGGTTCATGATGTAATGGGGATGTTGTAATGGGGTTCCAAGCACTGAAGTAGGATTCTAAAACCTACATTTCCCACCACTGAGAGAGGCTGGCCATCGCAGGTGATTACCCCACCAGTTCTGGTGGTTTGGGTTTTTTGGGGGAGGGAGGGTTCGCAACAGAATGATTTTGGCCAAGTGTTTGTACGCCAGGGGTGGGAAACATTTTTCCTCTATGGGGCCACTTTAAAAATAAGCACATACTCTGAGGTGGGAGTGCTTAAGAGGTGTGCTCAGGAAGAGGAAGGCACAGAATGTCCCTAATGCTTGTGTGCATGTCTTCATTTCTGCTCTCTTAATCTTAGTATTTCAGTGCTTCAGGGCAGGAACTGAATCTAATGACCAGCTCCAGGAACTGGAAAGGTTCAAATAAAAATTAGCCATGGGTCACATTTGGCCCCAGGCCTAAGGTTCTCCACCCCTTTTTGTATGCTTTCCAAGACTTGCAGAATTGAATACAGTCCTACTAGGGAAAGAGTTGCCTCTGTGGGCCAGCAGTCGATATTCTGATGAGACTGATGAGGATGTCACATTCTCTGATGTGAAGGTAGCAGAAGAGGGTGGCATAATCTGTGGCTTGTTTGGCCTGGCATGTAATGACTTTCATAACAGCAGAGACTTGTCAGAAATGAAATCTAAGTGATGTTTTCTGATAAAGTTAAGGAGACCAGAAGTTGACAGGTGAAGCTTTTCCTGCCACAACTAATTATTGCCTTGTACAGGGGGAAAAACAGCTGTAGTTATATGCTTTCCTACATGAGATGTGATTTTTGTTGGTAACATCTCCCAGAATCTTACACTGCTTTTAAACGAGGCACTGAAAAGTGCCTCCTGGGCCCCGCATTGAGAGAAAAGCCACGTGGGGAGTGTTTACACACTCCCTGAGCTGCCAGAAGTGACGTGCTCCCCATTGTCAGCAGCAGCGGCGGCTGGAGATTCAGTGCTTTGAAGAGGCACGTTCTGAAAGCCTTACTTTTCAGGCTTTCAGAACGCGCCTCTTCAAAGCAACACATGTCCAGTCACCGCTGCCGGCAAGGGGGAGAACGTCACTTCCGGCAGCGCGGGGAGCATGTAAAAACTCCCCGCATGGCTTTTCTCTCAACACGGTGCTCAGGAGGTGCTTTTCAGTGCCTCGTTTAAAAGCGGTGTTAGCCCCCCTTGCAAGCAGCTGGTGGAGTAAAAGCAGCTTTATTGGGCATGTGGCAGTGGTGGTGTTTGTAGAAGTTCTGCCAGTGGTCAACCAAAGAGAGATAGGAGGAATAGCACCAGTGATGGTGTGATTGGTAGCAGCAGTAGGTATTATATGAGAGGTGGCACCATGAGAGGATGCTTAAGAAAAATGGGGCCTGGAGCTCTAAGAAAGATGGATGTGAAGGGGCCTGTAAGACCTAGGAAGGCAGGGGCATAGCTAGGTTGGAATGGGCCCAGATGCAAAAAATTGACTTGGCCCCCACTTCATCATTCTGCTCCCTATCCTACCGCATCCCCTTCTTCTTCCCCCAGCATCCTTATTGCAGAAAACCGTGTCAGCTTACATGGTAATTCTGGTGAGTCCGCCGCTCTGACTTCAGAGACACACCTCACATAGTGAAGCCTCTCCCTTCCTCCGCTTACTGTTCCATGAGCCCAGGAGGCTGCAGTTTTGCTGCCTGCCTTGGGCTGCATGCTTCTTCAATCCTCTGCTGCCTGCTGGGAGGGGTGCCATACACACCGGACACTTTGGGTACTTCCGTCTTTGCTCCTCAGTCTCCAGATGACCGTGCTGCAACAGGACAGGATTTTTGGTCCCCCTCAGCTTGAATGTGGCACATTGCATTGGGTGCTTTTAGACAGACATGGGGCTGCCTTCACCCAGAGCTGCTGTGGGAGTACATCCCCACATCTACCTGCTTCCAATCCCCGCCCAGGTCTTCTTTATATGGACCCAGAGAGTTTCCCTGGCTGTGGTTCACCTGCCTAGCATACCACACACACCTCATAGAGTTGCTGGCAGATCGACCAATGTTCTAGGCTGGCAGTCCACCTTTAGATGGACCAGCCAGCCTGGGGTGAAGCAGACAGGCATGACTGCCCCCAGAGCTGCCGTCCATCTATTTACACCCATTTGTTGTCCATCTATTTGCACACATTGTGGGATGGCTGTGGCTGCATATGCTGGGGGGGGGCTGTGATTCTAGGCCATCTTGGAGACCAGGGGAGATGGGCAGTGACCCTAATGCACATGTGCCTCCCCAGGCTCGGTCACACCTTTAAATTGCCTTAGTTCCGGCCCTGGCAGAGTCTGAACTGTGCTTTGCTATAGCTTATACTAACTCTGTGGGCAGCTTATCCCAATGACGCCAGTTTGGTAACCCCTTCTCTAACCCCATCTTCACACACACTGGCACTTCTGTGCATTTATGCAGGAACCCTTCTTCAGTCCATTCCCCCCATTTCTGCCAATGGGGGAAACATAATGGACATGTGATCTTGCATTTACTCAATATGTCAAGAAGAATGTTCTTTAGGCTTCAAAGTCAGGCACTTGAAAGTAAAATGTTAGGGAAACTTGGGATTTAGCTTTCTGTCAGGCTCCCAATGCCAAATGGTTTCTCTGCAACAGGAACACACAGGTAAGGTAAGGTAAAGTAGGTAAGGTAGCACACACAGAACCACTGAGTGTGGAGATGGGAGTTTGCTTGTATTGCTGGGGTACTTGGATTAGTTCAAGAATACTTGGCAAATTTGAATGAATTTAAATCAGTGGAGCCTGACAAACTGCATCATTCATATTATCCAGAAGGAATTAGTCAAAGAAATATCAGAACCACTAGCAAATATCTTTGAAAATTCATAGACAACAAGCAAGGTTCCAGGGGAATGTATTTATTTTTCCAATTTTTACCCTGCCCTTCCCAATAAGGCTCAGAGCAGTTTACAAAACAAATAAGACACATCTAAAAGCAGCTAAACACTCACATAGACCAACCCTCTTTCTAACCCCTCCACACAATCCCACTTAACCCTACCCCTGTCTGCCAAATGCCTGGTCAAAGAGAAAGGTCATACATCTCTCCCAGAAGATGAGTGGGCACAGGTTTAGGTGGATCCCCAAGGGGAGGAAATTCCATAATTGTGGGGTGGCCACCAAGAATACTTCCCTGTGTGCCCTTGTGAAAATGTCACAGACAGATGGGAAGCGCAAGAGGGCACTCTCAACTGACCTCAGAGACTGTTGTAGCCAACCTCCAAATTACACACATACATGATCAATGGAATAGAAAAAACACACAAGGAATAGAACAAGCACACAAGGATAGCAGTTTTAGCAAAGAACATCAGAGCCTCAGCCAAGTGAGTCCAGAGTGCATGGGGGAAAACAGGGGGCACAATCAAAGCAGTCACAAACCTTTCCCTCCACCCCCAAATCTGCCCAAGGTAAAACCAAGCAATCCAAATCTATCTCTCTCAAAATAAATAGCTGAGGCCAGTGTGCATGAGGGCAAACAGGGCTTGTCCTTCTTAGATTGTAAGTCCAAGGACCTTTCTTCAGAAAGCACCAGCAGGCAATGTGTTCAATGGCAGGAGTACAGTAGCAGAGAAAACAGAACTGCTGTAACAGCTAGCCCAGTTTACAGAAATTTCCAGTACTTTACTTAAGGTGCAATTGAGCAACATTACAATATCTGAAATGCAGTTGCCCATCACCTTTGTCTCTGCAAACATTGTAAAACCATAATAGCCAGAATCTCTCTCTATTATTTAAAGCAACCTAAGAAAAAAAAGCAACCGAGCTTGTGAAACCCTTGGCCAATGACCTCCCAAATAATGTCTCTAAACAATAATATTTTCCACACTTCAAACTCTGCTGCAGAAAACAAACAAAATAAATAGTGGACATTTGCTAAGAAGTGGATTAACTCACACAGAAACATTTTTGGGGAGGAGGCACTGGCAGATAGCTGGCTTGTGTGGAACTCAAGCCTTTGGTGAGGAACCTCAGACCCAGCGACCAAATGCAGCCCTCAGCAAGATATTTTATGTGCCCCCTTTCCAGTTACTGAATTAGGGCCTGAATCTTGCACACCAAAGCACTAAAAACCAAGCTCAAAGGAAGTAAGCAGAGAGGGCATGTACACTAGGATAGGGAGACAGATGGACCCATGATCTAGATGCTCCTTCTTTTGAGCATATCCCCATTACACCCCAAACTCAGAAGTTCAATTCAAACTGGTTAAACATCAAATTAAACAACCCCACAAAGCCACAGATCACCCACCCCCGTGAAAGCAGGAGTGAGGAACTTCAGCCCAGGGGCCAAACACAGCCCTCAAGTTTTCAGCCGGATTTCATGTTGCCTTTTTATAGTTCCTTGATTAGGGCCTGGACCTCAAAATACCAAAGCACTAAAAAACTGAGTTTAAGGGAAGTGAGCAGAAAGGGCATGCACACAATGATAGGGGGATGGGGACAGATGGATCCATGATCAGGACCCTCCTTCTCTTAAGCATATCCTCCCATTTCACCCCCAACCCAGAAGTTCAGTTCAAACAGATTAACTGATCAAGCACAGACCAAAGAAGTTCAGCCTCATAATCCCACACTCCCCACAAACAGTAGCCATGAAAGCAGAGGTGAGGAGCCTCAGGCTCAGGGGCCACACAGTCCTCAGCCACATTTTATGTGGCCCCTTTCATTGTCCCCAGCCAGCAGCTCCTTCCCTCCACCCCCCACATCATGCCCCCCAGCCAGCAGCTAAAGCCTCTTCCCTCAAATGCCCCACCCACACCCACCATAGCTGGCCCCAATCCCCCACCCATCCACCCCTTCTCCCCCTCAAAAACCCAGCAGGAGGAGAGGGTAAATCTGTCAGACTCAGTCAGTCTGTTAGCCCTTGAGGCAACAGCACGGTTAAGCAGGTGTCCCTGGAAGGCTCTGCCTTTCAGCATGCTTTGGCAGGGGACAGGGCAGCCAGTGACTGTCCCAGTCTTGTGTTGCTTCCTGTTTCTCCTGGGGGTGATCTTTCTGCAGAGCTCATCTTTGGCAGTCACATGGGGTGATATCAGACGTTACGGGGCCCTTTGGTCCCGTACCGAAATCACCAAAATCATTCCCCTGCGGGATCACCCCGTAATGCCATAGCAGATGTGCCGGGGAGATCCCGGCAGGGAATGTGGGAGGGGGTGGGGCCGCGCAGCACAATGTGCAACCGCCCGGCCCATCCCCCTCCCCGCACCCCACCGCCCGCCCTCCAGGGAGACGGACGGGCGGTGGGGCCACTGTGGCCGCCATGTCAGGCCGGAAGCGCCATGACCCGGGATCCCACCAGGGATCCCGGGCCGTGGCAACCGGCCAGACGTTACTTTTTTTTGGTCCCCGCTGGGGATCTCTTTGACCACGCTTCCCGGGACATTCCCCTGGCTAGCCCGGGAAGCGTGGTTCAAATTGACCCCTTGTGGGTATTGACCGTGGCTAACATCTGGCGGCCGCCAAACAGACATTCGAGACACGGTGACCACAGGTGGGTATTCACCGTGGTTCACCGTGATCTCGTAACGTCTGAAAATACCCATGGTGTGTGGTGTGGAGTTATTGACTGGCAATCCTCTACTTTGGATGTGAGCGGTGGCAGCAGTGGTGTCTTGCAGTGTGTTCTTCACCCGCTCCTTCTGGCCACTTCCTGGCCCCTCCCAACAGGGCCTCCCAGATCAGCATGGCCAGATGACATCATCTGTCTGTGTCACTCTGGGAGGCCCTGTGGGGAGGGTCCAGGAAGTGGCCAGAAGAAGTGGTTAAAGAGCATGCTCCAAGAAGCCACTGCCACTAAGTTACATTTTCCAGGCTGGGAAGGGGCAACTGGCATCCCCCACCCCACTCAATGCAGCTGGGGGGGGAGGCTGAGCCGGCCTTGCTAGCTCAGCCTCTGCAGGGGGGGGCATCAGCTCTCCTATGCAGCCGGCCTGTTACCCCGAGAGTCTCCCAGGAATTAGCTCCACCATGGGATCAGGATCTTCACAGGAAAGTTTAAGTTTCCTCACCAAAAAGTCACAGTAGATTATTATTATGACTAAAATACTACAATTTACTGCCCTGCCAAACTGGCTTACACACTACTATAAAAACACTATGGAAGCATGCAAAAAGGGTTATTGATTGGTGAGATATATTCTCCAATAGTATATATATATTTAAACTGATATTACAGGTCCCATAAAAGTTGCTCAGGGTCTGTGGGGTCCTGCTGAGGAAGATAAGCTGTTAACTTGCTGCTATACTGGAGACTTGGCAAGAATTAAAGTGAAAATAGTAAAAATAAAAGATAGAAAAGATATAGAAAAATATAAAACAAAATTTATTCAGAGGTTGAGAAGCATGGAAGCCCCAAAAAGGGAGGGAAAAGACCATGAAGCACTTGGGGATCTCTGTCCACAAGGCTGAGTAAAAAAATTGAAAGGGAACAGTCCCATATGAGACCAATACAGTGCTTCTCTGAAGAAAAGTAAAGTTGGCACGTAAGGACAAAAATTAGGGAAAAGTAGGAATTGCCCTTTTCTCAAGCAAAATATTAGAAAATCCCAACTGGGAATTAAAATAACTTTTTAAAAAACAAACAAAACAAAAGAAAAGAGAAATTAAAACAAAAATGGCTTGGAAATAGTGAAAAATGAGAAAATGAAATAAAAGAAATAAATTTAAAATTAAAATTAAATAAAAGAGAAAAGTAAAAGCTTAAGAAGCTTAAAATAACTTTTAAAATAGAAAAGAAAAGATTAGGAAAAAGACATGAAGAGTAAAGAATTAAAGAAAAAAAAAGAACTAAGTCCCTTCAGGCCTATTCAGGCCTTTGCCTTTCAGCAAGTCTCCATAGCAAGCAAGAGCTTCCCTTTTGTCATATCTTGACAGTTTTATAGCATTTCTGAGAGTCTTTCAATATGGCTGCCATGTGTTCCTCCAATTAGTGGCCAGCAGGTCATGGGTCTTCCAATAAAAACGAAGTTTGCTTCTTGCCAAGTGATGACGCTAGAGAAAGATGTTTTTAGTTTACATGTCTTCACTCGTCTTGATTATTTTGACTTTACCCCTTCTTACTTCTATGAACCAAGACCATGGTAACCTTTTACCGGTCTTGATCTTTGTCTCACTTCAATAGAGTCTTTCAGTTTCACTGGAGCTCTATGAAACCCAATGGAGTCTATTAGCCTCACTGAAGTTTTATTAAATTCTATTAATTCTACATAATTCCATATATGGATTCTTCTCAGGAAGTTGTTGAAAAGCAGAGGTTATATCTGCCTTGGTTCTACCTAATTTAGAAAGGAAGTTTTAGAGCAACATTGATTTATATGATTCTGAGTCACTAAGACACAATTCAAAAGAACAATTACTTATTTATCTGAAGGGAGTATTTAGGTATAATTTGAAGGCAATCTTTAGGTTGAAATAAACTTTAGTTTACTAATTAAATACATCACTCTCAATGTCTAGTCTTCCTTATTTAGCTTAACAATTAAACCTATTTCAGCATTAAGATATGATTGAAACAATAAAATACCTTTTTCCGCAGGGTGGCAGTGTTTCTCTATTATCAATATTACTGCCTAATTATAAGTTGAAAACATGTGATGAGTAATGCAACTGTTTTGAGCCAACTTACAAAAAGACCTTGGGTCCCAAACAAACATGTTATCAGTGTCTCTTCAAATTTCTTTGTGCCAATTATCCTGAAAGTCAGACTAAAAAGCAAACTGCTTTCTAGGCCAAATTAAATCCCTATAGTCCTTGTCTCCCCAATAAAACCAGACCCCAATTTAAAGACTGCTATTGCTTATTTTGATATTCCCACCTAATATCAATGGAAACCCATTACAGTTAAAATGTAGGCAATTCAAAGTTACATTATTAACAAAAAGTTAACAGAAGTTAAAATACAATGCCAATGGATGGTGAACCAACCCAAAGCCTATGCTGAAGAGAGAGATGAAGAAACTAACATAAACCAGTAAATTCCAATACAATATAATCAAATGGCAAGTAAGTTACTAAACAGCAAGTACATACTATATCCAAACAGGTGAACAGAGTCATTTTAGAAAACCAGTGTTTATGCTGTGATGTACCGCTAGGGGACCCCATTGTGATATTATAATTAGAATTAACTTCTAATTAACGTCTTCTAACAACTATATTGTTTACTGCATTCCAGACCTCCTAATGTAATCAAAACAATTTAGCTGGAGCAAGGTCTTTCACGTAACCATAACAAAATAGCCAGTGTTTACTGCCAGTTGTACAGCGTGCCAGAAGTCACAAGAAAGAAAAAGAACAGAAAGGAAAATGGATTCCATGGCCTATTCTGAAACATGAACAGTTTAATCTAATCTATGGATTTTATCCATAGTTAGGATGGAAAAGTAAATCTTAGACATGAGTAGACTCTATAAGGCATTCCTCTTTCTCAGCTGGGCATTTCCTGGGCACTCCATTTGATTCAGTATTGCTTTCAGCAAACACAGCAAACAATATGTTGAAAATGTCACCTGTTTTAAAGGCTATGGCTTCTTTTGCCATACCATTACCCACTTAACAAAACACCCACTATTTGAGTTCCAAAACCCCACACATATATATCCTAAAAGTGAATAGGTTAAAAGCAATAATAGATTTTAACATAGGAACCAAGAAAACAGGGCTTTCCAGGCATACGGTCAACAAATAGATAAGAAAGAACATGTTTAATAAACATCTTTCAGCACAGAACCAAAAACTGACAGTTTTAAATTGACCTGCCTTTTAGCAATTCAAAGGTTGAAATGGGCCTACTTTTCATAATTTTTCAGACCTAAATTTCTTAGCTACAGGACTGGGCCCACATGCCTGGAAGGCGCACATGCTTATAAAATGCATGTGCACACTGGAATAGATTGCTCCATCCTTTCCATCAGGGCTCATTCCCACCTAACTATGTTCCTGCTTTAGACAATCGTGAAATAGAAGCATGGATGTTGGTGGTTCAGTAAGAGCAACTCCAGGGATTTTTCTTTGTTTACTCATTAACAAGTGGGAAAAATACCTGAATCAGGAATACTATCAATCATGCAATTCTCCATCCTGAACTGGTGAAGATAATTTATTCTCCAGCAAAAAGCCAGCTTGTCCAATTTGGTAGCGGTTTAGAAAGCCTATTTTATTAGTATTGTTTACCATAAGAACTTGACGAACAGGTTGTATGAATAGGTCATAGCAATACAACAGTACTATTCTTTGCAGTGGTTTCAAGGCAGAGTGCGAATAAAGGAAAATGCATTCAGCAATCCAGGGACACAATCCAATATTAAGCTGTAATTGAAAAAGATGCGTTGCTTGGAAACTGCTGAGAATACTGCTTTGTTTCAGCTGAAGGGAAATATAAAGCAGGCATTAAAACAGTAAAACCTTTTTCCTTCTAGATGCAATTGATGATAGTCTTAAGAAGCTGTGACAGATAACTTTGAATACCATACTTCAGCCACACAAGTGGTTCAACAGGACACCCTACAAATGTTAAAAGACTTACACTGAGACTAGCTAGATAGCACTAGACAATTCAGATGGAGTTATTAGGTTAAGGGTGCATGAACTTGGACTCAGATTAAGGGTAATGAAATAGTCCTACTCAGAATAATGGCCCTTTCAGAAAAGAGTGCATCTAATCAGGGGTGTCATGCACCATTGAGTTTGTGTGCAAGGGGCTTGCTGTTTAATAGCTGTGTGATGGCATTTGGAAATGGATGCAGTTATTAAACAATGTAAAAAAGCTAATTTGTTTCTTGGCAGCGGGAGTTAGTAACCTTTTTATTCCCATCCACAATCACGCACAATGACCCTGAAGCTAAATAATATATAAAGCAGGCAAGTCATACCTATGTAGTATATTCGGAACCAAAAATACTAGCAGAATGGATTAATACCTGTTGATATGGGACAAATCCAGTGTCCCATAGAAAATGTACTTTCAGACAATATCCAAAAGTAGATTAGAAATTTTATCAGAAACAGGAAACAGTAGGACAAGCCACTCCCAAAGCAAGTTGCGTGAATTTGCTGGGGGGGGGGGGATATTAGAGAGGAAATATTAAATACATATCAAGTCATTCACAGAGACAGAAAACCCAAGCAACAATGTGATCTGTAAAGTGTCCTTTCATGTATGTACTAAATTTTTTCATCATTAAAAATGATTTTAAAAATCACAAGAGTAATAAAATTAACTGCACCTTTCATAAGAACATAAGAAGTGACATACTGGGTCAGACCAATGGTCCATCCAGTTCAGCATTCTGTCTCCGACAGTGGCCAATCACGGTGGCTTGGGAGAAACACCCAACAGGTCACAACGGGGGATCCATTCCCTGTTGTTTTCATTCAGTTCTCATCATGTTCCCTGATCCTATCTGACTAATATCTGCTAATGGACCTATCTTCCAGAAACTTGTTCAAACCTTTTTAAACTCAGTTTTAGTACTGGTCCTTACCACAGCCTCTGGCAGTAGATTCCACAACCCAATTATACGCTGAGTGAAAAAATATTTTCTTTTATTTGTTTTAACCTTGCCACCCATGAGTTTCATGGAGTGTTCCCTAGTTCTAGTACTAGCTGAGAGGGTAAATAACTGTTCCTTGTTTATTAGTTCCACACCACTCATGTTTTTATAGACCTCTATCATAACTCCTCTCAGTCGTCTCTTCTCTAAAATGAAGAGTCCCAACCTACCAAGCCTCTCCTCATATGGGAGTCCTTCCACTCCCTTGATCATTTTTGTTGCCCTTCTCTGTACCTTTTCTAGGTCAGCTATGTCTTTTTTGAGATGGGGTGACCAGAACTACACACAATATTTGAGTTGCGGTCACACCATGACCTCCAAACAGGCCCATGCCAAACCGAAGTGTTCAATCATGCAAACCTGTGTTTCTGCAAGAAATCTCTACTCAGAGGAGTGCTCACGTATTCAAAGGTAACATGCCTTAGTAAGATTTGTCAGAATCAGGCACAACACACCATCTCTATAAAAAATGTGCCTGATCAATGAAGTATTTCAATAAATATTCCAGGATTTTATTATATATGTATACTTTTTTTCTTAGCTTTATTTTTGCTTTAAAGAATTACCCTGCAAAACAGAAGAAAGAAAGAAAAAAAACAGACTCAACGTGCTGTCAGGATAAAATTCAGACCAATTTGTTTCAGTCATGTGAAATATCATCTTTCCTAGAACCCACAAAATTGGAAGGTATTAGCAAACAAAAGCACCATATAAACCCAAATTATATGTTTCTACAATCTGTAACCCAATGAGATTGATTTTGTTTTTTATCTACATTTGAGTTCTGCAATATTTATTCTTGTAGATTCAAATACTTCACTTCTTGTTTTCAAATGGTATTTACTTAAGTATCAGGTGAGGGCAAAGTTCTAAATCTCCAGAACCATGTACCAAAATGTTCATATGGCTGAGAGAGTCATAAGAAACTCATGCACGGGCATGCACACACTGCGAATATGAAACTGGCCCGGCTGGACCACTTGGGCCTGCCTGGGCCAGCGTCATTCCCTGCACGTTTGATCCGGGCCTGCCAGATGTGGGCCCAGTTCAAACCCAAGCAGGGGAGGCAGCCAGGCTGGAAACGTGGGCCTGGAACTAAGCAGCCCCATGGTCCAGTCCCACAAGCAGCTGGGTCTGAGCTGGGTGAACCGGGTATGCATGTCTGTTTATGCACCTGCTGGGCCCAGCATCAGAAGTTGCCATGGCAGCCAGCTATTCATGGTGGGGGGCAAGGCACCGGCTGCAGCATGGGGGTGGAGCCAGGAATCTGGCTGGCTGGGCAGCACTTCCTGCCTCCTTCCCTGCTGGGGCAGGCCATGGGGATGTGTGTTCCTGCAGCTGGAGTTGTTATGAAATAATTGTATTCCTGCTTGACAGAAAAGATTGTGACTTGCTTTTAGAGATATATTGTGTAGCCTTATATAAAGACCCATGTGTCTGTAATATAAACCAAGAGCAAGATTAGGTCGAACTAAACCCAACCCATAGGCCTCAAATCACAGTGGTGGGAAGATTGCTAACCCATGAAGAGGAAAGAGATTGGAGAAATCTGGTATAAAAAAAGCAATATTTAATGCTACACCCATGGCTATTCAAGCACTTTTAAGTGCAGACTCAGGTTGTGTGCTATACTTGAAGAAAATGTATGTAATATACTATGAGATTTGATACACTTGGAACCAATGACCATACTTGAAAAATGGATTTTATATGTAACTATTGTATGAAAACTTCGAACACATGTACTGATCCAGTAAGCGAAATTTCTAGAGATAAGCAGATAGACTACGTGTGGGACATAATCTCTCAGGACTTTCACAAACTCCCAACATATTACCATGTCTTGCAGTATCTGTGACCTACATCATCCTGTTGCTAACTCATCTTGACCAACTGCACCCAGCCTGGAACAAAGAACTGAGAGTGTTTAAACAAAGGCACTTGATAAGAAGATGCTTGTATGTAACTTGTACAATAGGAAAGTACCCAGTGGTCAGCTGCAACAACAAAGGAGTAGGGATGTGCGAATGCGGTTCGGACATTCGGGGTTCAGACCGAACTCAGCCAGTTCAGATGGCCAAACCAGACGTCCGAACCAAACGCCAGAACTTCCGTACAGTTTGGGCGCGTTCAGATGAGTTCAGATCCGTTCGGGTGGGAAACCCCTGGCTGGCAGGCCCAGGGAGGTGGGACAGCTGAGGAGCAGACTTCCTGGCCCCAGGGGTCGAGATAGGCTTGGACTAGCAACCCAATGACCATCCCTCCTTTCCTCAGACCACTGGCTTGGCAGGCCATGATTGCCCAGGGGCTAGGCTGCACAGAGCCAATGAGGCTTGTGGTAAGGCGGGTGCAGCAAGTAACAAAAGCCATTGCCCTCCCCCCCTTCCATATTGTTCTGAGCTAGCCACTGATCTTGTCAGCAGGTGATTTCAAAACTCTCCTTCTCCCAGCAGTTTGTGTTCCTCCTAATCCATTGCCATCCTCCTCCTATTTCACCAATTTCTACACATTTGCCTCCATAGTTTCATTTATTTAGATTAGATTAGATAGATTTAGGTGTTATACCCGGCATCAAGAAGCTGCCACTCCAGCCCCAGAACCCACCATCAGGGTTCTGGGGTCTATCTCCCAGGCAGGGAGGATTGTCCATCCACTGCATCCAGAAGCTGCCACTCCTATCCCAGGACCCACCATCAGGGTTCTGGGACCGTCATTCCACTCACAGGGAGCTGTCATTCCACCGCATCAAGAAACAGCCAGCCACTCCAGCCCCAGAACCCACCATCAGGGTTCTGGGACCTACGTTCCAGGCAGGGAGAGCTGTCATTCCACTTCATCCAGAAGCTGCCACCCTAGTCCCAGGACCCACCGTCAGGGTTCTGGGGCCATCATTCCACTCACGGGGAGCCATTACTCCACCGCATCAAGAAACAGCCAGCCACTCCAGTCCCAGAACCCACCATCAGGGTTCTGGGGCTGTCATTCTGCTCACAGGGAGCCATCATTCCACTGCATCGAGAAACAGCCGGCCACTCCAGCCCCAGGATCCGCCCACGGTTCTGGGGCCTACGTTCAAGACAGGAAGGACTATCCGTCCACGGCATCAAGAAGCAACCACTCCAGCCCCAGGCCCCACCATCAGGGTTCTGGGGCCTACGTTCCAGGCAGGAAGGGCTGTCATTCCACTTCATCCAGAAGCTGCCACTCCTGTCCCAGGACCCACCATCAGGGTTCTGGGCCTACTTTCCAGGCAGGGAGGGCTGTCGTTCCACTTCACTGTCTGCCAATGCTCCACCGATGCCAGCCAGCCTACCTTACAGGCAGGGAGGGCTGTCGTTCCACTTCACTGTCTGCAAATGCTCCACTGATGCCATCCAGCCTGCAACGCCTGGCCAAGTAGGGGT
>QEPC01001394.1:1639484-1649897 GCA_003113815.1 Sphenodon punctatus
CAGGCAGGGAGGGCTGTCCATCTACGTCATCCAGAAGCTGCCACTCTAGTCCCAGGACCCACCATCAAGGTTCTGGGGCCATCATTCCTCTCACGGGGAGCTGTCATTCCACTTCATTTAGAAGCTGCCACTCTAGTCCCAGGACCCACCCTCAGGGTTCTGGGGTCTATGTTACAGGCAGGGAAGGCTGTCGTTCCTCTTCACTGTCTGCCAATGCTCCACCGATGCCAGCTAGCCTACATTCCAGGCAGGGAGGGCTGTTGTTCCACTTCATCTAGAAGCTGCCACTCCAGTCCCAGGACCCACCATCAGGGTTCTGAGGTCTACGTTCCAGGCAGGGAGGGCTGTCCATTCATGTCATCCAGAAGCTGCCACTCCTGTCCCAGGACCCACCCTCCGGGGTCTAGGGCCATCATTCCACTCACGGGGAGCCATCATTCCACTGCATCAAGAAACAGCCAGCCACTCCAGCTCCAGGACCCACCATCAGGGTTCTGGGCCTACTTTCCAGGCAGGGAGGGCTGTCGTTCCACTTCACTGTCTGCCAATGCTCCACCGATGCCAGCCAGCCTACCTTACAGGCAGGGAGGGCTGTCGTTCCACTTCACTGTCTGCAAATGCTCCACTGATGCCATCCAGCCTGCAACGCCTGGCCAAGTAGGGGTTCCAGCCACCAAGCCCTGGATGGACCTCTGCTGCTGCTCCACCGATGCCAGCCAGCCTGCAATGCCCCACCAAGTAGGAGTGCCAGCTGCAGTTACTGTGTCCTGGCAATCCAATGTCTGCTGTTGCTGCACCTCAGCCATTTGCTCCTCCCTCTTGTAGATGGGAATAGCGCAGATGAGTGCACCAGCGGGCGGGGGCTGGGTGTCCACGAGATTCACCACTGGGCAAGGGTTGACCAATTTGCAGTACAGTTTCTTGAGCTCGGTCGAGTACAATGCCAGCCTGATGCAGTGGATGTCCCTGGGACTTTTTGGGCCACTTGTTGTGGTTCTGCGGGACCAAACCCATGAACCCAAACTAAGTTTTTAGCCCGAACGTCCAAACATCCAAACTCCGGTTTGTTCGCACATTCCTACAAAGGAGACTTCTCGGCAAGTATATCTGTTCCATGGCCAGAGGGGAAGGAGATGTTCCTGCCCAGGGACAAGCCAACTGATAAGCAGCAGCCATTCAAGCAACCATCACCCCTCAGCACCCACCTAACAGAGGTGATTGATAACAGGAAAACAAGCACCAGGAATTGGGGCCACAAAAAAATCAGCCAGGACACTATAAAAAGACTAAGCCAAATACCAGAACTTTGTCACAGTACTTGAAACCTACTATGGTTCTTGTGGGTTGTGACCCTTTTCAGAACTCCTCCATAGGAGGTTCTACAACTTGACAGGACCAGGCCGCCTCCTTCCTCTTGTTCCTGACAGATGACATGCACCGTTTGAACTTGCAAGACATGTAAGACTCTGACTTTGAGTGTGGGCTATTAGCTAGCTGGGCTATTGCTGCTGGATCAACAGCTTGATTCTATGCTTTGCTGTGTGCTATAAAATACCTAAGACTTGATTAAGACAAACTTATGTGCATGTATATTCACTCAAGTGAAACACGGTGTGTGGGTCCCTCGATCCCAGGTGGGAGCTAATTCCTATCATTACAGAGTGCACCTGACCAAGGTAAGCCCTCCCCACCACCCCAGGTAGGGATAAGTGACATGTTGTCATGTCATTTAACAGCCCCAGGCATGTGCACACAAATCTTTCCTACTTTATGCTTGGCTGGCTGAGCCAGTCTTCTTCAGTCCTAGCTGCAGAGATCGTGTGTAAAAACAGACATGTGGGTGGTGTGGTGACTCCCTGGCATGACCTGAGGGTGGGAAACCACAGCCTATGCAGCCCAGGTTGGGGTGGGGCACTGAACTAATGTGCCCATAGCCAGACAGTCATCTGTCCTGCCACCCACGTGCCCTGGGTAGGGTGGGGAGATAAACAAATGTGCAGACAGGCAGCCCCTGCTCTGCCCTGCGTCCAGCACCCTGCCCCCCATGACGGACAGTCATGGAGACCAGCTATGGTGCTCTGCCATGGCGGTCCTTGCCTTGAAGTGGGCATGGAGGGGCCAAACGCACATATTAGCCTGCGTTGGACCACATGGGTGACCCTTACCCTTGGCTCTGTTCTTGGAGATTTGAGGATGCAGCCCAGGATAGCTACCTACCCACCCCAAGGCAGTCCTGGGATAACATTTGGTGACACGTAAACACATATGCTGGTGGGTCCCAGTTAGGGATACACCAAATATATATATATATATTTAACCTTGTGAATGTTTCTGAGGTTCCGAGTACTGAGACTGAGTTTTTGGCCACCACTCAGAACTTTTACCAAGGACTCAGAAATCAGAAATCAGAACCCTGGAACTCAGCAAACCCCAAAATTTGGCAAACCTCTGAACTCGGAATCATAGAAAATAGGAATCACACTTTCCCCATGCCCCTATATGCAAGCTTTGTAGTGGCACTGGTGCCCCAGAGCACATGTCCCTGCTCTGCTAGTCTGCATATCCACAAGCCCCCACCCCTCAAAACACCATAATGCCCAAGCACCCACTATGCCCAAGAACCCACTTTAAAATATAAAAAGCAGTGTGTAGTAAACCCCAGCATTTCCGCTATGATTAGCCCAAGAGTACATGGTTCCACTCCCTGCCCTGCTAAAGACAAATCCACAAGCCCGCTAAACACACCATAATGCCCAAGCACCCACTATGCCCAAGCACCCACTTTAAAATATAAAAAACATGGTGTAGTAAACCCATATCCAGCCCCCCCACTTACAATTAATTTTGTGCATGAAAACGAGGAGTCATACTTACATCGACCATCAATGTAGCACACAGCCAGACTGAGTTCACCAGACTCAGCAAAGAGTGAGAATAATGCCCAAATGCCCATTTATTTTGCCCCTAGCAGCCAATCAAAAACTGTCCTGTGCTTGTGCCACCCTCACTTGTCCCCTCCCATTACCCCCATGCCTACCAAATAAGGCACTAAGTTTCATTTTCCCAGCTCAGTGAAGGTAAGGTATGGGGTGGGTCACTCAGGTCTGGAGACCTCACAACACCAGACAAAATGCACAGCTGCAGCTCAATCAAAGAAATACTTGATCTAGCAGAAGCAAACGCACTGAGTACCGGACGTATTCCTTGGAACCTTGGAACTCAGAGGTTCTGAATTGAGTGCCATGATCCTTGGTACATTCTGAATAAATTCAAAGACCAAGTTGCAGCACTAGTCCTAGGCACTAGGGATGGGCAAATGTGGTTCAGAAGTTCGGAGTTCAGGCCGAACTCGGCCTGTTCAGATGACTGAACCAAACATCTGAACCAAACGCTCGAACGGTCAACAGTTCGAAAACGTTCGACTGAGTTCGGCTGAGTTTGGGGGTGGGAAAAACGTGGCTGGAAGTGGGAGGCAGCTGAGGAGCAGACTTCCTGGCACCAGGGGTTGAGACCAGAGGTGGTTTCAGGGTCAAACAAAAACAAAAATTCAAATTCGGTTTCGGTATCGATAGTGCTATTTTCGGTTGTTCGGCCAAGTTCGACCGAACCGAACTCCGCCGAACCGAACAGCCGAACCCGAACTTGGATTTTGGACTGAATGACTGAACGTCTGAACATCCAAACCTCATTCTGTTCACCCATCCCTACTAGCCACAGCTGGTCAAAGCAGGCCATGGTGGTACACCATCACATCTGTTTTTACCCACTAAGGAACAGTTGTGATTCAGCTACAAGACTCCAGCACAAAGAAGTAAAGTAAGCTGGGTCTGTTAAGGCAGTGCAGGGCCCAGCACCAGCCTTAGCCAAGAGCTATGCTTGAACGACCCAAGATGGCTTCTAAGAAACAGTTTGCACACCCCTGTTACATATGTTGTATTGGTGTCCATGAGTTCCATTAAACAGCTAACATGGTTGATCTCAAAAATGCTTTAACTTTTATGAAAATGAGATTTGTAAATATATAGTCACAATAAGAACATAAGAACATAAGAAGTGCCATACTGGGTCAGACCAATGGTCCATCCGGTCCAGCATCCTGTCTCTGACAGTGGCCAATCACGGTGACTTGGGAGAAGCACCCAACAGGTCACAATGGGAGATCCATTCCCTGTTGTTTCCCCCCAGTTCCCGTCATGTTCCCTGATCCTGTCTGGCTAATAGCTGCTAATGGACCATTGGTTTGACTCAGTTAGGCAGCTCCTTATATCCTTAATTCTCAATCCTGGATGCTTACAATTAGGTTGTTAATTCTATTTTAAGGTACCAGAAATAAACAACCCTTATTTTCCATAAACCTTACATCAGTGGGATTTGCAGGTGCAGCACCTTTGAAGTTAGTTTACCTATACTTACATGCCTTCATATAGATTTATATTAGACAAAATAAGCCCACAATTTAAAAAGAAACATCATTTGAAACATTATAAAGCCAGCGTAGCCTAGTAGATAAGGTGTTGGAAGACCAGCCATGAACTCGGTCACTTGTAGCCTTGGGTAAGTCACTATTGCTCTATGTCAGTTCCCCACCTGTATTGTGACCTGACAGGGTGAACTAGATAATGAATGTAAAGCATTTTGAACACTGAAAGTGCTGCATCAATAATGCTGATAATATGGCCCACTGAAAATATGACCCACTCAATTAAAATTCTCTGCACTCTCTTAAAAGTACTTTGTGTAATAAGCATGAAAAGCACAGCCCCGTATGCAAGATTTTGGTCTAAAGGTAAACTCCATCTTGCCCTTTAGTCTCTGACATAGAGAGATAGCTGATAGAGGTTCTAAGTGATGGCAGAATGAGGCCCAAATAAGAGGCACTGCAGGATCAGCCTCCACCCAGTTCCATCTGCCCATGGGTGTGGTAGAACTTTAGCCACCACCCAAGTTCTTTTTCTCCATATTCTTTCCTGATTGTCTTGCAGACTTAGAGGGTCTTTTAGTAGTCCAGTGTCTCCCAGGTTGTCTCCTATTCCACCGACCATACAGATATTCACAAGCTCCTTGCCTTCTCAGAAGCTCACTGGGTGGATTGAACTTCACCAACCAAATCCAAATCCAAACTCTCTCTGCTCTTTAGTTCAGCTACCCTCATTATCATTACTACCTTCACCAATATAAATCTCAATCTGCGAGACTTCTTGACTGCCTTTAAAGCTAACCATTGGTTGCATGTTTCAGCAACATCTTTCCCTCCAACTAGTGTTACTTACCAGCATGGTCCTAGGAACTACAATCCCCAGAAACCTCTTAATCTAATGTCACGGGAGGAGGGGGGAGAGTATCCACAGCCATTAGGGTCATGATGGGCCGGGGTAATTATGGTCTCTCTGGAAGGCAGAGACCAACTGTGGGGAGGAACAGACATTTAGTTCCTGTTCCCTGCATAGATCCCCAGACAGGTGATACAGGGATCAGGATCAGAGGAGCCCCTGGCCTAGAGATGTTGCTGTTAAATGCTAGGTCGGTTGGTAATAAATCAACAACGATGCAGGAATTGTTCCTGGATCAATCAGCCGACCTGTATGTATTACAGAGACCTGACTGGGCAATGAGTTGGGGTCGATATTGGCTGACCTTGTTCCAGCCGGGTACTCTGTGGAGCACCAGCCTAGATCAGAGGGGTGGGCAGGTGGTGTAGCCGGGGGTTTTTAAGAACACTTGGTCTGTGAGGCGGTATCCTGTGCATGGTGGTATGAGGCGGTATGAGGCGGTATCTCGGGCATGGAGGGGGTCCACCTCGTGATCAATTTTGTGGGAGACACATTGGGGCTGCTTTTGGTATACCGCACACCTACCTGTACTGCAGCATTCTTACATGCTCTAGCGGAATTGGTATTGGAGGTGGTCTTGCAATCCCCGAAGACATTGGTCCTGGTGAAGTTCAATATCCATGCCGATGCCAGTTTAGGGAGAGCAGAGCATGAGTTCATGGACACCATGACAACCATGGAACTGTCTCAGAGGGTTATGGGCCTGACACATGAGGGGGGACATACCCTTGGCCTAACGTTCTGCACCGGTCTTGAGGCGGGGGATCCGGTGGTAGGGGACTTTACCCCTGTCATGGATGGATCATTACCTCCTCCAGACTAGTCTCCTGGCACATGTCGGCCTCCAGAAAGGTACGGGGCCATTTCATTGGGTTCGCTCCCAGAGACTTATGGAACCAGAGAGGTTCTGGAATGCAAAATGCCTTCCGAACTTGATGATCGTTCACTCGATGACCTCATTGCCTTCTGGGACAGCTTGTTGGCTGAGGCTATCGACTGAACGGCTCCCAAGTATCCGCTTCCGGAGAGCTGACAGTGGGGGTTGCCATGGTTTACAGAGGACCTGCGCTGGATGAAGCAGGATAGCTAGTTTAAGAGCTTGTGCTGTTGTGGTGTGGGAGTTCTTTGCTGCCCTCATCACATCTGCAAAATCACATCCAGCAGAGCTTTTCCATATGGTGTAGAGGCTGGTCAGTCCGGCCTCTCTCCGCCTGGAACTGAAATTTTCCAGTGCCCGCTGTGACATGTTTGCTTATTTTTTTGCAAATAAAATTGCCCAGATTCATCATGATCTCGATGTTGCATTTAGGATAGTGGATGCATCAGAGGTACAGGAAGCCCCGCCATGTCTGTTGTTGTGGGATCAGTTTCAGTGGGTGTCATCTGTTGATGCGGCGGATATCCTTGAGACTGTTTGGGCCACCTGTTGTGAATTAGATCCATACCCGTCCTGGCTGGTGAAGGCCAGCCGGGAGATGTTAGGGCCATTGCTGGAGGAGGTGGTCAACGCCTCCCTTAAGGAGGGCAGGGTGCTGAGCCATCTCAAAGAGGCGGTGGTGCAGTCTCTGCTCAAGAAGCCATCTTTGGACATTGACTCCCTTGCCAGATATTGGCCAGTCTCTATCCTTCCCTTTTTAGGGAAGGTTATTGAGGGGGTGGTGGCCCGGCCATTACAGGGGCATCTGGACTGGGTTGGTTTTCTTGATCTCTCATAGTCCGTTTTTTGCCCCGAGTTTGGCATGGAGACTGCACTTGTGGCCTTGGTCAATGACCTGCGCAGTGAATTGGATCAGGGGAGATCCACTATTTTGATCTTAATGGATATGTCAGTGGCATTTGATACCATTGACCACAAGATGTTGGTGGTGAAGCTATGGGCTGGGGTGAGTGGAATTGTTTTTGAATGGTTCCGCTCATTCCTGGCAGGGAGAACTCAAATAGTGGTTCTTGGAGAATGTACATCATCTCCTAGAATCCCACATGTGGAGTCCCGCAGGGATCTATTCTGTCCCCTCTCTTGTTCAGTGTGTATATGTAACCATTGGGTGAGGTCATGAGAGGTTTTGGCATATGATGTCATCAGTACACTGATGATACACAACTTTACCTCTCAGTTTCTGGAGACCCAGGCCCAGTAGTCTCAGTGCTTACCCGGTGCTTGGCAGCTGTAGGGGACTGGATGAGCACGAGCCATCTGAGGCTGAATCCAGAGAAGATGGAGGTGATGTTGGTGGGTATTAATTTATTATTATTATTATTATTACTATTATTATTATTATAAGCTTTTATATTGCGCCGCTGATGTACCTGCCGCTTTACAGAGAATAAGATAGACACGATCCCTACCCAAGAGCTTGCAATCTAAAGACAGTCGAAGGGGAGACAGGGAAGGGGGAACAGAGGGAGAGACAAGGGATGCAACATTCATGAGGATGCGAGAACTCAGGTACACATTCTTGGCTTGGTTTCAGTACATTGGGTGTTTGTAGCTAACAGGTGGAGGATAGTCCTGGTGGGGATGATTAGCAGGAGTTAGGAAGGACAGAGCAGAAGAGGTGGGTTTTGAGGAAGGATTTGAAGGTATGAAGGGAGGGGGCAAGGTGGATGTGGGCAGGGAGGGAGTTCCAGGCATGCGGGGCAGCAAAGAAGAAGGGATGAAGGTGGTTGGGGGAGCAGTGGAGGCATGGGAGGGTGAGGGAGGGAATGAAGAGGAGTTGAGTGCTCGAACAGGGGTTTGGAGGGAGATCAGGGCAGAGAGGTAGGGGGAGCGAGGTTGTGAAGGACTTTGTAAGTGAAGACAAGGAGCTTGTGCAGAATACACTCAGGAAGGGGGAGCCAATGGAGATAGGAGAGGAGAGGCTGCACATGGTCAAAGCGACGGGCTAGGTGGATGATCCTGGCAGCAGAGTTTTGAACAGAGATGAGGGAAGAAAGGTGAGAGCAGGGAAGGCCAGCGGGGAGGAGGTTACAATAGTTGAGGCGTGAGATGTCTAGGGCATGGATGAGAGTTTTGTCAGAGGAGCCAGACAGAAAAGGGCAGATCTTGGCAATGTTGTGGAGGGAGAAGCGGCAGGATTTGACCACAGAGTCAATGTAGGGTTTGAAGGTAAGGTGCGAGTCGAAGATGAAGCCCAAGCTACGGGTTTGGGGGACAGGGAGGATGGAGACCCCATCAATGGCAATTGGCAGGGAAGAGGGAGAGGAAGAATTGGGAGGGAAGATAAGGAGTTCAGTTTTTGCCATGTTCAGTTTGAGTTGACGTTGAGACATCCAGGTGGAGATATCAGAGAGACAGTTGGTGAGATGAGCTTGAACAGAGGGGGAGAGGGAAGGAGTGGAGAGATATAGTTGAGTGTCATCAGCATATAGGTGGTATTGGAAACCGTGCAGGGGCAGATTCACTGGAGGAGCTAAGGGGACTTTAGCCCCCCCCATTGGTCAGCTGTGGGCTGACATCACTTGAAGGGCCCCCGATGTCATAGTTGGGGGCAGGGCAGAGTCCATACTGCTTCCGGTCTCTCATGTGGAGGGCTCATTCGCTGCATGGGGGGGCTGAAGTAGCAGGCAAGTACCAGCCCAGGCCCCACCACTCCTCCAAGTCCTCTTTGGCCTGCGTGCGATATGTGGCAAGCCCCCCAGCTTCTGTTTGCTATGTGCTTCCCCTGGCCGGCTACCCCCATGCGCCCCCTTCCTCTCGCCATACGCTCCCTGTTGGCCGGCTGCCCCCATGGGCACCCCCATGCCTACTTCTCTCAGGGAAGACTCCCAGCCTTCCCCCTAAACCCAACCCCCCAAACCTGGTGTCCCCTGCCTCCCCCCCGAAACCTGGTGCCCCCTGCCTCCTCCCCAAACTTGGTACCCCCTGCCTTCCCCCCTAAACCCAGTCCTAGTAGCCATCCCCCTGCCTTCCCCCAGTAGCCAGTCCCCCCACCTTCCCTCCCAATAGCCAGCCCCCTGCCTTCTTCCCAATAGCCAGCTGTTAGTCTTGTGATTCTGGAGTTTTTAGGTTTTTTCAAAATGTTAGAAATGTGATGCTTGTGATAAAATTGAGGTTTTATCCTGAGATTTAACTGTTAATCTTGTGATTTTAGGTGTTTTCAAAAATTCTGGAAATGTGATTGGGGGTGGAGGGCAGCAGCAGCAAGCCTGCCAGGCAACAATGCTGGCCCTGGGGAGGGGGCATGGTGGGAGTTGTGGGGGAGGGCAGGGGTAGGCATGAGGTGGAGGGGAAATGGGCGGGTGCTCCATGTTATGGGGTGGGAGTGAGATTTTAATAGGTGTGTAATTTTTTAAAGTAATTTTTAATCATCTAAAAGTAGCCTAGGAACTGTAAAAAAACCACATAAATGCATATCTGCATTTGGCCCATGGGCCTGAGAAGAAGCCCTAGTAATGTGCTGGCATATTCAGTGAATTGCGGGGGCTAGAGGTGGGGCTGGAGGTGGGGTCTAACCATCTGGGCAAGGCAGTGTTAACTTTGCACTTCAGCCCCCCATCCACATCACTTCTGGATCCGCCCCTGCTGTGGGAGGCGATGAGTTTGCCTAGGGATAGGGTATAGATAGAGAAGAGAAAAGGGCCAAGGACAGAACCTTGGGGAACCCCGACTGAGAGGGGTAGGGAGGAGGAGGGGGAGGAGTTAGGAAGAGATACATTGAAGAAGTGGTCAGAAAGGTAGGAGGAGAACCAGTTGAGGACTGAGTCCAGGAATCTCAGGGAGTGAAGCGATTCAAGCAGAAGCGAGTGGTCAACAGTGTCGAAGGCAGCAGAGAGATCAAGGAGGACAAGAATAGAGTAGAGGCGATTGGATTTAGCCACAAGAAGATCATTGCCAGGGCCCCTAGCCATCCGCGCTTCCGCGAATCGCGTAATTTGCGCAGAATCCTGCCCTAGGCAGGATTCTCGCAGAAAATGGGGAAATCCCCGCGGGATTTCCCTTCCTTGGCGTCCAGCCAATGGTGACCTGCTTTATTCAGGCCGCAAGCCAATCAGGGGCTTGCGCGGCCTTTATAAAGCAGGTCACATCAGCACAACTTCCTGTTGCGTCTCTCACCTGCTTGGATCAGCTGCTTGGATCACCGCC
>QEPC01001394.1:1653300-1739860 GCA_003113815.1 Sphenodon punctatus
TAATGCAAATATGTAAATAAATGTTTGTTTTTAATTATAAAGATGTCATTACTGCTATTAAAGAACTCATTTTGAATTTTACTAGACCGGCTTTGCAACTTTATTGGGTCGCAGAATTTCCATTTCGGGTCGCAGAATTTCCATTTCGGGTCGCAGAATTTTCCATTTTGGGTCGCAGAATTTTCCATTTTGGGTCGCAGAATTTCAGAAATTTTTTTGCAGAAGAATCGGGGCCCTGATCATTGGTAATCATTGGCAAGAGTGGTTTCAGTGGAGTGAAGGTGGTGGAAGCCAGATTGGGGGGGGGGGTTCAAGGGAGGAGTTGGCGGAGAGGAGGTCAAGGCAATGGGAGTAGACAATGTGTTCAAGGAGTTTGGAAGCAAAAGGGAGGAGCAAGACAGGATGGTAATTAGAGGGCTCAGAGGGATCCAGAGCAGACTTTTTGAGGATGGGGGAGACAGTGGCATGTTTAAAGGCAGAGGGGAAGGAGCTGGTAGAGAGGCAGAGGTTGATGATGTGCAGGAGGGCAGGGGTGATGGTGGAAGCAATGGAGGAAGGAAGGAATGGGGTCCAGGGGGCAAGTAGAGGGGTTGGAGGAGAAGAGCAGGGAGATTTCCTCAAGGGAGGTGGGAGGGAAGGAGGACAGGAGACAGGTGGGGGGAGGAGGGAGAGTGGGGGGAGAGGACTTGGTAGCGATTTCAAGGTGGATCTTGTCAATTTTTGAGGTGAGAAAGAGAGCCAGCTCCTGAGTGGAGAGAGAAAAGGGAGGAGGAGGACGGGGGAGCTGAGAAGGGAGTCTAAGGTGGAAAAGAAGTGGTGAGGGTCCTGGGAGCAGGACTCAATATATGAGGCATATTACTGCTGTCTAGTGAGGGAGATAGCAGAGTTGAGCAATGAGAGGCAGAATTTGATGTGGAGGAAGACAGCGCGGGCGTGGGATTTGTGCCAGAGGCATTCAGCAGCCCAAGTGCAGGAGTGGAGATGGCAAATGGTGGGGGTGAGCCAAGGGCAAGGGTTACAGGAGTGAGCTGGGTGGGAGGAGAGGGTGGCAAGGGAGTCAAGAGTGGAGGCAAGAGAGGAGTTGAAGGTGGAGATGGCAGAATTGGGGAGGAGGAGGAGGAGGAGACTGAGGGGAGAGAGAAGAAGCAAAGTCCTGGAGCACAATGGCCTGCAGATTGCGGAAGGGATGGGGATATGGGGAAGTGGAGCAGGAGCAGTGAGAGAGGTTGAAGGAGGCAAGGAAATGGTCAGATATGGGATGGGGCTCGTAGGAGAGATCGGAGACAGAGCAGTTCCTAGAGAACACGAGATCAAGAGATTGACCATTAGTGTGGGTGCGGGAGCTAGTCCAGAGGTGGAGATTAAAGGATGAAGCTAAGGAGAGGAAGCGGGCGATGCAAGGCTGAGAGAGTGCATCAACATGAATATTGAAGTTGCCAAGTATGAGTGCACATCTCGTGCGACGTCTGCGGCCGTATGTCTCGGACTCAGATCTGGCCACCATCATCCATGCTTTCATTACCTCTTGATTGGACTACTGCAATGCACTCTACGTGGGGCTACCCTTGGCAATGGTCCGGAGGTTGCAACTGGTGCAGAATGCTGCGGCCCACCTCCTAACGGGGATGAGTCACCGTGTGCACATTACACCGGTGCTCCAGACTCTGCACTGGCTGCCTATTGTCTTCTGGGTCCAATTCAAGGTGTTGGTTATGACTTATAAAGTCCTAAACAGCTTGAGTCCTGTTTACCTGAAAGACCACCTCAAGTCTTGGATCATTTTGTGGCCCTTGCAGTCGGCCAGGGGTGCCCAACTCAAAGTCCCCCGGGTATGCCAGGTGGCAACGGCGAGGAGGGCATTCTTGGTGGCCACACCTCAGCTGTGAAATTCTCTCCCGTTAGAGGCCTGTCTGTCCCCTGACCTCCCCTCTTTCCGCAGATGTTGTAAGACCTGGGTGTTCTGCTGGGCCTTCAGGGAGGGGGATGGGTAGGATGGGAAGGGGTTTTATTGCCAGTTGCTATCTTATGTGTCCATTTTATATATTTTATATCTTGTAGTTATGATGATTTTATGATGATGATTTTATTGTTGTGTTTTTATGCTGTTCACTACCCCGAGCTGCCGAGTTGCAGGAGGTTGCAGGATAGAAATGTTTTGTAAATAAAATAAATAAACAAATAAATAAATACATAAAAAAATTATTGGCATGCCTATTCTACCATAGAAAATTTGAAAATCTTGTCACATATATGGACCTGCAATTAAGGTGCAGATGCTGAAAATGGTGAGAAAAGTTTGCAGCTTTGTTGATACACAGAAGTCCATAGAATTTCAGCAGGTATTTTCAGATGTGACAGGGCCAATTGACCCCATCACAGAACCAATCTGTTGATCCCCCGCCGGGGGACGTGCTGGGGGCTCCCAGTGGGGAATCGGGGAGGGGGTGGGGCCACACGGGGCAACATGCCTCCCCACATTCCCCCGCCCCCCCACGCTCCCCTGCCACCCGCCCTCCAGGGAAACGGCTGGGCGCCGCGGCCAATGCGGCCCCAGCACCCGCCCAAATTGACGACAGGACGGAATCCCTGCAGGGATTCCGGGCCGTGGCCGCCGTCCTGACGTGACGGCTCAGTTCATCACGGCAGGGAATTGCCTTCACCACACGATCACCGCCGGCCCCGCTGGTTCAGCCGCTCGCGTGTTGAATGTGATTCCTCGCCGCGATTGACCGTGGTGAACATCTGGGGGGGAACATCCGTTCCCCCCATCAGACGTTACGCGGTCACAACCACCACAGGGAATTGACTGTGGTTGACTGTGATCTCGTAACGTCTGAAAATACCCATAATTGGATTTGGCACAAAAATAAATATGGACAACACATTTTCAAACAAATTACAAGTTTACACCTGTGCTATTTAACACGCAAAGGTGAATCTATAAATGGAGATAACAAGACCATGCAAATTAAGTTCACATTTTTTCAGCAGACTTTTAGTGAAAAAAAGTTTGATTTATTCAGTAGCTTTGCTTTGCAATGTGCAAACACTAAGTAATAAATCCTACATATTGCAAATGTTATTGCAAGATGGATATAACTTTTACTGTGTTTAAATCATGAAAATATATCTGTAGCTTTAAAATATAAATACATATAGAAAATAATTATTACTTCTCCATAGAACTAAATTCTTCAAATAGCATTCTAATCATTCTACCAACTTCCATCCATCCATAAATTGTTCAAATAGCATTCTAATAATTCCATCCAAATGGGTAAAGTGTCAAAGTGTTGTATTCCAATTTTATGTAAGGAAGAAAGCAAGTTGTTATGAAGGAAAGGCCAATAAGAGAGATAAGGGAATCTGAGCATATACAAATCTATTAACATACCTGTATTAATTTTTCTTTACTGTTCAACAGACGGTTATCTAAACATTGATCAGCAAGTTTCTATTACATGCAGATTAAAATCTAGAGAGAACATGATGGTTGCTGTTTTGGTCCCCAATTTAAGAGATGGAGAAAAAGTTGTGCAGATGATATCTTTTATCAGGCCAACCAGACCTTTTGAGCCTTGTGCCACACAGTTCTTTTTCTCAGGCAAGTTAAAAAAAAAAAATTGCATGCCTGAAGAAAAATCCTGTATAGCCCAAAGGTTTGCATACTTTCACCAAGAGAAGTCGGTTGAATAAAGGAATTCATGCAACTTTAAGTATTAGAGGAATTAGCCAATGCATCTACAAGGGGCTTGATCTAAAGTATATTGAAGTCAACAGATGAAATACTTGGGAATAATTTAGTTATACATTTTCATGTTTGTACATCCACACTAAAGGAGCTTGCTTTAGAAATCTGCACTGTAAGGCCCCTTTTAAACAGGTTGCAGCTGTGGGGGGGATGGGTGTGTGAGCAGTAGCATGAGTGGTGCAGGAGGGCATTGTACACGGGTGCACACTGGTCCCCACCCCACACCCCGGATCCCCACACATACCCACTCACAGAGCAATTTCTGTTTTGACCAATTGCTCGGTGAGCGGGCAATGGTTGGAGGTGGGTGGGCATGCAAGTTTTGTGGGAGTGGGCATGCACGCACGCCCACCGACCATGGCAGTCACATGGGCAGCACCCACTCATGCTCACTCAGAGGACCTGGATGGGCATGAGTGGGTGCATCTCATGTTCAAAGGGTATAAGAGGCACCAGAGGCGTTCCACAGCTTGGGTGCAGGAGCATAGATGGTGGATGGTGGGGGTGAGTCAAGGGCGAGGGTTATGGGCGCGACCTGGGCGGGAGGAGAAGGGGGCAAGGGAGTCGAGGGTGGAGGTGAGAGAGGAGTTGAAGGTGGAAATGGCAGAATTGGGGGAGGAGGAGGAGGAGAAGACTAAGGGGAGAAGAGGAGAGAGGGAGGAGGCAAAGTCCTGGGGCACAATGGCGAGCAGATCACGGAAGGGATAGGGAGATCGGGGAGAGTAGGGGGAGCAGTGGGAAAGGTTGAAGGAGGCAAGGAAATGGTCAGAGAAGGGATGGTGTTTGAAGGAGAGATCGGAAACAGAACAGTTCCTAGAGAACACGAGATCAAGAGAGTGACCATCAGTGTAGGAGGGGGAAGAAGTCCAAAGGAGATTAAAGGAGGAGGCTAAGGAGAGGAAGCGAGTGATGTAAGGTTGGGAGGGTGAATCAACATGGATATTGAAGTCACCAAGGATGAGTGTGGGGATGTCATCAGAGAGGAATAGGGTGAGCCAGGCCTTGAACTTGGAGAAAAAGGAGGAGAGGGAGCCGGGGGGGGGCAGTAGATAACAGCAACACGGAGATGGAGAGGGGAGTAGAGGCAGACTGAGTGAGCCTCAAAGGAGGGAAAGGAGAAAGAGGGGGAGGGGTTGAAAGTGGCAGGAAGAGGCAAGGAGGAGGCCCGCGCCACCACCCCAGCCTTCGGAGCGGGGCTGGTGAGAGAAGGAGAGGCCTCCGTAGGAGAGGGTGGCAGAGGTGACAGAGTCCGTGGGGGAGATCCAGGTTTCAGTGAGGGCGAGAAGGTGAAGGGAGCATGAGAAAGGAGAGTTTATTTTCGTGAATAAACCCAATAAGCACCCCTGCCCCCAATCTCTATGTGGCCCCCGGTGCTCGTACTAATATTCAATGTGGCCCCCAGGACAGAAAAGGTCCCCCACCCCTGATATAGAATGTTATCACACCAGTAGGATGTGCCACTGCCTACTGTTACAAAATACATCTTTTCTTCCCATCCTAGGGATGGGTGAACAGAACTGAGTTTGGAAATTCGGTTTGGTTCGGAAATTCGGTTCGGTCGACCGAACTATTTGAGTTCGGTCCAAACTCTGAACTTCCAAATGAAGTTCGGAAATTCAAACCCCATTGAACTAAATGGAATATTATCTTTTAGGGATGGGCGAACAGAACCGAGTTCGGAAATTCAGTTCGGTTCGAAAATCGAGTTCAGTTCGGATGTTCGGTTCGGTCAACCAAACTGGTTGAGTTCGGTCTGAACTCCGAACTTCTGAATCGCATTCGCCCATCCCTATCCCATCCCTTTAGAGGGATGGGAGGATGCTGATCCAGAACAGGCTCTGATGACTTTTCACCAACAGGAAAAACCTAAATAGCATAAAGCAGCTGGATCAGAATGAAGCAGCTGGATCAGAATGCTGTCATTCTCATCATAACCAAGCCAAGTACGTGCACTTGAGACCTCGCATCTTCATGAATGTTAGACCCCTTGTCTCTCCCTCTGTTCCCCTTCCTAAGTCTCTCCCCCAGCTCCTGTCTCTCAGATTGTAAGCCCTAGGGGCAGGGACCGTGTCTATTTTATTACTTTGTAAAGTGCCAGGTACACTGCTGGCGCTATATAAATGTTTGTTAATAATAATAATAATAATAATAATAACATTTGCTATCATATCAAAACAAATTCTCATGAAAGGATTTATTCTGCTCTGTGTTCAGCTGCTTGTGAAAATGTCTGCCTTTTCCTAGTTAACTCTTCACCCAGAGCAGTAGGAAGTCATTGTTTTTTGCTTTTCCGCACGACAAAGTGTAGCTATTAAGGGGTAGATTATGCCTCCTTTGCACATAAATTTATACTTGTGGATTAAGGAAGAAATCAATGGGAGGGGGAGAACAGAAGAATCTGGCCCATGTGTTATCTGTCAAGTTTGTTGATATGAAATGAAGGTGAACAAGTAATGGTAGAATTCAGATGTATGTAAGTGCTGACAAGCTTTTTAAGCAAGTTAGAATCATTCAAGGGCAGGAGAAGAACACCTAAACATTAGGGGTTTTTAAATGAAAACGCTCCATTGCAGATAGCTACCACTCTAGTGATGGCATATCATAATTAGTTACTGTTCTTTTCCAAATGAATTTTGCCACATGTCTATTGCCCTTTAACTTCAGAAAAATCATGCTGAATATAGATTAATACAAGTCACAGTGAAATTTAAAGTCTAAGCAAAAGGGTGAGTTTGTTTTTTGTTTTTAAAAGGCAAAGTGCTAACCCATTTCAAAGTTTGGAACCCCAGGGATGAAAACAGGCATAGAGCTCAATTTTAAGTGAAGCCAGTCATATGACAAATGCCCTTTCAGCGTTATGAAACATTCTGAATTGTAGATTGAAGCAATCTACTCAGGGATTTCACTTTTATTCAGCATTCACAATGCTGCAAATGAGTAAATGCAACTGACTTGCAGATATAATGGAATAAGGACATGCGCTTTGTTCAGCAAAGGCTCCATGCTGACAGCAGACATTTTGCATAATGGGCTCCTTCAAACAATTAACTAGGTCAAACCTATAAAATAGAGCGTTATCACTTTTTATTGTGAGAATGTGCTTTCTAGTCTATATCTGCTATATTCAAAAAGCCACCTGTGAAGCTGGCTGCTGCTAGAGCACTCTAGCGGGTACCATTCTGCTGACTAGAACAACCAGCATCCAGTTTTGTCCATCAGGACCCTTTGTGCAAAGGCTTACAAGGCAAAGGCCAAGTGCTGTATCTTTGCACAATAAACTCTGCACACTCTCATTTATGAACATTGACAAACTGGAGTTTAAACAAGTGCAAACATGTCCAAAAGAGTTTGCTCTGTCAGGTGTCAGTTTGAGGCTGTTTTACTTTGTCTGCTACTGAGTGGGAAGAAAAGAAGGAAAAACTTTACCCTGAGAAGTATATCAGCAATACAGAATTGTGTAAATGTGGATTTCAGAGAAGGGGTGTTTTCAGACATGATGCTAACCCCAGTTTAACAACACTTAAACATTTCTTATGCAGGTTGCAGGGCTGCATAGGGCACCAATACAGTCCTGCAACATGTATAAGAAAAGTTCAACTGGGGTTAGCGTCATGTCTGAAAACACCCAAGAACACTTCAGTAATATGTCTGCAGAGGTCAAGAAGAATTATTTTTGTTCCACAAGGTATTTTTTATTACTGATGCCTTTTTCTGGAGCATCAGATTGATAGAATGAGTCAGATGGACAAGGTGGTCTACTAGTGACTTGAGAGAGAAACATGTATCTCAAATTAATGATTAGTTATACACTCAGATCTCTGAGATGCATGGGTTTTGTGGATCAACCTCCTATTCACACATTACAGGGGAGAGTGATCTAAAAGGAATGATTCGATGGAATCTCTGAGGGGTACATATGGATCTCTGAATCCCATGTATCATTTATTTATTTATTTATTTTGATTAATATCCTGCCTTTTCCCATAGGCTCAGGGTGGCTTACAATAAAAATATATATAAAACCCAGTAAAACCAAATAAAATTCCATTAAAACCATCCCTCCTCCAACCCTCCAAATCCTATCCCTGCACATTAAAACCCCTGCCAAATAAAAAGGTCATACATCACCTTCTGAAGGTGCTCAGGCTCAGGCTTTGACAAAACTCCAAGGGAAGGGAGTTCCAAAGATGTTGGGCAAGCACTGTGAATGCCTCTCTGCATGCCCGAATTGTCTGGACTTGCTGTAATGATGGTATTTGCAAGAAGGGGCACTCCCTGCTGACCTGAGGGAATGCAACAGCCAGGGCCTAAGAGGGAAGGTAATCTCTTAGATATGCAGGGCCCAAGCAATTAATGGTTTTAAAGGTCAAAAACAGCACCTTGAATTGTGCCCAGAACATGATCGGAAGCCAGTGCAGACTTTGGAGCACTGGTGTAATATTCTCCCAGGAACCCACCCCATCAGAAGGCAGGCCACCACATTATGTACCAGCTGCAGTCTCTGAGAAGTCTTCAAGGGCAGCCCCACACAAAGTGCGTTACAGTAGTCTAGCCTTGAAGTTACAACAGTATGGATGTCAGTGGCCAGGTCTGAATCAGATAAAAAAAGGTTGCAGCCTCCTCATTAGATTATGTTAGTGGAAAGCGTTACTGGCTCCTGGCAACCTGATGATCTAGGGGTAGCAAGGTATCCAGACACACCCCAAGACTGCAAACCTGAGTGACCAGAAGAGGCTGGATCCCCTCAATAACATGTGTTCCTATTCCCCCCACCCCTCAGGTCATAGGACCAGTCAACCATCATCACTTCAGTCTTTTCTTTTCCTTGCACTTTTCTTGCATAGTGAAATTTCACTACCATAGTCAATATGGTAGAACACTTTGCTCCAATCATGAAGTCACTTATGGAGATGTCAAATACAGCTTGTTATGGCATTATTTATTATGGCAGCACTTTTCAAGTAGATGAATGTTCAAACTTGACTGCAATGTAAATTAATACTTGTAAAAGGCAAGAAATTATCTATTTTATCCAAGAAGAACTTACATGATTTGATCACAGTCCACCAAAGGGTTGGGGAGCCTCTGACCCATGGTCAAATCTGACTGGTTTTTATTTGGCCTCTTTCCAGTTCCTGAGTCTGGACTATGGACCCAGTTTCTACCCACAAACAGTGGGTATTTTCAGACGTTACGAGATCACGCTCAACCACAGTCAATTCCCTGTGGTGGGGAATGCCCTCATAACGTCTGTTGGGGAACCAGAAGTTCCCCCCCAGATGTTATCCACGCTCAATCCCCGCCGGGAATCTCATTCACCACACGATCGGCTGAACCCGCGGGGCCGGCACCGATCATGTGGTGAATGAGATTCCCGGCAGGGATGAAGGGGCCGGTCACGTCTGGATGGCGATCACAGCCCAGAATCCCCACTGGGATTCTGGGCCGTGGTCATTTCGGGCGGGCACTGCGTCCGCATTGGCCGCGGCGCCCACCTGTCTCACCAGAGGTCAGGGAGTGGGGGAGCGTGGGGGGGCAGGGGCATGTGGCCGCACGTTGTGCCACGCAGTCCCGCCCCCTCCCCAATTCCCCGCCGGGATCCCCTGGCACATCTGTTGGCTGTGCCGGAGTGATCCCGGTGGGGAATCTAAGGGTTGTTTCCGTGACAGGGCGAATGCCACCCCGTCACGTCTGAAAATACCCAATGAAAGAGGGAGCTTAGGGCATGCACTCAAGTATAAGGGATGGAACCATATCATAGATCCATGATCTGGAACACACACACACCCTGTGTTCCTGATCATGCCTCTGAAGCACCTGTGCCCTCAACTTCTATAAAACTGACAGAGCTTGTACTAATTTTCAAAGTGGTCCATGGGTGGACAAAAGCTCCACAGCCAACCCTCCTCTGGTCTACAATTACCTCTCCAGGGAGAATATTTTTGATTGTAGATAGCTATTGAAATCTTGAAAACAAAGGTATAATGAGATTCATGTCAGGAGCTGAAGCTAGACAAAGTCCGACTAGAAATAAGGTATACATTAAAGGGGTTGTCACGGGGTTGGAGTCCACTACGCCACATTTCTGGGTTAGGTGACTCAGTTTCCCTCACTTGCAGCCCACCTGAATATTCTGTCTCTGGCTGATTCAGTCCTGCAAAGGGGCAACCCTTTTATCACCCAAGTTCTAGAGACTTCCCGTTCTCAGACTCTCTCTCTGGGTTCGCAAGTGCTTGAAGGTACGAGATCCTCAGATTGTGTTCCCCAATGTAAGACAACAGAAAGCACTTCTTATTAAAGAAGAAAGTTTATTGATTACATAAACAAAGATAGTTTGAACACAGGGGCAAATAAAACAAAAGTGAATAACGCAATCCTAACCTGTTTGAGTAAGTCCCTGGTTAATATCTTACCCTACAGAAGTCCCTTCTCAGTCCGATGTAGTGGCCTGGGCCTTTGTCCTTGAGCTAGTTAGCCAGCAATGTCTCTACTCCCAACTGAGCTTCCGACTGAGTCCAACTGCCCGAGGGAAAAAGATCTCCCTTTAAATATCTTTTCAGCTTTCTTTGTCTGACTTTCCTGCCTCAGGACGTGTTCTTGGTCACGTCCGCAGGAAATGGTTAATTTGCAACTCAATGTTTCTGTCTGGCTCCTTCAGAGGTGTTGGCAGGTTTCTCCGAATACACATTCAGCATGGCTTTGTCTGTCTCCATTACATGAAGTGAGTTTCCAGTTCTCAGCTTGTACATTACATACATGTTTAACATTTAGATTTACATATTTGTTAGACCTATAGTCCCGTATCTCCCTGTGACAGGGATTACCAACCATTGGAAGAAGCTCACAAGAAACATGGTGAATTCTCCATTACTCTATTTGTTAACCAAGTTTTATGGGCTTGATGCAGGAATGACCTGCTGAATTTTTATCAACTGTGCTATGGCAGGAGCTAAGACTAGATCATCATAATTGCCACATTAGACCTTGAAAATATATTAATCTATGGGTGTTAACAAACGTGATGGCGGAGTGCCACCATCACAACCTGGCTCGGGTCGAGGAACCGCTGCTGACACAGTCTGGAACAGGTTGGGCTGCTGACCAAATGTGCTGGTGGCTGGGTTGCCAGGGAAGGCAAAGAGCTGCATGAAAATGTGGCCGGCTGGCCCTGCTCTCACACTGCCCCCAGTGCTCTGCCCCCCACCATAACAGGCATCCATACTGGGCAATGACAGCTGCCATGGCAGCTAGCCATGGTGGACCTGATCCGGGCTGGGTCACAGCAGGCCATAACAAACATTATAGCCTGTGTGCCTGCTTTGGCCCAGTTGGGTGGACTTTTTCCTGGGCTCTGACCCCTGAGTTCTCCAGAATCACAGCCACTGGCCCGGCCCAGAACAATCCCAGGCCAACATCTTGTGGCACCTGCACAAATGTGTAGGTGAGGTCCAGGCCAAAGCGTGACAAAGTGGGACAAAACAAGCTGCTGTCATCTTTGTTAACACCCTATGAGTTCAATGTACTGGATTGACAATGTTATATGTGGAAGTCCTGTTTTTCCACAGTACATGTATGGACAGGCAACACGTATGCAAGTCTTCCCTAACATGCCATATCATCTCAGCCTTGTTCTGATAGTTCTTTGGGCTGCAGTTAGGTCTTTATTTGTACTAGGACTTACCAGAATCCAGTTCTGGCACCTCTTCTGTGAAATATATGCTTGGCAGCAGAAGGGAGTGATGCAGTAAGCTGGGCAGAGGGAAATACCAGTGGTACTTGCAGCAGCAGCTACTGCTATGAGAACAACATTAGCTCTGACTCACACTCACACTCATTCAGTACCACCCGTCCTTGCCTTGTCTTCTTGCTGGGACTTTGAAGGATCCATGCAATTAAGCTTTTAAGACCAGAAGTGCTTTCCTCAGCTGCCTCACCTGAAGTCCTCTCTTGGGCTTTTGCAGCTCCCTTTACTGGCTTTGGGGTGCTCCACAGGTCATGTCAGCATCCCATCAAATTTTATCTAGCCCTGGGTGGAGGCAGTGGCTGCAGGATCCAGCTGGGTGGGTTCTGAAGACCTTCCTAAATACTCCCCACTCCATGCATTTGGGGATCAAGTACTTTTGGAACAGTCTTGAGTCCTAGCAACTCTTTTTTCCACCCACCCCCCAAAAAAACCCAAATGAAAACACTGGCTGCAGGCCTGCAGCAGCATTAACAAAGATAAGCTTTAAGTCATGTCTTAGAGCACACATACAACATGCCTCATGCTTTCTGCAAATCAGCTGCTCCTGATGATCTGGGACTCTGCATATTAAACTATTGAGAAAAGACCTCAAGAGGTTCTTCTGTATTTATTTTATTTATTTCATGTTCAGTCAATATATGCACAGTGTGTCCCAGTAGATCCCTATGAATCCAGGGTCTGCCACTGCTCTGGGTTTTCCCTGGAAACTCTCAATCTTGACCCAGCGTCATCAAGATCAGAGGAAGCCTGAATTCATGCATGTCAACCAGGGTCACTCCTGGCGACGGGGGTGGCCATGTCAGAAGGGGGGCACCCCATAGGGACTTTTCCACCTCCTTTCCAGCGTGGCTTCTCCCCCAATAGAGTGTTGTGACATCATGACGCTCCCTAAGGTGCGGGTTTAAGTCAGAAAGGGCCATCAGGGCCCCTCTGCACCAGCCCCCAGTGATGTGCTCCTACCCCATTCACACTGTCAGCTCTTTCTTTGCAACTTAAAAAAGGTACAAACTCAGCTGATGGGGCACTTGAACTCGGCTCGGTTCAGCAATGCAAGTGTGAAGTTGGCATATTAGGATATTAAAATAGTACGATTCTGAAATCCATCCCACTAGTTTTATGCTGCTATAACTCCGTGGCATTGCACTAGCTGGGGAAAAAAATGATCTGACAAAGTGGAAACTCAGGCCATACATTTTCTTATGGGGAACAGATTGCTAACAGCATTAAAATATATCCCTGATTGAGGAAAAATGGGCCTCTCTCAGAAATGCCAACTTTACTGTAAACATCATCCTCTCCATGGTACTGCCACATAATCTGTCAAAACAATCTGCGTGGCTTGGGTTGAAGGCACCTGTATGCTGCAGGCTGTCATAGTCTTTAGGATCCTACAGACTGATAGATGGTGACCCTGAAGGCCTCTCTTGCAGCTGAGGGGGAAGAGAGAATCACAACATACGTCAAATGCCCTGATGGCAGCAAGCAAGAGAGTAGTAGGTGCAATGAAATTACCTTAGGTTTAAGAACAGCTTCATTCCCCCTCACTGACTTATGTTATACTAGCACAATTAAACATGAATGACATCAGAGAGCAAGAAAAAAAAGGCCTATTGTTTTTTTCACTTGGCTAAAGTTACCTTGCCCTTGCAATTACGTCAGATGACCAAGGTTAAATTTAATGACCAAAGTAAAGCTGTCAGACTCCCCTGTAAAATGAATCTTGCTTTTCTTTCCTCAGTGATTTTTTTTTAAAAAAAAAAAACAGGCATCATGGAGCGGGGGGAAAAAATCTATTACCCATATAAATGACCTAGTCCGACTCCCAACAGGAAAAATGTAAAATATGAATCTAAATTATTAACACCCAGGCGGCTACATGGGTATCTACTAGTTATTGGTGATAGATACTCTTGGTAGGGTTGTCACCTATGTATATATTTCCAGGCTACTTATGAAACATACATGTTGCAGGGCCTGCATTGGTGCCATAGGTACCAATGCAAGCACTGCAACATGTATGTTTCATAAGTGGCCTGAAAAAATATACATAAGTGGCAACCCTACCTCTTGGTCCTTCATGATAGGAACACATAACCCTTTGCACAGGTAAACAGCCCTGTAGCTGAGGTTTCGTGGGGAGAACAGAGGGGGCTTGCTCCACAGCCCTAGAATCTGCTACAATAAAAAGCAATTCTCAACTTACCTAAAACAAAAGGATTTGGCACCTGTAGTCTGCTGTCCTGTGAACGAGGTTTCCGCTAAACTGAACAGGATGGCCGCAGTCCTCAGAACACTTACTCCAGTGTAATTCCATTGACTTCAGTTGGACTAGTGTAGAGGAAGTGGTATGAGGTTGATAGGCTTTAGTGCTTAGCCAACTGATTGCAACTTTTCTCTGCCTGTATCAAAGCCCAGTAAAGCAATTTACATTCTGATTGGTTGTAACGGCCTACTTGTGAAGCAAATCAAGTAGGCTGCATGTACTGGGCGTTCAATGTGTCACACTTTGTCCTTCTTCACACCTGGTAAACACAAAACGTCAGTTGCATTATTGTGATTGATGTGCAACATTTGCCCCCTGCCCTGTCAGCACCTTTTGATGCATCTTTCTGCCTGACTCCAGCTATAACCAACCTATAGGTGCCTTAGAAGTAAACTGCAGACACTCCTGTCTGGAGTAACACTGAAATTTATAGACGCTAAGTTTGAACTGCTTATTCCTCAGTGTTTTTCAAAATCCTTGTAATAAGATCCCTGCTCAGGCCAGAAACATGGGTCCAAGCCCATCTCGACCCAAGCCCTGGCCAGTGCAGTGGAGCTTTTCTGGGCACAGGCTTGATGCTTCAAATGATCCCCACACCATACTTACAGAGTCCCATGTTGTCATGGTCCTATAAGAAGTGGGACTACATAAGAAAAGGGGTGTTGCTAAGGAGTTCCCTGCCCCTTTCCCATTGGGCCACACCCCTTATAGAGCACCATGACTCCATGGGGATGGAGTGCTGTGGTCTGGTGCGGAGTCCACCCAGAACCTGAGTGCACCTGACCTGAACCCAACGGAACCAGTCAGGCCATGTGGGCAGACCTGTACTTGTCATTTCTCTCCCATCAAACCCAGATATTCATAAATCAAATGCTGACAACCCAGGGTACTTCAGTACCTACCGATAATAAGTTTTTAATTCATGAGTAAATTAGGAATAGCAGAATTCAAAGCTACTCAAGCTGAAGTAGAAAATAAGAAGCACGGTGACTAAAATTCAAAGCTTGTCTTTAATGGGACGTCTACTGTACGGACTTACTCCTGGGCTGAATACAATCATGTATCTTCTCCAGTTTTGTTTATTAGGTCCTGTGGACCACTAGTCCTCTGGAAAACCTATTTAAAGGCTAGATTAATGGGGCTTATTATCCTTTTTAGCCCATCTTAGCAGAACAAGACTGATTTCACTGGATTTTATTAATAACTGACCTATTAAGGATGCTTTTGCATAAAGGATTTTTTTCTCCTGTAAATTCTTAGCTTTGGAATCACTTTTAACCAAAGGGGTGTGCCTTCTCCTATCAATCAAAGAAAAAAATAGCCCTGCATAATTTAAATTTTAAACTGACTATGGGATTTCTTTGGAACCATTTTATAGAGACTTTTCATATAAATTAAGAGCAGCCAATTCTACTGGTCTATAAAAATTGCCATAGAAAACTTGAGTCATTTGCCTTTTAAGATTCTTCCCCAGGCTGTTTCTAAAGCATCTTCTGCAACATTTCTTTATTATGTTGTTCTAAAGAACAGGAATCATCTGCAGAAAAAAGGCACTAAACAAGCACTCATTTATTATATCAGGTATCAATTCCAAGCGGGCACTGAAGATTGTGTTTGCTTGCAGATAGACTGGCAGAGGGGAATTGCCGAGTTGCTGATGCAGACCATTATCAATTGTCACATAATGGGGAAAAAGATGGTTAAGAGCAAAGTAACCTTTTATTGTACTTGAGATAACACAGATTTTAATATTAACTGTCCAAGTGAATAGCCTGAGTGAAACATTTTTATCTGTCAAGTTTTTAAGTGTTCAGTGTCCTTTAGTAGCTTGTCTATGTTAGGAAATAAGTTGTGTTTTAAAGTTGTGTTAGGCAATTCAAATTCAAATCTTAGTGTAAACAAGCCAGCTAAACTTTAAACTTGAGTTAGCTAGATGAGCCTCACTCACTGTCTCAAGACTTTAGTCAACTCTTAAATTGTTGGACTATGGAGACCTAAGATTTTATGCACGGTGAGTGGGAAAATATCTGGGAGCGGAGATCCCAGGAGTGATCCTGGGAGTGATCCTGGGACACTCCAATTGTGTGCAGGAGAGGGGGGGGCTAGCCCGTTTCTAGTGTGATTTCCACCATGCAATACGGGGTTGGATTTTTATCAAGCTAGAAACAGGCTAACTCCCACACATACACACACAAGTGGAGCGTCCCAGGATCACTCCTCCCAGGATCTCCGCTCCAGAGGTCCCCCCGCCTGCCTTGCTCGTCTGCAAGTGGCCTAATTCAGTGTGACATTTTCTGCTAATGTACATTATTCCCTTAGAACAATGGTCTGGAATTGGCAGCTCATGGGCCAGATCTGGATTATGGCTATTTAATTTGGCCACTTTCCAATTCCTGGATCTGGCCCATGGATCCAGTCCCTACCTTCAAGCACTGAAAGAGTGAGCTCAGGGGTGGGAGCAGAGATGAGAGCATGCACTCAGGGTTGGGGGATGAATCCACAGCATTGCACCATGTCCTGGAATTTCTCCTTCTTTCCCCATTTCTGAGTACACCTAACTCCTATCTGGCCTGGGGACCTTGTTCTAATTTTCAAAGTGGCCCATAGGGATGTGCAGGAAGGAATATTTTCATTTCATTTGTTTGATTTTTTTTTTGTTTCTTTTTTTTTCTCATTCAAAAAATGTTTTAAATTTCATTTTCATTTCATTTCAGTGGACAAAGGCATTCCCTGTTCATTTCAATGGGCATTCACTTCCCTGTCTTCAATTTGCCAAAAATAGGGGTTTTAAGTTGGCTCTCTTACACTTTCCCATCATCAAACTGTGGCTGTGAACTGTTGAGTATCCCATTCATTGTGGACGCAGTGCACGCTCTCTCGCTCTCTCTCTTGGCAAGCAGCAGTAAGAGTGTTTGGGTATTCTCATCAGTGACTCTAATGCTTAAGGCATTTTTAGACATGCCTGAATACACAACTTTATAAGATTCCCGCATTCCCCCAGACCCACAAGATACCAGGAGTGCAGTATAAACATGCAGCCTGCTTGCACACTCAAAGCAGCAGGGGTGTGCAATTAATTTTCATTATTATGATAAACGAAAATGCAAATTTACTTTTTCTTTATTGTAAAAATGAATAAGAAAATAAATTAATAATAATAATAATAATTTTTAAAATGAATTTTAGTTTTCAAAATAATGGGGGAAAACTGAAAAACGTATTTCTAGCTAAAACCTTTTTTTAATTTTTATTCACTTCTGATGAAACTTGGGAAGATGGTACCCCCAATGAAGGGCACTATGTGTACCAAACTTTTGAAAGATTGGATAAAGGGAACCAATTTAATGAGCAATTGACTATTGTTCTTTTTTAAAAGATGCATACACATTGCTGGCTTCACTTTTTTTATCTTCCATCAAATTGGCGTGAGACCTGTGAATATTATATTCCTTCCTGCAATTACCAATCCTGCCAAATTTCAGAAAGATTGAAAGGGTACTGATGTTATAAGACATTAACTTGATAGTGCATTTCCAGGAGTAACATTTTATATTCAATCCTGTTTACAAGACATTTGGCAGGAATGTATCACATACCTTCCCTGTCATCCCTGCCAGACTACAGGACAATTTGATAAAGGGACCCAATTTTATAAGCAATTGAATTTGTCCCCTTGAAGACCATTATTCAGATAAATAGCAACACACACAGTGCCAGTCAGAGGCAGGCACCTGGCATGACAGGGGGAGGGAGGCTGTAGGAGGGAGAATGAGGAGCAACCCAACAGACTGACAGACACATTCACTGGCCAATTACTACATGCTTCCAGCTTTACAGGATCAATCGGTGGTGGCTTCAAGGTGGGCACAGAAGGGACATAACTGGGACTTTGGGGATAGCATCCCAGAAATCAGGAGACCTGGTTTACACATCCAAGCTGGCCAATTATCATCACAATCACATCCTGCAACAATGTGACAGAGAACGTAAGGGAATCTCTATTGGCTCTTTCCTAAACAGATGCTTCCAACTTCCCAGTAAAAAAAAAAGGGGGGGGGCAGGGAGAGATGTTGGGATGGTCACAGCACAGAATGAGGATATTTGGTTGACATTTCTGCTGCCCAGTTGGCATCACAAACAGATCTTATACCACAGTGACACTGTGAAACCCTGGCATAGGCTCATTCTCTGCATATGCTGTGAAGGCTTATAAAATTGGGAGCCTTTATCCCATATTTCCAATATTTGGCAGAGATGAGCCTGAAGGTGTGATACATACCCCTGCCAAATTTCATATACACTTCTTGAACTACAAAGATGTTACAGTCAGACATACATTGATAAATTAATTGCTTATAGCACCAGTATCTTTTATCCAATCCTTCTGAAAGCTGGCATAGATAGTAATCTTAGGAGGGGTATAAACTGGCCAAAGTTCATCCACATTAGATGTGAGATAACAAACTTACAGCCAGGAATATATATGCAAATTTTTGCAAAATAACATAATTCAACTGCTTATAAAATAGAATTTTTTATCCAATATTTCTGAAATTTGGTACATATAATGCCTTCCATTGTAGGTACAATCTTTATACATTTCATCCAAATATAGTGAAAAACAAAAAAATCTAAAGCCAAAAATGTGTTTTCCTTTGAAACCAATGGAAATAAAAAATAAAAGCAAAAACGAAAACAAAAATTTGATATTTACGAAAACAAAAAATGAAATATTTAAATAACAAAAAGCGACGCTGTTATGGCCTGTGGCTAAACAGCTTTAATAAAACAACAACAATAACAACAACAAATAACAATAACAAAAAAATGAAAACAAATAACGACATGGGTCTCTGGCGCACACCTCTAGCAGCAATATGGTTACTCCTGAGTGCTTGCAGCCAGCTCTGGGTGAGCACACCACCCTCCTCCTCTTTTACAGAAGCAGAGGTGCGGGGGGAGAGAGAGAGAGACAGCTCTCACAGTTCTCTGACAGCACGGGGGAGTTTCCTCAGCTCTCAAGAGTGGAGAAGAGCTTGTGACCGAGGCATTGCTAGGGGTGGGCTGACCGGCCTGAAGCCCCGGATCTTTTCCCTGTAGCCCCAGATCACAGGCAGGCTGTGCAGTATTGAAACTGACTAGGCTAGTCAATTTCAATAGTTACTTACTGCAAATGTCTCAGGCGCCCACCATGGCCACCACGCACCTCTCTAGCTGCCCAGCGTATGTGCAGGATTCCCCCAGCTGATCCCTGCTCCAGTAGCACCAGGTGGTGAGCTGGTGTTGCTGGAGCCTGCACTTTACAGGGAGAAAAGGCGGGTGCGTGAGGGTGAGCGAGGGAGTCACAGCTGTGTGACTGGCTGCAGCACATGAGGAGCAGAGTCTCTGCGGAGTCACGGAGAGCAGCTACTGGGTCTGAGAGTGGCTGGACACTCACTCCCTGTGGCGCTTGTTGACTCGGTGAGACGGTGACCAGCCCCATCGAGCAGGCAGCCTGCCTGCCTGTAGCATCAGAGAAAGAAGAAGCAGCTGGCTCCAGATTGATCCCTCCTGCATCCCTGCACCTTTCCAGGACTGAGGAGTCTGTGAAAGGATCCTCCAGAGGAACAGAACCCAACTGCTCTGAATCCTGGGCCAGGCAGGTAGATGCTTGGGGGGGCAGGCTATTGGGGTGGGTGGGCTGACACTTCCCTCCTCTCTCCCCAAGTGCAGCCAACGACCTAGGCTGTCCCACTTTCCTGCCACCATTGTGATCTGGGGGGGGGGGAGGAGAGCAGCAGAGAAGGGAGAGAGACCACAGAAAAGCCAGATCCTCTCCAGGGCCATCCCCAGGCATGTGCCACAGGTGCAGCTGCACATGGCCCTGTAGCCAGCTGGGGCCCCATACTTGCCTGGCTGGGAGGCAGGCTGCAGCCAACTTCTCCACCAATACGTTCTTCTGCCTCCCCTTCCTGGCCCTGGTCCCCATTCCTCACCTGCCTCTGCCTCCTAGTGGTGCTGCAGCAGCAGCAGCAGCAGCAGCAGCAGCAGGTAGATGCAGACAGATCGAACTGGGAGATAAATCAGTTCGTTTACAAACAACTCCTCCCCATGTGAGTGATGAGAAGGTTGTTAGCTTGTAAGGGAGGTTCTTCGAGATAGCTCCCAACAATCTCACAACTGGGTTGTGCATGCTCACCCTATTAAAATAAAAGACCACGTGATGGTCTCGAGCTCCTCTATGATAAAAAACACTCTCCCCCTCAGAATCACAATTCCTTCTAACCCTTTCTAGGAATTTAAGAAAAAAATTCCATGCGGGGCTGGAAGGGTAGGTGTTGTGAGAATGTTAGGAGCTATCTCAAAGAACCTTGTTTACAAGGTAGTAACCTTCTGTTCTTCTTCAAGTGGCTCCTTGCAGGCCATTTTTACATGGCTCTGCCAGGTGGGGGGGTCCGTGAACATGCTGGTGTATGGGCAGGGCAAACACAGCCTCACACGCATCCCCACTCAACCCCCACTCATCCACACCCACGGAGTAACCGCCGTTTCCCCCAGTTGCTCCATGCATGGGGACGAGTGGGGGGTNACGGAGTAACCGCCGTTTCCCCCAGTTGCTCCATGCATGGGGACGAGTGGGGGGTGAGTGGGGACGCATGTTAGGTGGACGTGCATGCACCCCCACTCACCATGGGCACGTGCACCATGTCATTCAAACGGGACTCCCCCACCCATGAACACACAGAAATCTGCATGTTTATGGGTGGGAGAGGCCTGTGTAAAAAGGGCCACATTCTCACAACTGTTTTACTTATATTACCTTAGGTAGGAATTTAGGATGCAAAGCAATATCTATTCTATCTTGGAAAATCTGCAAATATGATTCTGAGATTATTATGGCTGCTATTTCATTAACTCTTCTTAATGAAGTTATTGGTAACAGGAATACTGTATTTAAACCCACACCCCATAACCAGCTCATTTGCGCCCCCCATATAATCAATTCACATTGCCACGGGAGCGCAAATGAACTGGTAATATATCTAGAAGAATGTCTCTTTGCATGGCATAATGTGCTTAATAGTCTGAATTTTGGGGTGTCTTGTGTGTTTGACTGTGGCTTGGCCATTTGGAATTTAGTGCTCTGCATGTGCGCTTTATTACTTGCTGTCTACTTGTGGAATGCTTGTAGTTTGAATTGTGGAAAACACCCAGTTGTAAGCCATCATTGAGGGTGCAGAGAACACAGACCATTTTGAAGAAGGGCAAAAGCGCCTTTAAAGTTAATTCACATGCATACGAGTCGAGCGGCGGCCCCCAGGCAGTACCCCTAGGTTCGCCGGCAGCAAAGCCGCCAGCGGGAGTACTTTAAGTAGCTTGGGCACAAGCCCCTGAACTTTTTAGTACCTAAAAACTCCCCTGGCTTGTGATCCTTCAGGGCCTCTTCCCCATGTCCAGGCAACTTCTGGGAGTTTTAAAATGCACATTCTGGAAACCCTGGGTAATTTCAGACGTGACGAGATCACATTCAACCACCTGGAATCACAGTAGATTCAGGGTGGTGCACATCTGTTTGAGCCCTGCGAGATGTTCATCATAGTGAATCTCTGGCAGGGTTCAAAGCTAACCACGGTTCTGGGGTTGAGGCCGGCCCCACCCCCAGAACCGTGGTTAACTTGACCACAATTCGTGATGGGCCAAAAGTAACCTCTGTTACCTTGGTCTATCATGGATCATGGCCCCGGCAGTGGTATGGGATCGGGTGCAGCGGCTGCATTGGCTTCTGTGCTCACCTATCTTGCTGAGGGCAGCCAGGGGAGCATGGGGGGTGGGACCATGCAGCCGCACATTGCACCGCAGGGTCCCGCCTCCTCCAAGATTCCCCACCGTGATCGAAGCCAGCATGTCTAAAGGACGGACAGCTTCATCAGTGACCAGGATCCGAGACGGATCCCGGTCCGGGTTTCAGCATGTTGGACCTGGAGCCCCAGCACATCTGAAATTACCTCCTGATATCAAGGGTTCCAAAATGTGGATGTTTTGAGACAGAGCAGCATATGAGAGAGGCATTTAAATGTGCAGATAATAATTATTTTGTAAGTCTACAAAAAAAGGAATGTATTGTAGGTGATGATTTTTCTCTCTGCTCTTAAGAAGGAGAGGTAACCTGGGCAAAACAGATGCTCGTTATATGTTGTAATTCCTTTTGTTGTAGACTATCATCCTGCATCGCCTAATCACAAGCTGGCCATCAAAGAAAGCTACCCCTTGATTGCCAATTCAGACCATCTCAAAAAAGTAATCCCTGGTCATTGCTTTTCGACAACCATCCAATCTATGCAAGCTACTAGTCAGAGCCAAACTCACACCAACTGTTGGCAATCCTGGTTGACATCCCTGCTCATCTAACTGATGCATCACCTGCTCTTATCTTTGAAAAACAACCACCTTCAAGAGCAGAACTACCAACAAGGCCTACCTCATCAGGCAGAATCTTAACTGTAAAACCAGCAATGTTATTTACATCATTCAATGCAAACACTCAGGTTGCCACATACAATATGTTAATATAACCACCACAGATCTGCATACCCGTTTTAGGAATCACAAAGCTGCTATCCTGACCAAAGAAATACAACAACCTGTTGCTAAACACTTTAATTTAGAAGACTAAATTAAGCTGTCAGATTTAGAAATATTCCCCATTGAACACCTACCAAACCCTGTGATGCTGGATAAAAGGGAGAACTTCTGGATCTATAGACTTAATACCTCATGGCCTCAGTTTGGAAAATAATAGTTAAGAAGACTTTGCCTTCTGCTTTTTGCCACTTGTCGACACACCCCAATGAGACACAGAGACAGTATTTGGTTTCAAATCTGGCCGCATTCGTTTATTTCCATAAATGCACCTGGTGGTCGGTGGGCAAATTGCCTCAAGCAATTCCGGTCCAGTAAGCCAACTCTAATGTAACTTATTAAAACTCCTTAACAAGGTACTGCCCGGATGTGCCCTCCGTTGGCAATCCCATAACCAAGAAACATCCCCTCCTTCGATGTGACGTGGCCGAAGGGGAGTGCCTAGCCTAACTGTGGGCCGAGTAAGGAGTTAAGTGCCCGCAAGACCCAAAGACAGTGCATGTCTTTACAGAGCCTGCTAAGACCTCACTCCCAGGGAAGTGACGCCAGTGCATGCTGTGCCCTGCATTACACTGTTTGTCCTTTCCCCATCTCTTAGGGAGATGACTCTATTTTTCTTCCTACCTTACCTATTAATCCTATGATGGCATACTGGACCCCTGCCACAAAGGGGCGAATCCTCCAAAACAAACGCCCCGACCCCCACCGCCTACTCATCCAATAGACTTCCCAAGTGACATGCCAGTGCTGCCAAGTAAATTTCATTACCAGTCTTTGATAGGTGTACCCCATCTTCCCTATATAATTCAGCTCTGGTGTGAACTATCCCCGACTGTTTAATAATGGAGCCCCCTAACCCTATCACCCATTTAGATATTTCCCTATTAATGTTTTTTCTTGCCTTATCCACTCTTCCCGGGTGGTGCGCCCTATCCCAACGAATTCTGGGAATCCATTCAAACCAAACTATGTGAACTCCCTTGAACCAATCCCTAACTACCAACAAATCCTTTTTAATATTTATCACTAGGCTAACCCCTTTTCTAGCCGGCAAATCGTTCTCTCCCAAGTGTATTACCAATACGTTGGGAGGAGGAGCATCCTTCATCCTACGTAACATTGGTAGGAGTTGCGTCCAACGCATCCCGCTCCTTCCCATCCATTTTATCTGCGCTTTCGTATGCAGGCCCAGGTGCACCCCCCATGGGGACCCTGCAGCCGCGGAGCCCGCCCAGCGAACAAGGCTGTGCCCAATGATCCATATCGCTTGACGCAATCTCCTAGCGGGTCCGCGGCCTAACAGGAAAACAAGATAAAATTAGGTTAGGTACAACTTGGCCTAACATATTTCTTATAGGCGGCTGACCTCCATCTTCCTACAGCCATGATTGCCGTTTCAGGTAGGCCCGCAGCTGCAGCCATAGTAGCTGCCCCTATTCGAAATGAATGAGACCCGAATTCTAACGGGGGGAGCCCCACTTTTTTCAAAGCCCTCCGTAGTACAGCTGTCAACTGATGACTCGTAACCACTGCCCCGTTTTGGTGGATAAATAACTCTCCTTGCCCTCTCGGTCTTACCCTCAAATAACGTTTTCCTTGTTCATATGGGCATATTTCCACCGGGCCAGCTCTAAAAAGTTGAACTACGTATCCCCTATGTTTCTGGTCGGTTTTTGACCAGCGAAGCCGTATCCTGAGCCTATCTTCATCCACCTGAAGGTCTAACAATCCTAAAGCTCGGGCGGTAGTATCCCTTGCAGAACTACATACTAATTCACTAATCCTAAAACCTCCGAAGTACATAATAACAAATATTGTTGTGAACAATTGCACTTCATAACCATCATAACAAACTGCTGGAAGGGACCCCACTATCTGGATGAGGATAGGGGTTGTTATTGGGGCCCGGGTCCTGTGTTGTACTGTGGAAGACCTGGCCCAAGCCTCCAGCATGCGTTTTATGTAAAAACCATTGTCAGGGGGCGGAAAACCTTTCAGCCTGCTAACAAAGGTCAGGGCCGCGAGTTTCCCAGCTATAGTACCGCTTGCTAACCCTTTTTGCCTCAAGGCCTGTGCAAACTGTATGGCTTCTGCCTCAGCTATGGGAAAATCCGTCCCCCATCCCTTACCCGCCCGGAATTCCTGGAATTCACGGTAAGCCCTACCGTAGGCAGCCTGCGTTCTAGGAGCCAGGGATCCCTGGACGGTGGCTTCAAGCTCTACTTGCCAAGGCTCCATATGTCCGGTGGCAAAGGATCCGGGTCTGCTTTGGCGCCCGGTGCCAGCTGCCGGAAACGCCCCATCTGGAACCGAGACAATGCATCAGCTATGCAATTGTCGATTCCTGGGACGTGTCTTGCCACAAACATAATGTTGTTACGTAAACACTCCAGGACTAATGGCCGAACTAATCCCATCACCCTTAGTGACCTTGATGAGAGCCTATTTACCACGTGGACAACTGCGGAGTTGTCACACCAGAAAACCACCGTTCGGTTAGCAAATTCCCTGCCCCAAAGCCGTACTGCCACTACAATAGGAAAAAGCTCTAAAAATGTAAGATCCCTGGTAATTCCCAATGTGTGCCAGTCATTTGGCCATGTAGCGGCGCACCAATGGTTCCGGAAAAAGACTCCGAAACCTACCCCACCGGCAGCATCCGATTGAACTTGAAGGTCATTTCGGAGGAGCCATTGCTCCCTCCAGAAACTGACCCCATTGTACTCTTCAAGGAAGGCTAACCACACCTGTAGGTCTTGCCGCATTTCGCTGGTGACCCTTATCCGATAGTGAGGGGGCAAATCCCCCCTTAGTTTTTCATATAACCGGGACAAAAATGCCCGTCCTGGAGCAACCACTCTACAGGCAAAGTTCAACGATCCGACCAACGATTGTAAACCTTTAACTGAAACCTTCCGGGCCTCTATGCACTCTTTGATTTTTTCCCGCATCCCTTTTAGCTTCTCCTCTGGTAACCTCGATGTCATTTGTTCCGTGTCAAGTTCAATCCCCAGATACGTGATCCTTGTCGTTGGCCCTTCAGTTTTTTCGGGGGCCAAGGGAACGCCGATCTCCTCGGCTACCTCCTGGAATAATTCCAAGGCGGCCGCGCATTCCCTGGACCGGGGGTGGCCAATTATCAAAAAATCATCCAAATATTTTGATACTGCTCCCCGTTTCAGCCTTTTACAAAATATCCACGCAATCAGGGTACTGAATCGCTCGAACACGGAACAAGAGATCGAACAACCCATAGGCATGGCTCTATCATAGTAATACTTTCCCCGGAATTGGAAACCCAAAAGATGGAAACTCTCGGGGTGCACAGGCAGTAAACGAAATGCCGATTTTACATCGCATTTCGCCACGAGGGTTCCCTTACCCCTCGCCCTTACTTTTTCTACCGCCTCATCAAAGGGTGCATATTTGATTGTCGTCAATTCCCGAGGAATAGCATCATTCACTGATCCTCCCCTAGGGTGGGACAGGTGGTGGATCAGTCTAAATTCCCCGGCTGCTTTTTTGGGAACAATTCCTAATGGTGACATTACCAGGTTGTCCATGGGAGGGTGGTCAAATGGGCCTGCTATTCTTCCTTCGGAGAGCTCCTTCTCTAGTTTTGCCTGTACTATTTCTTCCATGCCTATTGTGGATTTCAAATTGCGGACTGTCCTTTGCTGCCATACTGGCCCGGCCGGAATAACAAACCCAACTTTAAAACCGTTCACAATGTAATCTACTTCCTGTCTGTTTGGGTGACCCCTCAGTGCCCAGTCCAAACGTTCAGTTTTGACTGGGGTCGGCCCCCTTTGAAGCACGTGTCCCACCCTGCGAACCTTGTCCGCCTTTTCCTGCTCCCCCACCATAGTTATACCCCGCTTTCCCACTCTTTTGCCGAGGCCGGGGGCAATTAATGTTCGGGTGACCTCCCCCACAGCTGGAGCAGTTATGCCTAAATTTACACACTGTCCTGTTGCATCTACCCCCTTTATTAAAATCCCAACAGGTCCCGGCAGTCCCTTGCCCTCCTCTTCTATTGTCTCCCCGAAAGGACTCGCTTCCCCATGCGACCCCCCCCCTCACTAACGGATGTCCACTGTCCGCCCTAAGGGCCCTTGTGACATCCACCATACACTCCAGCCAAAGGTCTGGAGCATGGATGTCCCAGCGTAACCCTGGGGTCGTCGCTGCTCTATGCCGGAACGCTTCATCGTACCTTAACCATGAACCGACCGGTCCCGTCCCATAAGCACGCCTGATTATGTCGGCGTACTTATGCAACTCCAAGCCTCTACTGGGGTCTGCCTGGAGTATGACCCCCATGTACACAGCAAAGGCAGCTGTCCAATTCGCCCAATTCCGATCTGCTTTTGGGCGCTTAAATTTTTCTTTTTCTTTACCCTCTTCTGTCTCCGAGTGATCCAATATTGGATCACTAAACAGGAGGGCAAAAATATCCACATACTCTCCTTTTATGATCTTCTCCTTTACTGCAGGGAGGAGGTGTGATCCAAAGGGGGCGGCCACACAAGGGATGGCCCCCCCGGGTGGTGGAGGTGGAAATTTTATGGGTTGCGTTCCCCCACTAGCAGTCTCCGTGGCTTGCTCCCCTGTCCTACTTCCTTGACTGCTCGCTGGCTCGCCCCCTTGATTGGTGCTTCCACCTCCCCCATCCTGTTGGTGTTGCCCTTGCGGGCCCGTGTTCGGTGGCACAGCTGGGGTCATCCATACCCAAGTCCCGTTCCAGCAAGTCAATTGTGGCCCTATACTCAGTGGAGGTGTCCCTTCTGTTGTCCCTATGCCTCCCCCTTGAGCAATCCCGTACGAGGGACCTGCTACTGGCATGGCCTGGTCTCTTGCTGGCCTCACCCCCATCTCACCTTGTGCCCCCTGTGTTGACGGTACAGGGGGATTCCCCTGTTGTTCCCTTGATCCATCCCTGGGCGGCAGGGGTTGTCCTCTCAGTTCCCTCTCAATGGCCAGTATTCTCCTCCACACCTCCTCATCCGTGACCTCGCGTTCCCTTTCAGACTCGTCGGTCCTTCTCCTGCTAGCTGGAGGGCCATCATCTCCCTGAAAAGACATTCCCTGCCCTGGCCCTATGGGCCTCGAGGCCTGACTTGCCATGCTGGGCCTATTGCCTTGTTGGATTACCTCCGGCCAGCAGGGGGCTTGCTGGTAATATTGCATCAGCCCTGGCACCCCTATTGGGTCTGCTGGCTGGGTTGGGAGCTGTGCTGATATCCCTTGACCCCTTCTGGCCACCAGGTAACCTGATTCAGACAGGCCATCTCCTTGGTCTGGCCCCCCTTGCTCGGCTATCTGTAACCCCATAGGGGGCCTTATCTCCTCTGACTGCTCAGCCCTCACGGTTTGGGTAGGCCTCTGCGGCCTGTTCCCTGTATCCCCTTCTACCTCTGTTCTATATCGAGCAGGGGGGACAATCACCCTCCTGCCCCTCACCAGTCCTGCATCCAAAGAGGGCCCAGCTACACCTGCCTCATCCCCGAGGGGGGGGTCAGTCTCGGGTCTTATACCCCTGCTATGGTAACCCCTCTCATTTTCCCCTGCAGAGTTTCTCTCCCCTTCCCCCTCTATTCTCCCTCTGGAGGGGGATTGGGCCCGGGCCCTCATTAGGGCCTCACACTGCTCCAACCGAGCAATCATTGCTGCTCGACTGGGAAGAAGGGTTCCCCCCTCTGCCACATCGGTGGCTGTGCTCCCCCGCTCACCTTCTGCCCCTTGTTCCCCCCATGGAGCATTCCTTGGGAGTCCCTTAGGCTCCCTCTTCTTCTTTGTACGCCCCATTTCTGGGGTTGAAATCTTCTTCTTCTTCAGCAGCTCGTTCAGCAGCACGGAGATTGTCCTGCTGCTTCACTGCCTCCCTTTTCTGAATGCCACGTGGCTACAGGAGACCCGCCCCTTCTAACAGGGGCAGGCTCCCAGTTCACTGAGGTGTGCTTGTGCAACCTTGCTCCAGGACAGTTGCCATGGCAACTCCAATAGACAGCGGGGAAGGCTTTCTAACAAGCCTCCCCGCAGCGGCCTCTTTCGTGCTTCTCTGCATCTCCTCCCAGGAGGGGGGGGGGAACGCAACAAATGCCCCGTCGCCGCCATTTGGCGGCGAAGGGGACTTCTGCAGGAGTTACCTAGCTAGCCTTGGAATTTTCAGACCACAGCATTTCTCTAACTGTCACCTATCTCTGGGCACCATTTGAAACCCAGTGTGCTACTGACGAAGGCGGAAGCCAAAACGTTTAGCTCCAGCTTCAGCATCAGCTTGTTATCTTTCCATCTAACTCTGTTTATCAATCTACATCTACAAAAAATGAGAGAGAGAGAGAGAGAGTGTGTAATGGAGAATAAGATACTGATTAGCTCATGACCAGGCCTACATATAAACAAATATTATAATTATCTGAAACTCCATGATGTACAGCTGCTACTCTCCGTTTTGAACTGTACATATAAAATGGAGATTACGATTTGGCCATTTTGAAAGCTATGCTGGAACTCTAGAAATCTACCAGAACCACACTGGGAAACTTATTCCATGGAAACTTAATCCATGGGAAAAAAGCAGTGTGCCTTATTCATTCTACTAACCTAGTGAATGGCCAGGCAAATAAATGAGTGTGATGAGCACAGGAATGTCTATGGTTTTGACTTGAAGGCTGTTTAGTGTCATAGAATAAAATTAACTACAACTTAATCAGCATTCTTCTTCATGAGATCTTGTCATCCCAGAACTGCAAAGATGGGGATGCTGGATGGAAGAAGGCACGCCAACAACAATTTTTAATTGCAGAATTATTTGAGTGGATAATTAAAATATTGATAATTCTGCCATTTACATGGCTGAAAGAATGGGACTCTCTGAAGTACAGGTAGAGGACTAAATTACACACACAGAGTGCTGGGCCAGAGAGCAACTGCCGATTGCTGGAAAGAAACAATGTCCTCCTCAAAACTGTGTGCTTCTTGAATGAAGTAGATGACTTTTGTTTTCCACCTTCGATTTTTTAATAGCCACTACTGTTATAGCACTGCTCACACCAGTGAACACCCATTTCTAACTCATTATTCCTCTCTGCACACACACGAAACAGGCCACAGTCTGGATCAAAGTATTGTTTCTTGCCTCAACAATACTCAATAATATTAGTGGGCTAATTTGGTGAACATGTTTATTCGTCTTCGTAGCTGATGGAAGGGTTTTTTTCCTGCCAGAAATACTTAATTTTATTTCCAGGGTAACTTTATCATCAAGATGAGAGTGTTAAGATCTCCCTTTGGTGTTTTTGTTTGCAGTTAATGATTGGTATTGGCCTACATGTAGGGACCCATGTTCACTGCATTTTCCCCATTGCCACCAATGGGGAAAATCAGTGGATGCATTTATCAGATTAGTGCATCAATAATCTCATGACATGTCTTCATCTGTTGGTAAAGCTTCAAAAGAAGGCAATGAAAATTTTAAAGCACCAAATTAAATATGCAACTATCAAAAGGTAAAAAGCCTTTTCTTACAAGCAGCCACATATTCGATTTTATTGGGGAGCAGTGACCTAAATCCCAAAATATACAGAGGGGAAGAAGTCATTTGCAGCAGATTCAAAGACAGTAATTTTCTATCCAACACATATAAATAAGAGTGTTTTCACTGAGACTGCTATTCCAAGTTATTGTCTATGTTTTGAGGCAGTTTATGTGTATTGGTATGGACAAGAATTTAAGTAAGTTGCAGTTTTAATTGTTGACTTTTCAGAGGATTCATTTTTTTTCCCTCTTAGGGTTGTTATCTCAGTGTTCATCTTTTTGCAAACCCATTTCTAACTCAGTATGAAGTAAGGCACATGGATTCAAACCTTGATGGAAGGTGAGTAACTTCAATTGGTCTCTAAGAGACCTATCATCTAAATTGACCACCTTGCTTTCCTGTCCTTGAGGTGCCCAGAGTCTTAGCGTCAGACAGGGATACAGCAAGGAAACACCAGCTCCATAAAACCCTAAAGGATGTGAAGATACTCCTGAATTTCAATATGCAAAATCAGATTATCTTGATTAGTGGTTACACCCACCATTTCCTCTGGTGAAGAAGCATACTTGGGGAGAACTGTTCCATGCAGGGAAGACACTGGTGGGATTATAAAGGGACTGCAATGAGGAAGGAGATCACAGTTAGATATACTAAAAAGCCACTTGCGTTTTTGAACAAGTCATTATCTGAAACATGAAGTCATTTTATTTGTGATATGGGAAGTCTATTGGACTACTTTACTTTCCTATGCAAGATACCTGCATTGTGCGTCACAAAGAAATGGGACTAAACACAAGAGTGTTAGCAGAATCATGGAGAGCTGGGATGGGAGAGCCGCTTCTTTCTGATGCGATCATGCCCCTTTTCCAAGCACTATGATGTCACACTGTTCAGAAGGGGTGGGGCTAAACAGGGATAAGGTGAGTGCAACCATGCCCTCTTGTTCTGCATTCCCAGTGCCCATGGATGAGTAGCTACTACAGAATTGTTATCCCCCCATCCAACATAAAGGAAAGATTGGGTATGGCTGCAAGTGGGCAAAGTCCTTGCTCCACTCCCATAGACCATTAGTCGTGGTCTAGTTGGATGAATACAGCTATCCAATCTCCAGGCTTTGCATGATCTGTTTTGAGGATCATGAGCCTCAAGGCATGCATTTCTATTTTGATTAACTTAGATGCCAATCAATAGCTTATACTCATTCCTCACATTTGTTAGCAGTCATTTTTCAAGCCACATACTGAATTGAGTGACGCATTAGGTTTTTAAAGACCCTTAAAAATGTTAAATGCATAGCTGATTTCAACTGTGATTCTCAATTTTTAGAATTCAGTGGTAGTCATCACATAGGAATTTGAAAAACTGAACCACCTCAAAAATGTTTAAATGAAAGGTTTACATTTTTAAAAAAAGATTTAAACTAAGATTTAGGAGGCTTATACAGCTCAGATTGCACATGTCATTATTTGAAACCAAGTAACTTCAAGCAATCTTTAGCATGGAAATTAGTCATTCATGTCACAGCACATCCCCTTAATCAATAGGCTTGCTTCAAAAGTAGGGCTGCAAACACCAACTTTGTCATATATGTTTTCATAATAATTGAGAATTAATGCCCCTAATTGAAAATCCCTTTTAATTACCTAATGCTATATCAAAATCATTTCTTACTGGTCTCTACCTCTTCCTTTTATATTCCTTCCTTTTATATTCTTTGCATACAGGCATCCTACTGCTAACAGGCCATGGAACCACCTCCCCCTCTACCTTACACCTCCCCTCTACCTTTTGATCTACCCAGCAAAACAAGAATATTAATTTTCCTTTGGCAGATTTTACTGGGGCTGAACAAGAATCCCTTTTGATTCTTGCAAGATATCTCACAAAACTTCATGCTGGGACCGAGATCCAGTACAAAACCCCATTAAAAAATCTCACAAGATATCTCATTAAAAAAAGAAGGAGAAGAACTCTGCATGCACAAAATGGCCACAGGGACCATACTGGGTGTTAGCAAACATAATACAGGTTTGGCCTACCCTGTTCTGTTGACCAGTGCCAACTCCGCATGTATGTTCCAGGTCCACCAGATGTAGGCCCGTTTCAAATCCTGGCGGGGTTGGCAGCCTGGCTGGAAATGTGGGAACGAAAAGAACTGGGCCCACGGTCCAGTCCCACAGGTCAGCTGCCCCAGTGTGCCAGAGCAGACCAAACTGGGAAGGCACATGTTTGCCAACCAGCCCAGCATGGGGGGGTAGCCATGGCAGCAAGCCATGACTGCCTGTCATGGCAGGGGGCTGGGCACCGGCTGAAATGTGGGAGCATGGCCAGGAGGCTGCACACCACTCACTGACCCCCCTCCCCAGCCACGTGCAGCCGCGGGGATGTGTGTTCCCACTATCAGAGTTGCCCCAGCTGGGGATAGGCCTCTCCACTCCTAGGGGGGATGAAATTCAAGAAATTTTTATTGTGAAGTCACTGGCTGTTACAATATACAAATAAACAAAATAATAATAATGATAATAGTAATAATAATAATAAAATAATACATAAAATGCATATTACGGTCTGAGTTACAATATATTGACATGTACAGGCAGTATAAGTAACGATGGAAATAGAGATATAAAAAAGGAAACTGGGAACCGCAGAGAAAACTCCCCATCCCACCCGCCACCCCCCATTATCAACATAACCCCTAGTATTAAACAAAAAGAGCCTCTGACTAAAACGTCAAAAAGCCGCTAAAGGTCGGTAATGACATAGTATTAAATCCTTTAGTGGAATTCAAATAATATGTAGGCCTTCGTACATAACCAGGATAGAGTAGATTCTACCTTCTCCTTATTTCCTTGGGTTAGCTGGCCCTTGGGCTATACGTTACGACTTCCTAGCCTGAGAGTAGAACCTAACCCAAGGGCGCGATCCCCTAGTAGGGGAGAATAATCCTGTCAAAAGGAGTAATTAACAGGAGATTGTGATTGCTCGGCGAATACGCAAGGTGGCCACACCTAAAGCTGCCACTGCCCTGGTCACGTCTGAATCCACCGGGCTTAGGAATCTATGCATCTCCCGGTCAACCCCGCCTGTGTTATCCCTCATCCCTCCGAGATATTTAGTTCTAGGGCCGATTAATGAGGAACATCGAAAGAGAATATGGTCCACCGAATCTACTTCCCCAGAAGTGCACAGCTGACACACCCTCAGTGCCCATGGTGTGTTCTTATAGCAGTAATGAGTTGGTACGTAGTTTGAAATAAGCTACCCGCTTAGCTGCATCCATCCAGTTAAAGAGGTAGTAGTCTCCTAGGCCCCGGGGGTTGAAGGGCAGGTATTTGAGAGCCACCTTCTGTTCGACTAGGAGGGCCCTTTTCATCTGCAACGTTTGGTCATCTATCCTTTGTTTTATTAGTTGCCTTGCGGCCCTAAATCCAATGGGCCTCAGGCTCTCCCTTGAAAACCCTAAATAGCCAACCTCCTTCTCTGCCATTGAGCACCAGGGGGCCACTAGGCCTCCCTCCGTTGCCTTTGTCAAGAGAGAGGCTTTACAGGTGGGGAAAAGAACCACCTTTAGCCATAGGGTGACCAGAGCCTGTAGTGCATAGGCGTTGAGGGGGGGGCATAAGGCCTCCATCCTCAATAGGACCTGTGGGAGTCCTCGAGGGGCACCCAAGATTGCTCTGAGAAATCTATTCTGTATACTTTCTAGATGGGAAAGGAAGAATGCTTCCCAAACCGGAAACGCGTAGAGGAACTGGCTTATGACTTTCGTTTTAAATAGTCGAAGTGCTGGTAAAACCAGTTTCCCTCCCTGACCGTAGTAAAATTTTATAATCACTGTTGTAGTTTTCCTAGCCAAAATAGATGCTGCCTCCAAATGATTTCTCCAACTGAAAGAGGAGGAGAAAATGACTCCAAGGTACTTATACTGTTGTACCTACTCTATGCTGTTTGTTCCGATTGCCCATTGGCGAGTTTTGGGGTGTCCTCTGGCTCTAACCACCAAGACCTTTGTTTTCTCAAAGTTTATCCGCAGGTGTTCTTTCTGGCAGTAAGCTCCAAACGCCTGCATTGTCCATTTCAGCCCTATTAATGACTGACATCAACACTGAGTCATCTGCATAGAGCAGAAGACTGACTCTACATGGGCCAACCTTAGGGGCATGCGTGTTAATGTTCGTCATAGCCCGAACCACATCATTGATGTATAGATTGAAAAGCGCCGGGGTGAGCAAACATCCTTGTCTCGCCCCGGCCTGGACTGGGACTGGCTCGGTTACTGCTCCCTGAGTGTTATATCGAACCCTAAGGGAGTTCCCTGCGTGGAGCCGAATAATAAGATATAGTAATCTGGGTTCCATACCCATAGCCCTCAGCTTCATCCATAGTCTCTCCCTATTGACAGAATCGAAGGCCTTTGCTAGATCTACAAAACATAGGTAAAAAATTTTCCCATTTGTAGTGAACCTGGCAACCAGAGCTGCTAATACATGTATATGGTCTAATGTTGCCAGGCCTTTTTGGAAGCCAGCTTGTTCAATTTTGATGATACCAGCTTCATCAAGCCATGATTGTAACCTCCCAAGCAATACCCTAGTGTAAATCTTGGCTATGATGCTGAGGAGGCTAATGGGCCTGTAGTTCTCTGGAAGCTGGGGGTTCCCTTTTTTAAAGATGGGAATAATAATACTGGTCTTCCAATCTGCTGGAAAGGCACCAGTATCATTGAGATAAGTAAAAAGAGGTGCCAGCCACCTAGCCCACCAGACCGAATTTCTTTTCAAAACTTCGGGGGTGACAAAGTCAGGCCCCGGGGCTTTTCCTGCCTTTAGCTGATCAATAAGAGGAACTAACTCCTCTGGTTTTATGGGAGGCCACTGCGGGAATCTCTCTAGGGGAATGTCATCAGGGGGAGGGCAAATGGCCTCGGACCTAGCATACAGGGCCCCATAGAACCTCTGCCACAAAGCTGGATGTACGCAACCACCCCACGGAGAGCCATCTTTCCTCTGAGTTGTCCTAATCAGGGCCCAGAAGTGCCGGGGGTCTTTAGTTTTTGCAGCCGCAAATAGCTTATCCCATTGGGTCTGGGCATAGCTCTTTTGTTTGATAGTTCTGATAGCTCGATATCTTTTACGTTGTTCTGCTATCTGCTTCCTGAGTTCCTGGTTGGGGTGGGCCCTAAGTTTCTTGGCCATTCGTCGGAGATCTAATCTTGCCCTACGGCAATCTGAGTCAAACCAGGCAGGGATTGGATGGGGAGAAGTCACAATGCGTATGGGGCCCGTGTTCCTCCTAGTAATATTGGGATGGATCATGGATATTAGTTCCTCATACACAGTCACGGTCCCCATTACCCCGACAGCCATCGACTCACTGAGTCTACTAGCCACAGGGGAGGCAATAAAGGTGTCTAACGCCTCTGCCAGATGATCAGACCATTTTGCTCTTGTTATCATTGGAGCTACCCCAGTCTCAGATTGAAAAGTGGGGGAAGTAGACACTTCTCCTTCAGCGAAAGGGTCTGAAAAGAGCAAAGCCAGTGGCAGGTGAGGGGACACACCCAATGAGACCACTGTCAAATGATGGATCATGGGCAGAAAAATAGGAGGTGCTAGTAAAAGGTCTAGGACACTGGATCCCAAGGGGGAGTGGAATGTAAAGTTTCCATCCAGGTCACCTTCCACATGTCCATTGATAATAATTAGGTCCAGATTGGTTAATAATTTGTCCATCACGGTTTTCCTTGAGCCTACCACATGGTCCCTGGATTGACGGGGCTGGAGGACCAGAGGATCTGCTGAATCCTCCAGAGCAGGGGCCTTTGGAAGTATGTTTGGATTCCCCAGACGAGTATTAAAGTCACCACCAAGACAAAGGGTGGCATCTGGGACCCTCTCGATGGCCTCAAGGACTTGGGTCGAAATCTCCTCCCAAATACCCGGTTGATAGTACACCAACCGTTCAGGGGGGATATAAACTATCCCTATTAACATATCAAAACCAGGTGGAAATTTACAATATAATAGACTAAAATAAGCTTTAATAAAATTAATCCTTTGAACACAAACATCCAATTTGGTGGAAATAAATAAGGCAAGACACCCACTAGGATGGCACTGCCGTGCTGAGGGGATTGCTTCTAGCCAATAGGTGTCAAAGCCCTGCCACCTATGCAGGGTTGAGCATTCCGTCATCCAAGTTTCTTGGATGACCACCATATCAAGTGAAGTCATGAAGTGGAGAAAGTCAGGATCTGACTTATGGCTTCTCCATCCCTAAATATTCCAGGTAGCCAGGGATAAAAGCCTCTGGTTGCTACCAGTCATTGCTTTAATTGGGGGGGGGCGTGGCCTGGACCGTTGTCTTAATACTCGGCCCACAGGAGAAGTCGGGGGGTGCCAGTGGGCAAGCCAAGGCCCCTACAACTCCCCCGGAAGCTAAAGGCCATACTCCTGCTATAATTTGGTGATCTGTATCAGCCCTGGCTGCACACGCCAGATCTGCCTCCAGTAAAAAGCTTGAGTCAGGGTGAGATGGTGCCGGAAGTGATGTGGAGAGTCGGTCTGACAATCGTAGAGCAGGGGGGCAAGATGGAGCCCTCCTCTTACCTACTCCTCCCTCCTTTGGGTTGACCATTGAGGTCGCTATAATAGATAGCCCCTGGGGGCTGAGTCCCTCCTCCGGGAACCCCCCAGTAAGCTCAAGCTGTGAAGAAGGTTTAGTCGGGGTGGATGCCCTTGAATGTATTGGAGTCATCCAGGGGGGATTTTTTATTAGTCCCTGTGGGGCAGGGGGGACTCTAGCCCCATTTCCCCCCTTAATTAGGTCAGACTTTAACTCCCCTAGCTGTGCATATAAGGATTCTAGTCTTTGCATGCATCTTACTTGCATACTTGTCGGGGAGACGGGCCATGGTCTGGCAGATGAAATCTGTATGGGGGGAAAATTATGATGTACCTCCTGTCTCGTGCCTAGTGATTCTACTGAGGTCAGTTCATTGACCACCTGAGGACACCCCTGGTTGCCTAGGACAAGATTTCTAGGGTCCTTTCTTAAGGCTATCAGAGGGTAAATTCCCTCAGAAGGGGCCAATTGACAGGAATAAATTCTGTCAACCCCCTGAGATGGTCGAGGGGGACCACCCCCCGGCTGTTCTGAAAGAATGAGCTCACAAGCCTCCTGGGGACACCCCTGACCATCTGATATGCCCCCTCTAAGTTCCTTCCTTGAGGTCATCAAAGAATGAGTTCTCTCTGAAACAGTCAGAGGGTAATTATGGGATCTAATGTCCCACTGAGGGGGGCAAGTAGATCCACCTCCTACTGATTCCATTGGAATCTGCTCAATAACCTCTTGGGGGCACCCCTGATCGCCCATAAGACTACCACTAAGTATGGTCCTTAGGGTCATCAGAGGATGGGCTTCCTCAGAGGGGGTCTTCAGATGGGAGTAAATCCTGACCTCCCTTTGGGGTGGCCGGGCAGATCTAGCTCCTATGGGCTCTGCCGGGGTCAGGTCACCAGGATCCTGAGAACACCCCCGATCATCAAATGTCACACCTGTGGGATCTCTCCCACAAGCCCCAAGGAGTTGGATTCCTTCAGAGGGGGCTGATGGATAAAAGGTTCTATCATCCCTCAAGAGAGGTCGAACAAGTCTACCACCTATTTGGGGGGCGATCCTTTCTGTCTGAACCACCTGCAGGATCCCTTCCTGGGCTTGTGGAAGAGTCTGAAATACATGAGCAATATAGATTGCATGGCGTTCCAGAAAGTTTTTCTGCGTCAGGATGAATGAGGGTACATGCAAGGATACAAAAGAGACCAGTGCCACTAGCCTGTCAGATGTCTCTAATAGATGATCCACAGATACTATGTCTTTGCTTGTAATAGCTATTTTTGTGAAGTATGGTCTCAAATATTCAGCCACCTCCAAAGCAGAACCCCAAACAGGGACGGGTCACCCCCTTCTTGAGCTAACTGTGATGATCAAAGCGGTAGAAATAAACCCAAATCTTTCAGCTTGATCAGAGCTGAAGGCAACAGTAGCTGGGTTTAGGTGGCGACTCCCTTGGGGAAACACCAAGGTGGAGGGTGTATGTGAGGTCGCTGGGGGTGGAATCTGGCTACTATTAATTTGGTTTTGTCTGGAGGGGAGAAATTCCCTAAAAGAAGCATCTGGGGCTCCCATGCCCGCTCCTATTTCCTTTCGTGTCTGACCAGGGAGCCCACCCTTAACTGCCTGGCCCACACAGGACAGTTGTGATTGTATGCCTGTTAGTTTGTTAAACATATATTGGACTGTCTCAGCGGTCGACAAAACATGCTCTGTTAAAAAAGCGGCAAGTTTCCCTCTCACTAGATTGACCTCCTCCTCCTCCTGCCTCGGCCCTTGGTGTGGACCTTTCTGGAAGGGCCCGTCTCCCCAGGGAGAGTCTAAATAATCCTTCACCTGGGTAGCAAACTCTCCCCCGGCTTGGGTAGGGAGGTGATGATGTAAAGGTCCATATTGAGCCGGGGGGGAAGAACTTACCCTTACCCCTCTATCTAAGACCTGTTGCTGGAAAAAGTTGTCAAGACACCCCTGAATAAGGGGCTTTGAAGATAGCATTCCCCCCTGCAAATTCAGCTTGTCTCTTCCGGGGTCAGCCATTGGGAGGGGTCCTTATTTCTTGACCACCTTCCACCCGACCTGCAAAGGGACCAGCTCTTGCTCCGGGTCGCGCCGAAGGGCACGCAAAAGGGCTGCCCTTCGGCACGCTGCCCCGGCACGCCCCTTCGGAACCGCCGAAGGGCTGGTGGAGCTAATAAAGTCCTCTGGGGCTGCTGGGTCCTCCCCTGGCCACACCCCTCACAAGTATCCCGCAGAGTCTAATAACAGCGGGCAGGGGGTGGGGAGTTTGCCGTTCACCCTCGCTCTTGCCGGGACGCTGCCGAAGGGCTGGTGGAACTAATAAAGTCCTCTGGGGCTGCTGGGTCCTCCCCTGGCCACACCTCTCACAGGTATCCCGCAGAGTCTAATAACACTGGGGAGGGGGTGGGGAGTTTGCCGCTCACCCTCGCTCTTGCCGGGGACTGGGCTAGATATGCCCCTGCGCTGGCGACTGGCTCTGCCCACTCTCCGACTCTGCCGGCCAGGTGAAATTAACTAGGGGGCCTCCAGGCACACACCTGCCATTCACCCTCAATTATCCGGGCTCCTCTCCGCTCAGCCTCTGCAGCTCCACAAAAGGAATGTCACACTCCTGCTCCGGGGCACGGCCGTAAACTGGCTGTAGGTCTCTACTTCCCTGCAGATAACTTCAAAGCCCCACGAACAGGCCCACCAACGGGCAACACCCTTTGGTGTCGGCCTTCGGCTGACGCCCAAGGGCTGACGCCCAAAGGGTGTCCCAGCCCTTGTATTAGTACCTGAAAGGGGGAGAAACAGCCAATAAGCTCCAGGCACCAACAGAACACAAGAAGTCTCTTTCTCCTCCCTTCCCCCACAGCTGCAGACACTCCTCCCACCCAAAGGGTGTCCCAGCCCTTGTATTAGTACCTGAAAGGGGGAGAAACAGCCAATAAGCTCCAGGCACCAACAGAACACAAGAAGTCTCTTTCTCCTCCCTTCCCCCACAGCTGCAGACACTCCTCCCACCCAAAGGGTGTCCCAGCCCTTGTATTAGTACCTGCAAGGGGGAGAAACAGCCAATCCCCTAGGGGGGATGATGGCAGTGCTATCACTTTTGTTACCACCCTCTGTGCACACAAGATGCTTTTCCAAAATGGCACTTACAGTGTTGCTGTCATTTTGGGAAAGGGTAATTGGTCTCTGCATGTGCAAATGACTGCCATGCATGAGCAGAATGGCTATTCTTTTCCAAAATAGTGGTGACACTGATGGTGCCATTTTGGAAAAGGCCTGCACATGCCTAGAACAACCCCGGTGATCATTTGTGCATTCACAGTTCTTTTTTGTCTGTTTGTTGTTGTTTTTTCTTGTGCTTCTCGATGAAAATGAAGTCAAAATTTTCCTGATTCCTGACTCATTCTCATTTGTCAGGCCAAGCCAAGAACCATGATTCTTGTCGAGAAACACAAGAATCGTGATATCGAGTTTCAGCCATAGATTTTATATCTGCCACTGCCAAGAGATGAAACTGTAGTATCTTAGGCTAAGCAAAGAACATACTGGGAAATCAGCTGTTAGGCTTGAATATATGTGGTTATATAGAAACTTGGGAGTTTTCAGTGGCTCAATGCAACAAGGCCTTAGTAGGCTAACAATTAACATAACCATTCTGGAAGATAAATGGTAATCTTGGAATTTTTAAGTATAAGGTCAGAATCCACCAACCACTTACTCCAGAGTAACCCCATTGAAGCCCTATGGCAGGGGTGGGGAACCTCAGGCCCGGGGATCACATGCAGCCCACAGCAAGTTTTTATGTGGCCCTTTTCAACTTCCTGGATTAAAAATAATCACACACTACATCAATGATCAATGTCCATATACATAAACAAATACAATTATAAAACAAGACACCTACAAGGTGTTGAACACACAAAAAATACAATATTGATGAATGATGTCTATTCAGAGCCCAAACGTGTTTTGGGGGATAAAACTCCCCTTCTTCAGTGGACAATAATGACGGCACTCAACACTGTGAAGGGAAACAGCAAGGAAAATGAATAACTACAACAATGTAGTAAATACGGGTTATAAAATAACGTATCAATGTGTTTCCACCCAAATAATAATTTCTATTTACCTCATTATATAGATAAATGCAAGATTTATCAGTAATACATTTTGAAGAACCGCACACTCTTGCTCTCTGGGTGCCCCACACTGTAATCCCACAAATAACTCCTACAAAATATGCAAATAGGGTTAACCAAAACCTTCTAGAAAACCAATACATATTGCTATATTTAATTATCATATATCCATATATCTCTCATATCTCATCTAACGTGCAAGAATGTAAACTGTTCTACTTCATAAAGAAAAATTTTCCTCTTCCTTTTTCCTTTTTTTTTAGGATTATCCAAAAATCAATATTAAAAAATGCTATTAGACTTGTTACTTGATTAAATTAAAGCTCACTCTTAATTGATGCTTATAACTCTCACAGAACTATTTCCAGGGGCACAAATATGCTTAAACGCCAACTCCAACATCCAGGCTCTTAAATATAGTTCAAATCAGGGATGCGATCAATCTTCCTACTTATCAAAATACAGCCACCAATTCCAAAAGTTTAATTCACAACAAAAATCCTACTGCAATTTATGTTTGTAGGACTGGATCAGCTTACCCATATATATCCTTCACAAGTTTTATACTTTTAAATGAAGGAACTAATTCTAAAATCTCAATCCTCAATTTACGCAAGTCTGTAAATATTTTCCCTTATTGAGCTTCCTCCCTGCTAGTCACCCCAATGAAGAGGGATATCATATGAGTTAAGCTGAATGAATAAATATAAAGACTCCACCAACCCCCTAACCCACGTCTCTTTATACTTTCCTTATTCCTAAAGGGAGGGCAGCCAGTCTCCTAAGTCTCCTATATAATGCCTCAGTAAAAAAACCCAAATTTACCTCTCTTAAAACATATTTCTCATTCCTATAGGGAGGGCAATCTCTCAGAACCTACTGATGTGCATTCCTGCATGTGATCCTCTTTGATGGACCTCTAGTTCTTATATAATTGCTTCCCAATTAGTGGACGCACATCACCTGTATATTACTCCCCCTAAGGGCTGTAAATCACCTTCCATCAAGATCCCTCCACAATCAGAGTGCCACAGCCTGGTTGCATCCTTCCCAATTGAAAATTGATGCAACCTAGGCATGTGCTCCTGGTCTAAGCCTCCCCCAACAAATGGCTTATTATATTATATTATTAATTATTATTATTATTAGCATTTATATAGCGCCAGTGATGTACCTGGAGCTTTACACAGAGTAAGATAGACACGGTCCCTGCCCGAGAGCTTACAATCTAAAGACGTGGGAGGGGAGACAGGGAAGAGGGAACAGAGGGAGAGACAAGGGATGCAACATTCCTGAGGATGCGAGAGCTCAGGTACACGTTCTTGGCTTGGTTACAGAGAATTGGGAGTTTACAGATAACAGGTGGGGGATAATCCTAACAGAAAAGGGCAGATCTTGACAATGTTGTGGAGGGAGAAGCAGCACCCACATTTTCCCCATGCCTGTCCAGCAGATGCCATGCAGAGTTAAAGGACCAGGAACATGTGTCCAGTTAAGCAGGGAACAAAATAAATGGCCAGGAGCGGTGTGCTTATAAATGCACTCATGGGTGGCTATCATGCCATTTATTTTTAGCCAAGGAGAGGGGACAGATCCATGAACTGGAGCCTCCTGAGAGCACCCCTTATGCACCTCCACCCCCAACGTCTGGGCAGCCCTCAGAGCTTGTACTTGTTTTCAAAGTTGCCCTTTGGTGGGGAAAGTTTCCTCATCCCTGCCCTACAGAAAGGAACCTTTTGTATGGTGTCCCATATTATTTTTGATGCTGAAAAGGGTGTTACTTTCCATCTCCTCTGATGGAAAGAGTGGCTACTTCCACTGATGTTGCCCCCAGGGAGAAACTCCACTCTGTTGCAAGGGGATGAAGGGATAACATTTTGGCTTTAAAAGAGAAAGGAAAGAGAGGTGGACCATAATGATTTAAACACATAAGTTGGGTCAAACATGGGTTAAAAGTTTCAAAGTGGCCATTTACCCAGCCTGACCCTCATTCCTATAAATTTGCTAGCCAGTGAAAAAGGGGTGTAGCCACACTGGAATTCCAAAAGCAAAGTAGGGCATTCCTATTTATTTGCATTTATAAGCCCAAAGCTCCAGGAGCAGGCATTGCCAAGAATCTCATAACCTCTTCTATGTGCTTTTATACTTTTTTAAAAAAAAAAAAAGCAGAGCTTTCGTTTTTAAAGAAAAAAACATCACTGAAGCAGCTGCAAGAAGTTCTGGCACAAAGATAAATTCTATCATCTCTATAATTTGCTATTTACTGAAACAGAAGGAGGCACAGCAGCGTTCGAGCTTGGAGAAGCAGGTTGATGAGAGGGTATCACACCTTTACACCAGGCAATAATGTAAAATGTCAGTTTCATATTCACTCCCATTCAGACAACCATGCAAGAGGTGTGTATTTGAAAATTATAGCCTAGGTCACTTCTTCATTAGGTTTTTTAACCCTTAGTGCATTCAGGATAATTAATACTCTGCACAGTCCTGATGGACCTCACAGGAACATACAGAATTAAAATGCAACACCAGGTGGAGCATGAACCATGGCAGATATAAAAATGATGAACAAAAACACAATGGTCACACCACAAAGCATTCACTATACTAAAACTGTTAGGGGCAAATCTATTGTTACTGTGGCTGTTTGAACTCTCTCAGTCAGAGAAAGACAGGGCAAAACTGAAGCATTAGGGAGGGTTGGAATCAAAAGTGTCCTTGGAAGGTGCACAACTCCTACCCCTAGCAAAGAATAGATTTAATTGCTCACTCCCCCTTTTGGAGGGTTCACTGCTCCGCAAGTACATATTTATACAGTCATTGCCTCCTCCAGAGAGAATGTTCTTTAAAATAACTCATGAGAAAAGAGGACACAGGACTTCTACATTGTATGCATATAAATTGGGCAGATTAAATCTAGTCCCCTACAGTAGACACAGGGCATATTGGCAGTACAGCGTTTACTCCTTCTTAAGAAACCCCCAAAATCACAATGTAGGAAGCATGCTCACAGAATTAATATCTTCCCTTTTGGGAATGTAGGGAAGCATGCTCACATCTTCCCTTTCGATACACTCTTTTTGCTTTCCAGCAATTCAGGGAAGTGGTAATTTCAGGAAGGGTTTTATATTCAAGGAAACATCATGAAATTCTTGTACTTTGGTGAATCCTGTGAGGTCTACATGAATTTGGAAGAATCTTCACTTGGAAGTCAGATTCCCTGCTTCTTCCATTGGGAAAAAAAACTTCCCTTGCAAGCAAGGATATTTTGAAATGAAACCCTCATACAGTGTTCATCCCAGCTGGCCATCCACCTGTAGATTTCTTCAACAGGAATGAGTCATCTCATTCCTGTCCAGGGACATAGTTACCATGGAGCAAGGGGGTTAGGTAAGCCCCAGGCCTTGGACTATATGGTGGCCCTCTGCAAGTGGACTGAGAACCACTAGGAAATTTTCAGAGTGGGCAGGGGTGAAAGCAGAACCCACCACTCTGTCATCATCACTCTGAAATATTCTAGTGGTGCTAAAGTTGCTTGCAAATGGCCCCGCCAACAAGGACGTTTTCAGAATGGGTAGGGATGTAGTGCTGGCCTTATGACTCCTAAAACTTCCTTCTCTCTGGGATTGTTGTTACTCCTGAGGTCTCATTGGGAGCCAGATTGGCACCGCAACCTTTGAAAAGGGAGGACAAGTATGGCTGGGAATCCCCTTAGGATGGTCACCACCAAATCTCTCACCCCTGGACTCTGAAATAAGGGACAGTGACTCTCAAAATGCAGGAGAATGTGGAATATAATTTGCATAATATTTTCATATACACAAATCCAGATTACTTAATTACGAAACTAAGGCCGCTTTTAGATGAGTGGTGCGCACTCGCAGAATGTCATCATATGAGTTTTCAAATTACCATGGGTGACTTTTAGATGAGACTTCTTGCATGTTATTGCCACTCATGCATTCTTTTAATACCATGGATTAAATACCTTGTGAGGAGTTTGCCATCTACTTTGTAGACAAGATCGCTCAGTTCCAGAGTAACTTTGACACCAGATTGGAAGCAGTAAGTGAGTGGCACGAGGTTATGGAGGCACCGTCTGATTGATCTTTCTGGGATGAGTTTCAGGAAGTGACACCAGCCGATGCAATGAATGTCCTGGGGTCTGTTAGAGCCACTAGTTGTGAATTAGATCCATGCCCGTCCTGGTTGGTGAAAGACTCCAGGGAGACTTTGGGGATGTTGCTGGCGAGGGTAGTGAATGTGTCCCTTTGGCAGGGAAGATTGTCATCAAGTCTCAAGGAGGCTGTGGTGCGCCCCCTGCTGAAGAAGGTATCTTTGCATGTGGACACACTCACCAGTTACCGACCCGTCTCTAATCTTCCCTTTTTAGGGAAGGTTATTGAATGGGCAATGGCACTGCAGCTCCAGGCGCATTTGGATAGCATCGGTTTCCTTGACCCTTTTCAGTCTGGGTTCTGCCCCAACTATGGTACTGAGACAGCAATAGTGGCCTTGGTGGATGATCTCCACCGGGAGATGGACGCAGGATGTTCAACATTTCTGATCCTGATAGATCTCTCGGCCGCGTTTGACACCATGGACCATGGGCTGCTGCTGAGACGACTGCGAGACCTGGCGGGTCTGGATGGGACTGTCCTAGGGTGGTTCCTCTCATTCCTCTCGGGGAGAAGCCAGCGGGTGGTGCTTGAGGCTGAAACATCTAACCCCCGGGCTTTGACCTGTGGCGTTCCGCAAGGTTTGATCTTGTCTCGGTTATTATTTAATGTATATACGCAGCCATTGGGGGAGATCATGAGAGGGTTCAGAGTGCGATGTCACCAATATGCTGATGATACTTAGCTGTACCTCTTGTTTTCAACTGACCCAGATCCTGCTGTCTCATTACTTTCCAATGTTTGAAGGCCATGGCGAATTGGATGTGGCAGAGCAGACCGAAACTTAATCCCGATAAGATGGAGGTGATGGTGGTGGGAAGGATGAGGAAGGTACTGGCTCCCCTTGTAGGGGAGGTCTGTCCTCCTGTAGCCCAGCAGGTTCAGAGTTTGGTGGTGTTGGACTCGGGTCTCCATCTGGATTGGCAGGTGGAGATGGTGGCTAAAGCTGCCTTCTACCAGCTGTATCTGGTGCGGAGGCTGCGCCCATACATCTCCAGGCCTGACCTGGCCACTGTCATTCACGCCTTCATCACCTCGAGGCTAGACTACTGCAATGAGCTTTATGTGGGGCTTCCCTTGTTTCTGGTGCGGAGGCTGCAGCTGGTGCAGAATGCGGCAGCCCATCTCCTCACAGGGACAGAGCAGTGGGAGCACATAACACCTGTGCTCCATGCTCTGCACTGACTGCCAATAGCATACTGAGCCAGAGTCAAGGTGCTAGTGTTAAACTATAAAGCCCTACACGGTCTGGGTCTATGATACCTCGGGGTCTGCCTCACCCTCCATGCCTCAGAGCGATCCCTTCAGCCCACTGGGGATGCCTTTCTGGAGGTCCCCCATGTAAAAATGGGGGCCACAATGGAGAGGGCATTCTTGGTTGCTGGGTTGTGGATTTGGAACTCCCTCCCGGAGGAAGCCCACCTGGCCCCAGATCTGTTGGCATTTCATCGAGCCTGTAAGACCTGGCTATTCTCCCAGGACTTTGGAGGGGAGGAGGGGAGGGTGGCGTAGCTGGGGGGGATTTTTAAGACATTTTTAATGATATTTTAAACTTGATTAATGGTGTTGTGTATTTTTAAATGGATTTTTTTAGGGTATTTTATTTGTGTGCTTTATGTTGTAAGCCACCCCGAGATGCCATAGGCATGAGGGGGCAGCTAATAAATATTTATAATATAAATAAATAAATAATAATCCACAGTATTAAAAGAATGCGCAAGTGGTAATAACGTACAAGAAGTCTCATTTAAAAACCGCCTGCGGTAATTTAAAACATCACGTGATGACATCCTGCGAGTGCACGCCGCTCATCTAAAAGTGGCCTAAGTCTATATGGGAAGGGTGGCATATAAATTTAAATACACAAATTGAATAAATAAAAGAAATAATTATGAAGCTGGGCTAAAAAAAAAAAAAGACTTTACAAAAATGTATTTATTTATTTCATTATATTTCTGCCCCGCACCCTCCTGCTCAGTCTTAAAAAGTTAAAGGATTTGCATATCTATACAACAAACTTACTCATAAACCAGACTTATACCCTTGTCCTGCCAGTTTTTATGCCCAAGCTCTATCATAACACATCCCTTAACAGTTTGGCAGGCTTCCACATCCCCATGTCCAGTGAGCTTTACAGTTTACACAGCCCTTCTTCTGACAATAAAGCTTTTCTCTCACTCCAGCCATTACTCCTGTGTGGATTCTTTAACAGATGAGATGCTGTGAGGATTTTCTCATGGTTGAGTATTAGCAATATCCCATTACCCAAGAGAGAGGCTGGTCAGAATTCTTTTGCTATTATTTTTTAAAATAAACTTGATTAATCATAAAATAAGTCCCTTACAAGGCCCAGATTTGAATCACTAGCCATTTCAAGGGAAATGCTTATAACTCATAGCTCTCCATTTCCCCAAATGGAGTTTTGTTTAATTCCAAAGACTGACCATTTTCTCCCAGATGTTGGAAAATCCTATTCTTCTTCCTGAAAGGAGAAGAGTCATTAATGAGTCGGAGGCTGCTTTTAGATGAGCAGCCAGCTCAGGTTTCGAAAAAAGTTGGCTGGGGGGCTTTTAGATGAGCCAGAGGTTGCCGGCCATCATTGGAATCGCTGCTTGCGCATTCTTTTGGAAAGCGCATTTGAATATATCAATATTGGTTCAATATCCAAGTCTTTCAAATGCACTTTTAAAAAGAATGTGTGAGCGGTGTTTCCAATGATGACCGGCGACTTCCGGCTCATCTAAAAGCCTCCCCACGCAACTTTTTTCAAAGCGTGAGCCAGCTGCTCATCTAAAAGCAGCCAGAGAGAACAACAGAGAATCCTTTATCTTTCCTATGGGAGGGGCTGCTGTCAACTAGCCTTGAGCAGCAAACGATTTGGCTGGTCTAGCTCCTTAAGGCTAAATAATTCAACTAATTGTTCCACTGTTGATTTACAAATTGCTCTCCCTCTTGCCTCCCTTTCTAATCCAAGACTTTACAGCAGTTTTCCCGGACTGCAGGACTGCAAGAGTGGTGTGAAATAAGGGGTGTCCTGGAAAATCCAGGGCACTTGAGAAGTATGGTCGCTGCAGCATGGAAGACCCTGCCCCTTGCCCTTAGGAAGGCCCATAATTTGAATATGAGCCCAGGCCAGCCACATCCTTGCTATATTCCACTGCTTGGGTCTTAAATATTGCTATGCTGATTTGAGTGATCTTTTAAAATAATACTTTTATGCTTGAACAAAGGCCTTTCTGCTAACCTGGAGATACATCAGCTACAGCTTCCTTTAGTTTAATTTAATTGAAAACCAAATTGTATGTAATGCAAAGTCCTTAGAGCACCACATGTAATTAAAATCATCAGCGTTCTATTAACCCAAGGACAAAGATCATTAATTTTACAACGGTCAAAGAACATGAAATACTATAAAACAATATAGCAGTTTTAATGGACCAAACAAAACAATCTATGGTGAATGAGATCCATTCATACCTTATCTGTTGCCACAGATTACATACAGAGCAATTGTGGTTTCTTGTAACATTTCAAGTGAAACATTTTGCTGGATTTCATTGAGCTGAAATCAATGGAAAATGTGACTGAATAACATAGAATCAAGCCACCAGTTTATAATGGCAAAATATTCACTCTTTTCCAGTGATTATAATGAATTTCTTGATAGTCCGTTTTTCTAGGACATTAACTTATATAACTACTCTATCTACAGCCAGTAAAATGCAGAGTTGGGTGTTTTTACACACACATTTCTCCTGCATGTTTGCTGTAACATCCTGAAATTTCTGTGTGTCTAAATTACTCACCCAGATCTTAAACATCCGGCTCTTTGAACTTCTGCGTAGAACTTCTCCCAGAACTTTTGTATGTAAAAAGTTCTCCGGGTAAACTGCTTTGCTCCAGGCAGCTGTGCTCACTTGGTTTCTATGATAGCCTGTCACGTCTAGAGCTGCAACTACTTTAGGCTGCCTCAGGACAGTGTTTGTGTGAAGAATGCATTCAGGAAATGCCTCAGGGCAGTGTGTGTGAAAATGCATCTGGAACTTACTTGTGGACTTGTAAACCCAGAAGACTGAAAAATCCTGAACTTTAAGGTGTGTGTAAAAATGCCCATTGTCGCAAATCTCTGGGGGAAACTGCTTAAATTCTACAATTAAAAAAGCAAAACCAAACAGGACTAGTTATTTTATTGCTTCAAGTACTGTGCTTTGTTTTTCTTGCACAGAGAAAAATACTGTTCTCTTTTGCACAATTAGTATATGCTTTATTTGTCATGAGGGATTGGGTAGCACAAGAAAGTATTACACTGGAATGATACATTTGATGCTGGATTACAGCAGAATTCCTTTAAAATTACACATGGGCCCTTTTCACACAGACACTCTAACTGATAAAGTGAATGTTACATTTTATTATACATGTTGCAGGGCTGCATTTGTGCTCTATGGGTGCCCTGCAACATGTGTAATAAAATATAACACCCATTTTAGAGTGTCTGTGTGAAAAGCACCATATTATAACATCTGCCTTTGTAACAAATGAGTAGTCTAGTTCTTAGTTTATCTCCTTATAGTGTATGACAAAGGAAGAAGCTACTGCATTAGTGGTGAGCTGCGTAGATATGGTAGTCTCAATTTGCACAATCCTCTTTTTGCTTTCTTTGTGTGTAGCAAAAATATATATATATATATTTTTAAAATGTCTGCAGTGAAAGAGTTACTTTGCACCCTGGGCTACAGGCTTTAATAAACTGTGTTGCAAACATTTTCATACAGTTTTAAGGGTACAGTTTTGATTAAACATCTTTTTAAAATAACTGACTTTATTTCAAAGAGTGGAGTATATAGAGTTGGTTTGAAATTTTGACATGAAATAAAAATTTTATGAAAATGAAAAGAAAAAAAAGGAACCATAGTTGTGGATTTCTCTGATGTTTCAAAATTTGGAGGAAATTTCAAAATGCCCCAAACTGATATTTTTGGCATACCTTTTAGAACAGGGGTGGGGAACCTCAGGCCCGGGGGCCAAATGTCACCCTTGGCAAGTTTTTATATGGCCCCTTTCTGGTGCCTGGATCTGGCCCCTGGATCCAGTCTCTACCCCAAGCACTGAAGTGAAAAACTGAGTTCAGGATAATGGAGCAAAGAGAAGGGCATGCACACAAGGTTAAGGGATAGATCCATGGCCCAGATTCATGATCTTGGCCCTCCTTTTTTTGAATACACCCATTAAGCCCCCCACCCTCAACATCTATATGGTCCTTGGAGCTCGTACTAATATTCAATGTGGCCCCAAGGACAGAAAAGGTTCCCCACCCCTGTTTTAGAATTTTCAACATGTTTTGGCATTTTGAACACTATTTGAACACTGAAATGTAATTTCAATTTTGAAGTAAAGTTTAAAAATTCATAAACATTGAAACATTTTCACAATTATTTAACCAGCCCTAGTGTGTTTTTGCTACAGTTCTGCAAAACTAGAAGAACTGAACTTGGAGAGGCTCTTAAAAGAGAAGAAAGGTTAAAAAAAAAAAAAAAAGGCTCAAACCACTTATTCTGAAGCAGTCACATTGATTAGAATGGGACTAATCTGGAGAACATAATTTGAGAACTGCTCCTAAAGTGTCTAGCAATGCTCACCCATGTGCTCTGAGTAAGTTCGTGGAGGATATGTTCATTAATGCCTATTAGTAAAGTAGGTCAGGGGATGTAACCTCTGACTATTGTGAGCTGGTATTGAATAGCAGGAGATGGATCATTCATTCCATTATGATCCGTGCTGGGGGCTTTTCTGAAGCAACTGAGAATGGGCATTATTTGAGATGTCCCGTTCGCCTTAAAATGACGGTGAACAGGGATTTGTCGTGCCCCCCCCATGGAGCAAAGAACACCGCAGTGGGGTCTGGTCTGTTAGAAGGCCACCCCACATGACTCTAGGGTGTTGCGAGACAACCGTCCCCTGGTGGCACGAAAAGCATGTCATGTGGGCAGGGGGTCCGCCCCTTTTAGGCATGGCGGGCTTCCTGTTAGCTGCGGAAGCGCAGCATTCCAGACTTGGCAGCAGAAGAGTCAGCAGCAAGAGCAACTTGCTGCTGATTGAGCTGAGCGTGGGCACGGAGGCGGCCAGATCCAGGATGGGCAGAACAAAAAGGAAAGCGGCAGCGGCAAAGAACCACAGCAGAAAAAGAGGAGCGGACCCAGCCCATGCAGATGAGATTCCTCCCATGCCAAAACAGCCTGGGGGAGTAGGGGCGGCAAGGGGACAGTGGCGACAGTGGTTGGGGGTGAAATCCCCTCCAGAGACTAAATGTTTGCATGCCTAGTGGCATGTGAGCCACTGATGAGGGTGTGGAGGAGCCCAAGGGAAGGGGGGGCCAGCAGGGAGGCCCATACCGACCACATGGAGTATGGCGTGTGGGTGGGCCTAGAGGGTGAAGAGAGGCTTGGTGGTCCCCCGCCTGCTACCGCTACAAGAGGCTAGGAGAAGAGGATGGACAGCAGGGCACCCCCACCCATGCTACAGGGTAGCCAAACCACCCGGGGAGGCCGGGTGATCACCCCCCCCACTAGGTACAGGGGCGAGGAAGGTGAAGGCCTACTAGATCCGAGCCTGGTGGGGTTTCACCCCAATGGCCTATAAGAGCGACTAGAGGCCCCCAAAGTGAGGCAGCGGGGGACAAAGGAGTGAATCATGCCCATTAAGACAGAGGGCAGTGCAGCCTGGGACAAATCCCCCAACAGGTCCTTTGTTATAGGCTCTGTATGGGGATGGGGGTGTCCCTTCCTGGGGCAAGGGGAGGAACAGCAGCTCAGGCTTTAGCAAGGAGGGATGATGAACACCAGAGGGTACACACGGGGGAGCGATTTGGGGACAATAATCCACCCCACAATATGGTGGCCCTGTGAGAAGGGTATGTGGGGCCTGGGGTCTCTGCCCAATTTTTCAGTGAACAAGTACCCCTGGATGGCAGTAGGTGCATGGAACAGAGCCGGATGAGAGGGGTGATGATGAGGAGCTGTGGAGGATCATCGCATTGGAAAATGAGTTGGAAGGATCTGGAGGGGAGTGGAGAGCAGGCAACATGGCCAGGAATTCTGCCCCAGGGTCGGTGAACCAAGGCATGACTTTGACCATGGCAGGTAATCTGGGTGACAGTCAGGGGCAGGTGGCCCAAATAGCTAGTTGAGCACAACCAGCTGGGGTAGGGGTATCAGTAGCTGGAATGCCAGTCAGCATAGCACTGGTGGCACAAGACGGGGATTCGGTGAACATGCTGGGGGCAAGTACAAACATCCAGGAAGGGCTGTAAGGTGGAGGGGCACAGGCAAGCCCAGTTGTCTTGGATGAATGGGGCATGGGTGATGATTACACCAGTGGCCTTCCCCCCTTCACTAGCTAAAGTGGCAGTGACAGGGGTTTTCCCCACCCAAATTGCTTCCCCCATCCTGCAAGTGGCGGAGGGATGCCCATCCCCACCTCCAGGGGGCATAAGTATAGATATAGCATTTTCTTTTGGCCAGTCATCTCCTTCAGGCCACAAAGGATAAGATAGTGAGGGGGGAGTATGTGGACCTGTTCGCCCTCCTGTTTAGTGACCCAATAGTTGACTACACTGAAGAAGAAGACAGTAAGTATAAACAAAGGTTTAAGCTCCCCAAAGCAGATAGGAATTGGGCAAATTGGACGGTGGCATATGCTGTATTCATGGGAGTCATGATGCAAACATACCCAAGCCAGAGGTTGGAATTGCAGAAATATGCAGATATAGTGAGGAGGGATATGGGACCGGACCCCCAGGAGCATGGTTTCAATATGATGAGGCTTTTTGTCATAGAGCAGCCACTACCCCAGGTTTGCGTTGGGATGTTCATGCTCCTGACATATGGCTGGAGAACATGATTGAAGGCAACAGCGCACCTCGTTCATGTTGGAAATACATTCCTTTGGTTGCATCCCCTCTAAGCACCTCATCCTGTTTGTTTGCTAGAAACAGCAGGCGTAGACAGACAGATCAGGGAACCCTTCCCCCATCCTATCTGTTCTACTTCTGCCAGGACCTAATTGGTCAATCTCCTCCCCCAGGAGGTTTCTCATCTCTTTGTGTCTGAGAGAGCTTCTTTCTTCCCTCCTGAACACACCTAGTCTTAGGACTTAGTATAGATGTAGGCCTTTCCTGTCCTACATGTATTTCCTAATAAAGCTACTTAAGCTTAAGTATGCTTCCTGCCTGCTTATTGATGATTAGCTACTCACACTCCTCTGTAAACTCTGCATTGGGCAAATGGATGCAATGATCTCACAGTCCTTGCATTTCCAACAGGGTTATGGGCCCAGACACCCAAAAGGCAGCGCAGAGTGAGTAAAATTGAGTGCTAGCATTAATCTTAAAGGCAGAAAAGAAAAGAAAGATTTTAGTCTCTGTGACCATGGATTCTATGCTGAAGCTCTCCATTCCAGAGAGGCTCACTGGAGCAACAAACTATGAAGCTTGGAGTCATAATGCAAGGATGGCACTGGGAGGACAAGGCCTAAGGAAAATGCTGGAGTCCAACAGACCTACAGATGCAGGGGCAGCACAAGAACTCTGGGATGAGAAAAATGACAAAGCTATGGCAATCATCTCAATGTCGGTGAGTCAGCGTTTACATGTGCACATACGTGACAAGTTAACTGCAAAAGATATGTGGGAAATTTTACAGAGACTGTATCAAGGGAAGTCAAATATATCAAAGATACAAATGCTTAAAAGACTTTGTAATATGAGAATGGATGAGAGTGAAGATTTTTCAGCTCATGTTAATGGCCTGCTTGAACTAGTCAGGAGACTGGAAAATCAAAAGCTGAATTTACCAGATGAATTGATAGTGGCATTTCTGCTGAACTCTTTACCACCAACTTTTCAAACAGTATGTCAGATAATAGAAATGCAGGATAACCAATCTTTGGAAGTCGTTATTCAGAAACTTGAGGAATTTAATATGGCTCAAACTAATGAACAGCCAAACATCCCTTCAGAGTTTGCTTGCAAGGCAGCTGGAAATAAAGAGGTTTTTGCAAAATCTGCGAGAGTTAAGTGTTGCTTCAATTGTGGGGAAATCACCCATCTTGCATATCAATGCAGGAAGCAAGATACTGCAGAGAAACCAGTTAAGCAAGTTCCCAGCTCCTCTGCAAAGAACAAAGGGAGCCATGATAGGGCTTTCAGCCTGGTTGAGGAAAAAGCATCTCAACTTAAAAATGTGGAAGGAATAGAATGTGAGACTGCTTCACATGATTTCTTTGTTGATTCTGGAGCAACTAAAAATCTTATAAAGGACAAAGACAGATTTATTGATCTGGATAGGACTTATAGAACTCCTATAAGATTGGCTAATGGAGAGAAAGTTTATTGTCAAGGAAGAGGCAGGGCTAAACTCATATGTCATCTGGGAAACGGTGAGGAAATGAAAGTTACCATTGAAGAAGCTCTATATGTCCCAGAATTGGATCATAATTTTATAAGTGTCAAGTATGCTGTACAGAAAGGTTTTGCAGTGCATTTTGAAGGGAAATATTGCAGAATTTCAAAGGAAAAGGAGCTTTTTATGCGAGGAATGCTGGATTCAAATGGCCTATTCAAGGTAGATTGCTTGCAACAGGATCAGTATGCAAATGCTGCAAAAGATTGCAGACATAAGAACTGTGAAAGCAAATGGCACAGAAGGATGGGCCATAGAAATGCAGATGTGTTGCATGCACTTCCAGACCTAGTTAAACATTTTAAAATGAACTCATGTGCAACTAAAGATGAGAGATGTGTTTGCTGTGTAAAAGGAAAGGGAACTAGGCCCTCCCTTCCTCAGAGCAAGGAGGAAGCCACACAGCACCCCCTACAGCTCATTCATAGTCATATCTGTGGTCCTATGAAGACAAAAACAATTACAGGAAACCAGTATGCATTGACTTTCATAGATGATTTTTCCAAGTTTACGTTCACTTACTTGATTAAAGAGAAAAGTCATGTGCTGGAGAAATTTAAGGAATATGTTGCAAGAGCCAGCAATAAGTTTGGAAGATCACCTCAGATCCTAAGGTCAGATAATGGAGGTGAATATGTTTCAAAACAGATTAAAGAATTTTTGAAGCTAAAAGGAATTGAACACCAGACAACCATCCCGCATACACCAGAACAAAATGGAGTAGCAGGAAAAAAAATCGCTCTCCCATAGAGATAGCGAGATGTATGCTTTTGGATGCGAATCTGCCAAATAAATACTGGGGGGAAGTAGTAATGATTGCCACATACCTGCAGAACAGGGTCCCAACCAAAGGTACAAAAGCAACACCTTATGAACTATGGCATGGGAACAAGCCCAGTGTGGGGCACATTAGAGTGTTTGGTTCTAAAGCCTATGCTTATATCCCAAAGGCCAAAAGGACCAAACTTAACACCAGATGTGAAGAAGGGATACTTGTTGGCTATGCACAAGGATGCAAGAGATACAGAATAATGGACACTGACACTGGAAATGTGAAAGTAAGTAGTGTGGTCTATTTTGATGAAAAAGAAAAGGAAAGCACTGATCAAATACCAGACCTAATGAGGGCAAGCTCATCAAGACAGAAAAAGACCACAGAACTGCAGATAAAGAGGGAAGCTACACTTGTTTTGACCATGTTCAATCAACTAGACCCAGAAGGAGGCACTGATGCTGACACTGATACTGAAGCTGATGCAGAACCAGAAGTGAGACATTCCGGAAGACCCAACAAAGGAGTACCAGCAGCAAGACTCTCCTACATGGCAAAAGTGGAGGAACCGCAGGAGCCCTCAACATGGCAAGACATTAAAAAAAAAAAGATGGAAGTTTCCTTCTCAATCAAAAACAAAAGATAAAGGACATTTTAGAATGCCTAGGCATGACAGAGGCTAATGAAGTGGGGACACATATGGAAACAAATTTCCTAAGCCAGGAAGGCAACAATGAGCCCCTACCACAGGACAACCAGTACAGAACTGCAATTGGCAAAATGTTGTATGTAGCCACCGTCACAAGGCCAGACATCACCACTGCTGCAGGAATACTAAGCAGTAAAGTAAGTGCACCAACCCAAAGGGACTGGATAGCAGTCAAGAGAATAGCACAGTACCTGAAGGGCACAATGCATTTAAACTTAAAACTACCAGCAAGTGAGAACCCCAGATTGATGGGTTATATGGATGCTGACTGGTCTGGAGACAAGACTGACTGCAAATCTGTGAGTGGAAATGTATTTCTGTATGGAGGCAGAGCAATCAGTTGGACTAACCAGAAGCAGTCATTAATTGCCCTTTCATTCACAGAAGCAGAATTTATTTCAGCCACTCAAGCATGTCAAGAGGTAGTATGGCTACACAGACTACTAAAGAACTTTGGAATAGACGAACCAAAGCCAAATGAGATGTATGAGGACAATCAAAGCTGCATTCAGCTTACGAAAATGGAAAGGATAAAGCCAAGGTCACTATGGGAGAGAAGCACAAGAAGAAGGACTTGTTGAACTGATTTATTGTCCTACAGAGGAAATGATAGTGAATGTGCTGACCAAACCGCTACCCAGAGACAATTTCCAAAGGCTACGAGAAGCATTGGGAATTGTCAGCAGTGCACATAAATGATTTGGTGCACAGGACGATGAGAAAGGGTGTTGGAAATACATTCCTTTAGTTGCATCCCCCCTAAGCACCTCATCCTGTTTGTTTGCTAGAAACATCAGGAGTAGACAGACAGATCAGGGAACCCTTCCCCCATTCTATCTGTCCTACTCCTGCTGTTTCTAGCAAACAAACAGGATGAGGTGCTTAGGGGGGATGCAACCAAAGGAATGCATTTCCAACACTTCAGACAGCGAGCATACATTGATACGGGGTGGGGTGGCCCCAGCTAACAAGCCATACCGAGGAGATGGTAAAAATGGGTCCCAAGGGACCCTCGACCCCTGTTGGGAGTATAATAAGGTTGGTAGATGTAACAGATCATCATGCCATTTTCGTCATGCCTGTTCTGGGTGCTGGGGGAATCACCCCACAATTAGCTGTTTTTGAACCTGACAGAAAAACAGGAAAGGCAGATATGGACAAGGGGGAGGAAATACTAGGGGCAAGAAGGGTTCCTCAAGTGGGACAGGGGCTGGAAAGGGGATCAACACCTGTCAGAATGACCGTTTGGAAAGGTTGGTATTTGGACAGCCCAACCAGGCAGAAGTACAGTATGTGGTACAGAGTTTTACGAAAGGTTTTAGGATCCCCGCTGGCCCCATTCAGTCGACTCCTTTCACCAGGAACTTGAAATCAGTATATTGGTTGGAGGAGGTGGTGCAAACAAAAATAGCAACGGAGGTGGAGTTAGGCAGAGTAGCTGGACCATTTGCCCACACACACACCCCATTGGCTAATATGATAGTGTCTCCCCTGGGGGTGGTACCAAACAAAGTGCCTGGGTAGTTTAGAATGACCCATCATTTGTCCCACCGAAGCAGGAGCTCTGTGAATGATGCTGTCCCTAAGGAATTAACAACCATTAAGTACTCATCATTTGATGTTGCAGTAGAGAAAGCTAGAGCATTAGGGAGGGGTGCGCTGCTGGCAAAGTGTGATGTGAAGTCAGCATTTCATTTGTTACCAGTGTACCCTAGTAGCTTCCATTTACTAAGAATTTTCTTCAAGGGCCAATATTATTACGATCGTGCCATGTCAATGGGGTGCTCGGTATCATGCTCAGCATTTGAGCATTTTAGCACCCTTGTGGAATGGGTGTTTAAGCAGAGGTTGCACTCGGGCAATGTAACAAAATATCTTGATGATTTTTTGATACTCAGTCAAACTGGGTACGGAGGAGGGGGGTTCGAAATTAGGTACACGATTTGTTAGGTAACTAAGTCACGCTGCTGCATTTTGCCCCTTCGACGTGGGAAATATGTAGATCGGGATGTAAACAACGACTAAAATAATACTCTTATGGACAACAGATATGGGGTATTTTGTTTTGTTAATGTATATGGAAAGGGGTATCGAATGACTGATTATATATGAATATGGCACTCAAATTTTCAACATATATATAAATACAGTATCTTATGTCTGCTGTCCTTATGGCTGGGAGTATCATGAAATTGTGGTGGCCAGGGGTCAAGAGCCTCCCGAACTCAAGCTCCGTAGAAGAGCTAGGGATACCTTTTAGTATTTATTTCATGTTGGAATATTTTTAATATGGTTATTGTTGTTTGGGTTGTACAAAACCAGCGGTATACTTGAATATTTAACATGAGGTTGGATGATTTTGTTTTACTTTGAATCGCGATTTAAAATTTTGATAAGTTTAGATTAGAAGATAGTTAATATTAATATTGATTCAAATTTAATTGTAAAATATGTTTGTTTAGACTTAGTCGAGAACTGCAGGCAGTCCGGAAGTTTTATACGGCTGGGTTTGATGTTTGATTTTTATTATTTGTGGACTCGCTGTATAGTGCATATTTTGTTTATGACACGTTGTCACAACAATAAACTTTTTACTCAATCAAACAAAATCAGGTAATTGTGCGGCAGCCCTGCAAATGTTTCAGGAATTAGCTCAAGAGATAGGTATCCCACTTGCCCCTGAAAAGACCGAGGGACCTGCAACCAGGTTAACTTACCGGAGAATTGAGCTAGACACTGAGCGCATGATCTCAAGACTACTAGAGGAGAAGTTGGCAACCCTCAGGCAGAAGATTAAGGAAAGTATGGGGGCTCGTAAGATAACTGTTAGGGCTTTGCAGTCATTGGTGGGGAGTCTTCATTTTGCTTACAGGGTGGTGGCTCCTGGGAGAGCTTTCCTGTCACGCTTGTATGGTAAATTGGGTGGAGACTTATCTCCCCGCTATCATATACGGGTGAACATGGTTGGAATTTTTGAAGGGATTCAGTGGAGTGAGTTTTTGGTGAGAACGCTTTTTGCTACAGACCAACCTATAGGTCCAGTCTGACTCGGCTGGAGCAGTCGGTTTTGGAATTTATTTTAGGACACACTGGTGCGTAGCGTGGTGGCCTGTTCAATGGCATCAGGCGGGAGCTACCAGGGTCCTCACTTTCGTGGATTGTTTCCAATAGTGATAGCAATTTTGCTATGGTCAGAGCAATTTGCCAACCATGTTGTAAAGTTTTGGTGCGACAATTTGGCAGTGGTGCATGTTGTAAACTCCTTGTCCTCTCGCTCAACGCGGGTGATGGCCTTAGTTAGGAAAATGGTATCCGCCTGTTTGAAAGAGAATATCCTTTTCACGGCTCAACACGTCCCCAGCATAGACAACAGCATAGCCAATGCCCTTTCCCAGTTCCAGATGGACCATTTTTGAGAATTGGCACCAGAGGCCAGAGATACGCTGGCCGGACCCCCTACCACCCGGGGTGTGGAGCCTTGGGTTCTAGAGTTACAGACTATCGTGCAAGGATCCCTTGCTTCGAGAATGCAGATGGCATACGGTAGGGCTTTCAGGGAGTTCCAGTGGTTTAGGGCTAACAAGGGGTGGGGGCAGGGTTTTCCCATAACAGAAGGGGAGGTATTGCAGTTTGCTATGGTCTTGAAGCGCAGGGGACTGGCGCCCGGCATGATAGCTGGTAAGATAGCGGCCCTGTCCTTTGTGAGTAAGCTTATGGGTTATTCATCCCCGGACAAAGGTTTTTATATAAAGCATATGTTGGAAAGCTGGGCCAGGGGGGGCATCCACACCAGGGGAGGTCAGAGCCCCCATTACCATCACCATACTTCAGCACCTAGTCGGGGTTCTCCCTTCAGTATTCAAGGATGTTTTTGAAACACAACTGTTCTCCACGGCGTCTGTTATTGCATTTTTTGGAGCTTTTAGGATCAGCGAGATTGTGGCCCTATCCAGGAGAGATAACACTGATAGGGCAGTGGGGATAGATGACCACGAGTGGTCCAGCGCATTTCTGAGGTTGCAGCTCCGGTATTCTAAGACCGACCAGAGGAGGAGGGGGCACCTGGTGCAATTACATAAAATCGGCAACCAGACCATTTGCCCAGTGGTGCAGATGAAAAAATACATGTGTATTTGCCCACACGTTCTTGGGAGGCTGTTCTTGCATAAGGGAGGTGCCCCTCTGACTTGTTACCAGTTTGAAGCATTGTTCCGTAAGATCTTGGGGTGCATGGGGCTCCCGCCTAGGGAATTTGGGACCCACTCATTTAGGATTGGAGCCGTTACAACAGCAGCGGCCGCTGGATTAGCTGAGCAGGAAATTAAAGCAGTTGGTAGATGGCGATCAAGGGCATACAAGAAGTATGTGAGGCCCTCACCATATTGAGTGTGCTTTATTTCATCAAGATGCATTACTGCAGCGGCTACCAGAAGAGCGGTGTGGCTCCTGGGCCACAGTCTGGTACGTTGGGCAAACAAGGTAGCAGCGCAGACTTCCAGTGGTGTCCAGTTAGGTTTGTCAAAAAGGGCCCGAATCACGTGGAATGGGAGGAGCGGAATGCAGTGGCACCAGTTGCTGCCTACACTCCAACAAATGAGGGATAAGCCAACACCACACATAATAGTTATTCATCTTGGAGAAAACGACATACCGACCCGAAAAGGGGTGAATTTGGTAATAGGAATTAAGAATGAATTGTTATTAGTTAGACAATGGTTTCTGCAGGTGCATTTAGTATGGACCAGTTTAGTTCCAAGGTTAAAGTGAATTGGGGCTAGGAGTCCTAGTAGAGTAGAGAAGACTAGAAGAAATATAAGTAGGGAAATCGAGAAATGGTTAAGAGGAATGGGAGTTACCACAGTCAGACTTCCAGAGATAGTCCACACACATCCGGAATTGTACCGGGATGATGGGATGCATTTGTCCCCACTTGGAAATGAGAAATATCTATGTGCTTTGATAGTACATTTGCAGTCCCTGTTGGGTTGTTAGGCGGTGGGTGTCGGGGGAGTTAAGGAGTGACTCCCCCTTTGTGGCAGGGTTCCAGTATGTGATAGTAGGATAAATAGGTAAGGTTATAGGAAATGTTTGCGTCCTCTCCTTATGAGATGGGGAAGAGATACCCAGGCAATGGTGGGCACAGCATGCACTGGGGTTGTGTCCCTGGGAGGGGTGTCTTAGCCGGGTTAGCAAGGACAGGCACAGTCCTCAGCCCTGCAGACACGGTAACTCCTTACTCTTGCCCAGAGTGGGTAGCCCCCTTAGGCCATGGCTAGTTACCTGTCGAAGGGGTGAGGTCAAAGTTAATGGGCTCAGACACTGGAAGGCACATCCAGGACTGAGCCGGAGTTAATAGAGTTACAATTAGCTAGCATATTGGACCCTGATTGCTTAGTGCAATTACCCACCGGCCTCATGATGTTGAAAATAAAGAGTGCGGCCTGTTTAAAAACCATATACTGTCTCTGAGTTTCATTGGGGCGGGTGCGTCGACAAAGAACAGTGGGCTTGATAGAACATTGGTTTGACCCAGTAAAGCACTTCTTATCAGTCCGGCCTCCCTCCGCCTGGATGGGGATTTGTTCCAAGCCCGCTGTGAGGAGTTTGTCAACTACTTCGCAGACAAGATTGCTCGAATTCAGACCGACTTCGACGTTGGATTAGGGGCAGTAGGGGAAGGGCGCGAGGGGACTGAGGTCCCGTCTGGTCCAGCTTTGTGGGGGGAGTTTCAGGAAGTGATGCCAGCTGATGCGGTGGATGTCTTGGGGTCTGTGAGGGCCACCTGTTGTGAACTTGATCCATGCCCGTCCTGGTTGGTGAAAGCCTCTAGGGAGACGTTGGGGACGGTGCTGGTGAGGGTAGTGAATGCATCCTTGCAGCAGGGGAGGCTGTCGCCTTGCCTCAAGGGGGCGATGGTGCACCCCCTGATGAAGAAACCATCTTTGGACGTGGGTGCGCTCGCCAGTTATTGACCTGTCTCTAAGCTTCCCTTTTTAGGGAAGGTTATTGAGCAGGCGGTGGCAATCCACCTCCAGGGGCATCTAGATAGCATCGGTTTCCTGGACCCTTTTCAATCTGGGTTCCATACCACCTATTGCACTGAGACGGCGTTGGTGGCCTTGGGAGATGACCTCCGCTGGGAGATGGATGCAGGATGTTCAACATTTCTTATCCTGCTAGATCTCTTGGCCGCTTTTGATATTGTGGACCATGGGCTGCTGGTGAGGCGGCTACGTGACCTGGGGGATCTGGACTGGACTGTTCTTGCATGGTTCCACTCATTCCTCTTGGGGAGAAGCCAGCGGGTGGTGCTGGGGGATAAGACATTGTGCCCCTGCGCCTTATCATGCAGCGTTCCGCAGGGCTCTATTCTGTCTCCATTATTATTTAATGTATACATGCAGCCCCTGGAGGAGGTCGTGAGAGAGTTTGGGGTGCGGTGTCACCAATATGCTGATGATACCCAGCTGTACCTCTCCTTTTCAACTGACCCAGACCCGGCTGTCTCGGTGCTATCCCAGTGTTTGGAGGTTGTGGTGGAATGGATGCGGCAGAGCAGACTGAAACTCAACCCCAATAAGACGGAGGTGATGTTGGTGGGGAGAGCGAGGGAGGTAGTGGCTCCCCTAATTGGGGGAGTTTGCCCTTCCATAGCTCAGCAGGTCCGGAGTCTGGGGATGATACTGGATGCGGCCCTTCGCCTGGAGCGGCAGGTAGAGGCAATCGCCAAGGCTGCTTTCCGTGAGTTGTATCTGATGCGTGGGCTGTGTCCGTTCGTCTCCGGCCCGGACCTGGCCTCCCTCATCCATGCCTTCATCACCTCGAGGCTGGACTATTGCAACGTGCTCTATGTGGGGCTTCCCTTGTGCCTGGTTCAGAGGCTGCAGCTAGTGCAGAATGCGGCGGCTCGTCTCCTTATGGGGACGGGCCGTCAGGAGCATATTACACCAGTGCTCTGGTCTCTGCACTGGCTGCCAATAGCATGCCGAGCTAGGTTCAAGGTTTTAGTGTTGATCTACAAGGCCCTTCACAGTCTGGGCCACTCATACCTCAGGGATCGCCTCGCCCTCCGCGCCCCAGAGCAGCTCCTGCGGTCGGCCAAGGGTGCCTTCTTGGAAGTCCCCTGTGTAAAGCGGGGGGCCACAATGGAGAGGGCATTCTCGGTGACCGGGCCGCGCCTTTGGAACTCCCTTCCGGAGGAAGCCCACCTGGCCCCAAGCCTGTTGTCATTTCGGTGGTAATGCAAAACCTGGCTGTTCACCCAGACCTTTGGGGAGGGGGGGGGGGTTAGGGTTGTGTTTTTCCCCCTACCTTGTTTTATTGTTTTAATGTTGAATTGTTTCTCGGGGCCCTGTTTTTAAAAAGTACTTAATTGGTGGATTGTTTTAACTGTTTTATATTGTTTTATGCTGTTTTATATTGTTGGAAGCCGCCCCAAGCTGTTCACAGGAGGGGCAGGGTATAAATGCTTTAAAATATTTATTTATTTTAATTATGCTCTTATTTGCATTCCACGCAAGGGCATCCCACAGTTAAAGTCCCTGGACAATACAAGGGTCTTATCATAAGTGGTCAGGGGACAGTCAGTATGGTAATGGTTCCACTGTCCTCTTCCTCACTGCTTGGCAAAGAAATCTGGCTGCACTGAGGGGCAGGGTGGACTGCACTTAAATCATTTTAAAAAGATGTTGCCATCTCCTAAAGACACTGATACCCTAGCAGAATTGGCTTTCCCTGACACTCCAGGCTGCTTCCTCCTTCTTGGGCCAGTAGCTAATGAGTATTAAAATACAAAATCAAACACACAGCGTTAATTTAATAATCATCTGGGTTTGGATATAGGTTTTAATTTGTTTGTCTATGCAGAACAACAATTAAGCCATTTCTTCTTAGCTGGTTTATTTCTGTTTCCATTTAATACAATGATACCCTGTTGGGTTTTAGGAACTTCTTTCCAGTAATCTGCATTAAATTTCACTCTCTCGTCTGATTTTCTAAAGAGTCTATTTCACAAGGACTCTCAATGCATTGATTTTTATTGTCGTAGCCACCAAAGCAGAACCTGGGAATGTGGAAATGTTATTTTGGCACAACCTTTCATACCATTTTCAGGCACATACAGTAGTTATTTTTGTGTTTTCTTTTAACAGAGAACCCAGATTAAGCAAGTGTAATCCCTCTATCTCTGTCCCCAAACTGTAATAAGTCCAGGTTCAAAGGTCAAGCCCCCATCTGGGAACATCCTAGGAAACACATATCCTTGTTACTAAATACTTAATGCCTCAGAGGTCCATAAGATTTCAACAGTTACTTTATTTTCCTCATGCCCAAAAGATACCAACAAAAATATAGTATCAATTAATACAATGTATTTACCAAGATGCCACTTAATATTCCATGCAGTGTTCAAACTGCTAGGAACCAAAGTCAGACAGGATGATCCAGTTTAGTAGTCCCAGTTCTCAACCAGATAGGAGAACCCCACTTTGTGGCAACCTCCGTCCTGGATCCCAAGAGATTTGTGGCTTACCTTAAGTAAGTCTAGTTTAGCAACAGCTGCACGCATCTTCTCCTCTTACCACTAGTGAATGAATGCCCTACATGGTTTCCCTGTGCTTGTTACCCTCTGGCTGGGCTGGGTCCGCAGATGAGCAGAGATCTTACTGCTGCAACTGCTACAATGCTGATGCTCTCCTCCTTTGTTGCTTCGTCAGCTTAGCTGGGAAAAAAATAAGCAGCACTCCAACTTCTCTACAACAGTCCTAGCCTAACCCTGAATAGATTAAGCTCTTTCAGCATATTTTTGGTAGCAGACAGGCTCTGCTGGCTTACGCAGCCTCAGGTTTGAGCTAGAGTTTGCCCACTCCTGCCTTGGTTGTATAAAAGACTACTAAATCAATAGGGATGGGCGAACGCGGTTCAGAAGTTCAGAGTTCTTACTGAACTTGACCAGTTCAGTCAACCGAACCAAACTTCCGAACCGAACTCGATTTTCGGACCGAACTTCCGAACCAAATTTCCGAACTCGTCTCTGTTAGCCGTCCCTAAAAGATAATATTCTATTTAGTTCAATGGGGTTTGAATTTCTGAACTTTGTTCGGAAGTTCAGAGTTTGGACCGAACTCGAATAGTTCGGTCAACCAAACAGAACTTCCGAACCGAATTTCCGAACTCGGTTCTGTTCACCCATCCCAATAAATCAACAAAAGGAATCCTTATGCAGTGCCTGTTCTTTTACCTAAGAGTGTCACATGCACAATTAAGATTATGGTAACTGGAAACTATTTCATAACCAAAAAAAAATATTCCAATTAACCAAATAACCACCTCTCACTAACTAAAATATCAAATATAATGTAACGCAGTTGCTCTACATTAACAGTTTGAAGAAGAATTGTGTCATTTTAATATGCATGAGGCTCATGCAACTATACAGCTAAGGTCCAGTCTCCCCCAAAGAGCTCTCATGGTTTTGCCAATGCTGCTTTTCCAAACACCGCTATTTCATCAATTTTACACTAGTAAAAGAGAATTAATCACAGAATCCTTAACATTTGAGAGGGTATAGTTCTAGTAATTGATTCAGTCCAACTCAATGACAGTTTATGTAAGATTGTTTCCTGTAAGACCTTTTCTAAAAGTCTCAAGGAAAATTATACTACTATGGCCTCCCCAGGGGAGATTTGGCTGCTGCTATTGTTATTGTTCAAGCAATGAGCCTGGTGCTGAAGAGTCTTGATTAGAGACAGGTTTCTGCCCCAAGAGGCTTTCAATTTAGAATGGGCATTTGACAAGGGAGGAGAGACAAGGTGACGGAGGAGAACATAGGGAGAGAAAAGGATACATTCATGAAGTTCCAAAGTTGCAGGTGCACACCACTTAGGTTACTGGAAGAGGAGGAGGGAGATACTGAAGGATAAGATAATGTAAGGAGGATCCCTAAATGGCTTGGACCCCAAGTATGTGAAAGCAGCACCGGCACAAGGATTTTTGCTGCACTGGGTGACCACAGCTCCCTTCACCTCTCCCATCGCCAATTCTGCTGCCATGTTCTGTTGTGGCCTCTGAGGTCATCCAGAAACACTCACTTACAGGTACTATCTGCCTGTGAAGTTTCTATAACAAGGGTACGCAGAAAGGCTTTCTTGGTGACTGCCCCACAATTATGAAACTTCTTACCCTTGGAGAATCATCTAAGTCCAAGCCTGCACATCTTCCAAAAATGATGTAAGTCCTTTGGCTAGACATTTGGCAGGAAGTGATAGGGTTGGGGGGGGGTAGGGACAAGGCAGCAGGTGGTTACGGGGATTTATTTATTTATTTTAGATGTTTTTATTGTTCCTGAGCGGCCCTTAGCCTTAATGGGAAGGGTGGCATATACATTTGAATAAATAAATACATGAGCAATTTATGGGGATTGAATCTATGAACCAGGGCAATACTAACAGAAGAGGCAGTTTTTAAGAGGGATAGAAAGGAAGGGATCAGAGTGTTCTGGGAGGGAGTTCTAGACATAAATAGGCAACACTGTAGAAGGGGAGAAGATGAAGACAATTTATTCCACAAATGCTACTATTTCAGTGGGTGTTTTTACACACACATTTCTCCTAGATGTTTGCTGTTACATCCTGAACCTTCTGTGTGTCTAAATCACTCACACAGATCTTAAACATCAGGATCTTTGAACTTCTGCATGAAACTTCTAACGTTTGCGTGTAAAAAGTTCTCCTGATAAATTGCTTTGCTCCAGGCAGCTGTGGTCACTTGGTTTCCATGGCAGCCTATCACATCTACAGCTGTGGCTACTTTAGGCTGCCTCAGGGCAGTGTTTGTGTGAAGAATGCATCTAGGAACTGCCTCAGGGCAGTGTGTGTGTGAAACATGCATCCGGAACGTACTTGAGGACTTGTAAACCCAAAAGATTGAAAAATTCAGAACTTTTAAGGTGTGTGTAAAAATGTCCAGTGTCAAGAAACATTACATGATATTCAACATACATTTCTCTCTTTTTTTATTTTCTCTTCATCACTCTTTAATATTCCTTCATTTATCATTCTAAGTAATTTTTCTTTCTCTACATTACTTTACTCTGCACTGTGCAATTTGTTGTTACGCCCTTAGGCCTTTCTCAGGAAAACGATATACACATAACTGTTCTAGTCATTTTTCTTAAATCCCCCCTTTGAGCCTCCTTGTGATTTTTGTTGTTGCTCCCTGAACTTCCAATTTGTCAGTAGCTTTCTGTCAAGGAGAAGCTCATAGGTGAAAGTTGTATTTCATCTGTAATCAAAAATAGGGGCTTGTAGCCTTGTACCATGACATACAGATATGATACCTATGCATGAAGCCTTTGATTGATTGATTGATTGATTGATTGATTGATTGATTGATTGATTGATTGATTGATTGATTGATTGAAAGGAAGGAAATTTAGACAAAATATACAATAGCTAAAATATGTCACTAAATTCATTAATAATAGCTAGCACTATACAAATATAGTGCACTGCAGTACAAAGATAAAAACAATACAAATGAAAAGGGAAGTTTATCTACTTAGGTAACTTAGTGAATTGATTATTTGACCATTAAATCAGACGACATTTAAAATGAGCTAAACAATTGGCAGGGGTAGTGGAAATAAAGAGAAAGGTTAAAGCAGTAAGATGACATGGTTGCACAGTAACCGATAACACAAATGGAGGGCAAATTGGTTTGTTTAATATACAAAGCTTTTTCAAAATCTAGGTATTCTATACAATGTGCACTACATTTCACTTTTTGACCACAACAGATATACCTTCTAAACATCTGCTAAGTTACATAGGCATGACCTCCCCATTCTAAAACATGCCAACTGTCTCAATTCAAGTTATGCTTTCCAAAGTGCTCTCACTAAACTGTAAAATTGTCACCAATAATTTTCCCATTACTAATTTAATGTAATGAGAAAATACTTACTTGGTATATCTCGAAGTCCCTTTTACTTCTATTTTGTCACTCTCCAATGATTATAGATATTTTGTCACTTTCCAATGGTCATAGAATGATACAGTCTTATCATACTGAGAACTTTTAAAATATGCAACTACACTATTTTAGTTTAAGTTTACTCAAAATGTATAACCCGTCCACTACTGCCCACTGGCAGCTCGGGGTGGTGTACAATAAAAAAAAATATATAATATGAACGTAGTATAAAATACAAAAATACAAAAATACAATATAAAAAACAGTTTAAAATCATCAAGAAAATGAGGCCTGACAGTCCCACCCACCCCAAAAAAGAAAAAAACCCACTCCACTACCCATCTCCCTCACTGAATGCCTGGCAAAACAGCCAGGTCTTACATTGTCTACGGAAAGAGGGGAGATCTGAAGAGAGGCGTATCTTCACCGGGAGGGAGTTCCACAGCTGCGGTACAGCCACCAAGAATGTCCTCTCGAAAGTCACCACCCGGAATACCCAGGGGATCTCTAAGAGGGTCTCCCTAGCCAAGCATAGCCGCCGATCCAGGACACAAGGTGTAAGGCTGTCCTGTCCTGCGGGGCCCAGGCCATATAGGCCTTTAAAGGTAATTACCAACACCTTGAATCTGGCCTGGAAGACTGTAGGCAACCAGTGCAGAGAACAGAGCACCGGTGTTATGTGCTCACAGTGGCACATCCCCGCAAGGAGGCAGGCCACCACATTCTGGACCAGCTGTAGTCTCCGGGTCATCATGAAGGGTAGCCCCACATAGAATGTGTTGCAGTAGTCCAATCTCAAAGTGATGATCACATGGATGATGATGGCCAAATTAAAGCCTGAGATATAAGATATAATTTCCCAACATTTGCGCTAAAACTTCCATGTGCCAGAATGACTTTTCTCTGCACCACATTAAGGAGCACTTAAGCAATTCCCTTGTTATTGCTGGAGCTAATTCCAAATTTTCACAAATTTTCTGGAAAATTTGGTTTAGAAATCCATGATATTTTACATAAAATGTTGACATTTGATTTTTTTACAAAAATGTCAAAATCTTGAAAATGATGAAAATTTGAAGTCAGCATTTAGTGTCAATAGGGCCAATCACACGGTAGCTGTGTGCAAACCATGTGCACCCCTGTTATAGAGGCATTGTGCTATGCACATACTACGTGGATCCACAAAGTACACATGCGGAACCAGCACGCAAGCTGTACATAGGCAGTTTGGGATTTTAGGCATTGTCAGGATGAAATTTCATCCTGAAATAATATTTTTTGTTGCATAATTTTTCAAAATATCTTTCAGTCTCTCTCTCTCTTGCACACACACACACACCATACTCTTTTGAACCAGCTCTTATTTTTATATGGCTATGCTGTTCACAATGAGCTTAAATCTCACTCATTCAGGAGTGCAAGGGGGTTGCACACATGTAAGCAACACATTGAAGTGATGTGCTAGATGTAACTGGAATCAAAATCCTCATTCACAATGAGAAGCATCATTGTGCAGTAACAACTGAAACAAAAAATCTCTGCAAGTGCGGTTTCCAGCGGAAACAGCTCTTTCGCCTTCATTCGCATGAGGAGGAAATCTACCAGCATTTTTGACATTTTTCATGATTTTCTGTTATTTTCCACTATTTCAGTAATTTCTGGTAATTTCTGGTATTATTTGTGATACCGGAAATTAGTGGAGAGTACCAAAAACTACCAGAAATTACTGAAATGGTGGAAAGTAGCGGAAAAACATTGAAAACATCAACTATGTCAGTAGATCCTCCTTGCTCCCAAAAGGTCAGTATTTCCCAAAGGAATGAGAGCACCTGCTCTCACTTCATGTCTATTGTGCAGCACAATAAGAGTCAATGTCTGCAATTACTAAGCAGGATCCGCGTGGGTCCTGCACAGGTTCCGTGCAGCACAGATGGGCATGTGCACAGTTTGCGTGCCCATGTGGGTTGTGCTGGGGGCACACAAAGCATGGGATCAGCCCATGTAAACTGCTTCTGGTAACATGGGAGCATGGAACACACCTCTGTACCTGAGGCATGCTTAAAAATGGTTACACTGTGCTTAGGTGCAGACCATGTGTAAGGGCTGTGCTGAGATCTCAGAGTGTCACTGAATTCCAAAGTAAGCAGATGATGGGCAGGGCCTAGAGCTTCATCAGGTACTAAAATTAGTGCCTGCGGGTAATGCCCACATTTTGGACACCTTATTGGTCTACCTGAAGACAAATCAGGTGCCCAATGCCTGAAAATGTGAACATTACCCAGAGAAACTGACAAGCTCCAGTTTCAAACAAAACTGACAAGCTTCGCCCACAGTTGTCTGACAGGTGCTGTGGCCTAGAAGCCACTTTTGAAACTGAAAAGCACCGACCAAAAGCACGGTGGAGCCTGGCTCCATAGTGGTCCCACCCAGGACTTGTCACTTTCAAAGGCCGGTAGGGACTCCACCCCACCCCGCCTCTCTCCTGAGAGGTGCTGGAGGGGAGGGAAGTGACCTTTGAAACTTACATGCCCTGTTTGAGACCACTGTGAGCTCTATTTTTAACAGTCTCACTGCCATCTATAATAGAAAAAAAATCACTACAATCTGCTCTGTAAACTATGCACACATTTATTTTATTTTATCTTTACAACTTCTATCCTGCTCCCATCCTGCCCTAGGCAGCTCCAGGTGGCTAACATAAAAAAAAAATTCAAAACAGAAATATAAGATAATAAAAACACTAAAACATTATAAACATCAATATCAAAAATATTAATATAAAAATATGAATCATAAATAATTATTAGGAGAACTAAAAAACCCTGCCTCCCCAATACTACACCACCACCACCCATTACCCATCTCCGTCACCAAATACCCAGTGGAACAGCCAGATCTTACATTGTCATCTGAAGGAGGGGAGGTCTGGGGATAGGAGAACCTCGACAAGAAGGAAGTTCCACAGCCTTGGAGCGGCCACCAAGAATGCCCTCCCCATGGTAGCCACCTGGGGGACCTCAAGAAAGCCACTCCCGGCTGACCACAAGGGCTGATCCAGAACCTAGGGAGTAAGGCAGTCCCAAAAGTAGGCAAGACCCAGACTGTTAAAAGCAACGTGCCCGGAAGACTATGGGCAGTCAGTGCAATGAAAAGAGCACGGGTGTTATGTGCTCATGACGACCCATTCCGGTAAGGAGACAGGCCGCCATGTTCTGCACCAGCTGCAGTTTCCGAACTGTCACCAAGCATAACCCCACATAGAGCGCACTGCAGTAGTCCACTATTGAGGTGATGAGCATGGATGATGGTGGCCAGGTTGGAGTCTGAGATATAGGGCCAAAGCCCCATATCAGATGTAGTTGACCAAAGGCGCTCCTCGCCACTGCTGCCACCTGGACATCCAGGCAGAGCTGCACATCGAGGAGCACTCCCAGACTCCAAACCTGAGGGGCCATTGAAGGGCAAATCCCTTCAATCATTCATTCATTCATTCATTTATTAGATTTCTATACCGCCCCATCCTGCACAGCAGCTCGGGGCGGTTTACAACAATAAAAAACATTTAAAAACATTTAAAATACAACCATAAAACATATCAATAAAGCTGGTGGTATATAAAAATAAATAGACAGGTGGGGGATTAAAAATCACACCCCCCCCTCCCTCCCAAAGGCCTGGGCAAACAGCCAGGTCTTACAGTTCCGCCGAAAGGTCAAAAGGCTTGGGGCCAGGCGAGCTTCCTCCGGAAGGGAGTTCCACAGCCGCGGCCCTACCACCGAGAATGCCCGCTCCATCGTGGCCCCCCGCTTAACACGGGGGACCTCCAGGAGGGCACCCCCGGCAGACCGCAGGAGTCGTTCCGGGGCGCGAAGGGCGAGGCGGTCCCTAAGGTAAGAGGGGCCAAGGCCGTATAGGGCTTTATAGATCATTACTAGGACCTTGAACCTGGCCCGGCACACTATCGGCAGCCAGTGCAGCGCTCGGAGCACCGGTGTAATGTGCTCCCGGCGACCCGTCCCCGTAAGAAGACGGGCCGCCGCATTCTGCACCAGCTGCAGCCTCCGGGCCAGGAACAAGGGAAGCCCCACGTAGAGCGCGTTACAGTAGTCGAGTCGCGAGGTGACGAAGGCATGGATGAGGGAGGCCAGGTCCGGGCCAGAGACATACGGACGCAGCCTACGTACCAGATAAAGCTGGCGGAAGGCAGCCTTCGCGGCTGCCTCCACCTGCTGCTCCAGCCGCAGGCCTGCGTCCAAAATGACCCCCAGACTCCGGACCTGCTGAGCTACAGGGGGGCAAACCCCCCCAATCAGGGGGGCCACCACCCCCTTCGCCCTCCCCACCACCATTACCTCCGTCTTATCTGGGTTGAGTTTCAGTCTGCTCTGTCGCATCCAATCCGCCACGGCCTCCAAACATTGGGATAGCACCGAGACAGCAGGGTCTGGGTCGGTAGAAAACGAGAGGTACAGCTGAGTATCATCAGCATACTGGTGACATCGCACCCCGAACCCTCTCACGACCTCCCCCAAGGGCTGCATATAGATGTTAAATAATAATGGAGACAAGATCGATCCCTGCGGAACGCCACACGGTAAGGCGCGGGGGCTCGATGTTTCTTCCCCCAACACCACCCGTTGGCTCCTCCCCGAGAGGAATGAACGGAACCATTCAAGAACAGTTCCGTCCAGACCCCCCCGGTCACGCAGTCGTCTCAACAGCAGCCCATGGTCCACGGTGTCAAAAGCGGCCGAGAGATCGAGCAGGATGAGAAATGTCGAACATCCCGCATCCATCTCCCGGCGGAGGTCGTCCACCAAGGCCACCAACGCCGTCTCGGTGCCATAGCCGGGGCGGAACCCAGATTGAAACGGGTCAAGGAGCCCGATATTATCTAGATGACCCTGGAGCTGGAGCGCCACTGCCCGCTCAATAACCTTCCCTAAAAAGGGAAGGTTAGAGACAGGTCGGTAGCTGGCGAGCGCGTCTACGTCCAACGATGGTTTTTTCAGCAGGGGGCGCACCACAGCCTCTTTTAAGCAAGGCGACAACCTCCCCTGCCGAAGGGACGCATTCACCACCCTCGCCAGCACCGTCCCCAATGTCTCCCCGGAAGCTTTTACCAACCAGGACGGGCATGGATCTAGTTGACAACACGTGGCCCTCACAGACCCCAGGACATCCACCACATCGGCTGACGTCACTTCCTGAAACTCGCCCCATAAAGATGGAACAGACGGACCCTCCGTCCCCCCGCTCTCTTCCCCTACTGCTGTTAACCCAGCGTCGAAATCGGCCTGAATCCGAGCGATCTTGTCTGCGAAGTAGTTGACAAACTCCTCACAGCGGGCCCGGGACAAGTCCCCATCCAGGCGGAGGGAGGCCGGACTCACCAGCCCCCGCACCACCCGAAAGAGCTCCGCTGGACGCGACTTCGCAGACGCTATGAGGACGGCGAGGAATTCCTTCCTCGCCGTCCTCACAGCCTCCACATAGGACCGCAAATGGGCCCTGTGGAGAAGACGATCGGAGACAGACCGAGTCCGACGCCAGCGTCGCTCTAGCCTCCTGCCCATACGCTTCATACACCGCAGGCCCTCAGTAAACCAAGGAGTCCTGCGGTGACGAGACCCAGGCAGAAGGCGCCTCGGAGCCACCCTGTCAATGGCCTCCTCCAGCAAGATGTTCCAATGCCGGACCAGCTCATCCACAGAGTGACCGTCCACATCCAGGGTAAGTTCCCTCAGGACCTCCTGGAACCGCTGGGGTTCCATCAGCCTCCGAGGGCGGACCATCCTAACTGGTCCCTTCCCCTTCTGGAGGGGGCGCGCTAAAAGACCGGCCTGAAGGAGGTAATGGTCCGTCCACGACAAGGGCACCGCTGTCACCTCCCCCACAACCGGACCCCCCGCCTCAAGGCCAGAGCCGAAGATCAGGTCGAGGATATGTCCCCCCACGTGGGTCGGGCAGATCACCTCCTGGGACAAGTTCATAGTTGCCATGGCGGCCATGAACTCCCGCTCCGCCCCAACAAGGCCGGCATCGGCGTGGACGTTGAAGTCCCCCAGAACCAAAGTCCTGGGGGAGCCCAACACCACCTCCGAGGCCAGCTCCGCTAGAGCGGTAAGGGATGCCGCCGGGCATGAAGGGGCCCGGTACACCAGCAGCACCCCTAGCTTGCCCCCAGCCAAATCGATCACCACGTGCAGAGCCTCTACACCCACAATCTCCGGCACTGGATACCTCCTAACAGGCCAGTCTTCCCTAAAAACAATAGCTACGCCTCCTCCCCGGCCGCTCATGCGGGGCTGATGCTGCACGGCATACCCAGCTGGAACCAGATCCGCCAAAGTTGGACCGGCCAGATCATCCAGCCAGGTCTCCGTGATGCATGCGAGGTCCACGGCCCCATCCACGATCAAATCGTGGATAATCGGGGCCTTGTTGACCACGGACCTCGCATTCATCAGCACCAGCCCCCCACGCGCGGACCCTGGACCCGGCACCTCCCTCCCCCTTAGTGGGGGGGTGATGACCTCCACCTCCCTCAGGCACCGTGGACCCCTAGGGGCCCGTGCCTTCCCACCCCATGGACCATACCGTCCGCGCCCCATCACGACCCCAATGGCCATGCCCTCCCCTCCGTCCACCCAATCCCGGCCCTTCAGACCCGGCTGCTTGCCCCCCGGCCCTCCCTCCCCCCCTCCCCCCCATAACCCTCCCCCCCCCAACCATACCCTCCCCATTCTCCCTCGGTCTCCCCCTCTCACGGGGAGACCGAGCCACCCCCTCCCCCCCAACCCTCCCGGTCCTCCCCCTGCTCTCACCAGGGGGAGTCCCTGGGTCCACCCCCCACATTACCCCCCCTTCACAATACCCCCACCCTACCACCCTAGCCCTAAAAGATAAAACAGCCTGCCCAAAAACAAAAACACAAAAACCCCCCTGCCCCCCCTGCGGTCCCCCAAAGTGCCCCCGAAGTGCCGCGCCCTTCGGCCGCGGCCCTTCGGCCGCGAGCCTGCGGCCGCAGCCTGCGGCTCCAGCCGCTGCCTGTGGGCTTTTAGCCCCCGCTACTTCCGGGTGGGGGGGGAGGGGACAGGACAGCCCACGTGGCTGCCCTCTGCGTTCCCCCCCCTGCCCCCAACTCACGAGTTCTTTCCTTCTTGTCCCCGCAGGTAACCCCACGGGGACGAAGCAGCGGCGGCGGCGGCCCCAGCGGCGAGCGGCGGCGATGATGGAGGCGGCGGCGGTGGTAATGCCGGCCGCGGCGGCGAGGAGTCACACCCCCCCTGGCACCACCCGCAAGCAGGTGAGTCCAGGTGGGGGAGGGTTGGAGAAAAGAATCCCCGCAGCAGGCAGGCTCTCAATGATGGAGGTCACCAACTCCCTAGCCCCACCCACCAACATCACCTCAATCTTGTCAGGATTTGACTTCAGACAGCTCACCCTCATCCAGTCCCCAACAGCTGCCAGACATCGGGTAAGCACTGAGACTGCCAGGCCTGGGTCAGCTGAAAAAAAGAGGTATAATTAGGTGTCGTCAGCGTACTGATGATACCATATATCAAACCCTGTCATGACCTCCCCCAGTGGCACATGGAACAGGAGAGGGGACAGAATCAAACCTTGTGGCATTCCACACGTGAGGCCCCAGGGAGACAAAGAACCGTCCCCCAGCACCACATACTGAGTCCTTCCAGACAGAGAGGAGCGGAACCATTCAAGAACAATTCCACCATGCCTGCATGGTCCTGCAAGCAGGTCACCAACATCTCATGATTAACAGTATCAAATGCAGCCGACAGATCTAACAGGATCAACAATATCAACCGACCTCAATCCAACTCACGTCAGAGGTCGTCAACTAAGGCCTAAAGTGCAGTCTCAGTGCCATACCCCGGATGAAAGTCAGACTGTATGGGGTCAAGAAAACTGATGCGGTCCAGATGCCCCTGAAGCTGCTTGAGCCGCCACCCATTCAATAACCTTCCCTAAAAAGGGGAGTGTCTTAAGGAGGCAATGGTGTGTCCTCTGCTCAAGAAACCATTGCTTGACATTGACTTCCTCGCCAGTTATTGGCTTGTCTCTAACCTTCCCTAAAAAGCCATCCAGAATTGGCCCCAGGGTCTCCTGGCTGGCCTTAACCAGCCAGGAGAGGCAGAGATCTAATTCGCAAAACATGACTCTAACAGTCCCAAGGATATTCCCTACATCAGAGGATGACATCAACTGAAGCTGATCCCACAAAACCCGACTGGAAGGGGCATTCTGGTTCTCCTACCACCTCAAATGCAGCACTGAAGTCAAGGTAAATGGGAGTGATATTATCCACAAAATAGTCAATAAACAAGTCACAGCAAGCCATGGAACACTCCTCTTCCAAGTGATGGGAGGTCGGACTGATCAGACCCTCACCATGCAGAAAAGCTCAGCTGGACGAGACATAATGGATGCTATGAGAGCAGCAAAGAACCTCTTCCTTGCTCATCACACAGCCATAGCATAGGATTTTAAACTAACTCTGTGCTACAATCTGTCATCTTCAGTCCTAGTATAATGCCACCGTCACTCCTACCACCTCCCTCCTGCTTCAGCAGCTGCAGGTCCACCATATACCACGGGGACCTGCATTGCTGATGCCCAAGGAGTGGATGCCTGGGAGCCATCTGATCAGTGGCCTCACTCATCAAAGTATTCCAGAGAGCAACAAGGTCATACAGTGAGGAGCTGTCAGGGTCAGGGGGCAGCTCCCTGAGGGCAGTCTGGAACCGATCCAATTCCATAAGCCTCTGGGGGTGAACCATCCAAATTGTTCCAGCACCTTTCCAGGAGATGACATGTGCCAGGAGACCCTCAAGGCCGGTGCAAAAAAACAGGTCGAAAATGTGGCCCTCCCTCATGTGTTGGGCCATTCACCACCTGAAGCAGGCCCATGATTGCCATGGAGGCCATGAACACACACTCCACTCCCCAAGACCAGTGTCAGCGTGAATGGCTGTTTTTACACAGACGCCACACCCCCACCCTGGTTGTGCGAGTGGGTGTGCGATGTGTGTGTGACACTGCAATGGTGGGTGGGGGCATGGGTGTTCATCCATGGTAACAGCATGGGCAGCAGGTGGGAGTGTGTGCGTGCTCCCAACACACACACACACACACACACACACATCTCCACCCATCACCCACCCATGGAGCCAACTGGCAAACCGGACGAGGCGCCGTGGGTGGAGATGCGTGAAGGTGGGTGCGTGCCCATGAGAATGGACACTCACCCACCTCCATCCACCGAGGCAGCACACTCATCCCCCCCACCCCCACCGCTGCCAGTGTAAAAAGGGCCTATGTTGAAGTCCCCCAGGACCACTGTCCTTGGCAACCGCAAGACCACCTCCAACACCAGCTTAACTAGAGCGTGCAGATATACTGCATACCTGAGATGCAGTGTGTTTGCAGGTTAGAAATCCATATTGCTCCTTTGATTTCTGATTTTGTATAGAGCTTGCTTTTTTTAGTTTTATTGCTTCACTAATCCTCCCTGCCAACATATTCCTTACATTTTTAGAAGTCTTCTGCTTATTCTTAATATTAGCTTTTATGTTCCTGCTGAATGAAATTGGCCCCTCTTGTCCTTTTATCTCTTTAACTTCTCTGGGATGCATTTCAATTGGAGTCTTTCCAGCTGTTTCTGAAAGAGAACCTGATGCCTCATGCAAAATTTTGAAAAGAATTCTATCTAAAACCAGTGATGGTTAAATATTAATGTTTTCAGCATTTCTTCTTTTTTTAGGAACATTTGCATTGTTAGGACCATTAATTTCTTTGTTTCCTAATTTTTTTATTCCTGTCACCATCCATCTATCATGATCCTATTGTCAGGAACCATCGTCCTTGAACTCTCAATCCTGGAGTTTCCAGGAAGCAGATAGATTCGTAGTGTTGCTTAGGGATGGGCGAACAGATCGCGGTTCGGGTTCGGCCATTTGGTTCGGCTGCGTTCGGTTCATACATTCAGTTTGTCTGTTCAGTTAGTTCGCTGGGTTCTGGTTCAGCCGTTCAGGAAATGTTTTGTTATGGGGTGTTTTTTTGGTTTTTTATTTGGTTTTTTTGTTTTTATATGGGATTTTTTATTTAATTTTTTTATCTAATATTATATATATCTGTCTACACTGAATGTAACTGCTATTAACTATTCTAAATTCTATGACCTAAATGGATGATCTAATAAGTACTCAGGCCTACTCCTACAAACACCAAAACTAAATCACTAACGCTATCTCTATCACTAAGCTAACTCCTACAACTGTCTACTATCTCTAACCTATCTATCTATCTATCTATCTATATCTATCTATCTATCTATCTATGGATGGGATGGGGGGAATCACAAACAACACAAGGTTTCAGTTTAAGGTTTAAGTTTCATTTCAGTACAAAACTGAAATGAAACTTAAAGCAATCTAATAATCCTACTCTAAATGAAAAAACAGGGGAAGGAAAGGGAATCTGGGATGGAATATATGGGAGAGGGAAAGGATTCAATGGAGGGGGGGGAGGAAGGAAGAATATTGAATACAGGGAGGGGTAAAAACAAAAAATAACCACTAAATCTATCTAAGCTAAGCTAAATAAATGAATGAGAATATGGGGGTAGATGGGTTGGATGGGTGACATGGGAGGAGGATGGCAATGAATTGGGGAGCTGGGAGAGGGAGCCTTCTGAAATGCCTGCTGTTCAGAAACAGTGACTAGCTCAGAAGGTGTTGGGAAGAGGGAGGCAGATAGTTTCGTTTCTTGCACGCCTCTCCACCCCTGTCCCTGGAAGTCTGCTCCTCAGTGACTACCCCTCCCTGTCACATTTGACCTTCCAGTGACCCTTTTTTTGCCACCCAAACTCACCCGAACGTGATCCGAACTGACCGAACTGTTCGGTCATTTCGACGTTCGGAATTGAGTTCGGTCGGGTCAGCTCATGTTTGGATTTGGGTTCAGGTTTGGTCATCCGAACAGGCCAAGTTCGGGCCGAACTCCGAACTTCCAAACCGCGTTCGCCCATCCCTAGTGTTGCTATGTTTCCCTGACACTTGGTTATAACACTCTAGCTGGAGGCTTTCTCCTCAGTTGCCTATGTCACACCTCCTGACCACCTAATTGAGTGCTTCCTAATATAAAAACAGAAAGAGGTAGCATTATAAAATGGTTTCTAACATTTCTGACTTGGAGGCTGTGGTTGCCCTGACGCCTCGTTTCTTGTTGGTCCTGCCTAGCTCAGCCTACCTTCCAAAACATCTTTGTGTTCCTGAGCCTCATCACCAGCCCTGTACAGAGCCAGCCTGCCTTGATCCTGCACCTGATTCCTCAACCTTTGTCTATCTTTTCATTCCAGCTTCCTCAGACTGACCTCCCAGTACTGAATTCTTGGCTTGTTTCCGGAACCTGCATTCTGAACCGTCCTTCAGGTTGAGTGCTTTGTTTGACTTCATATTTTGGACTCTGGCCCTTTAGCCTTCATTCTGTCATTTTTGGGGAGTTGTCCCTTTAGATTGTTGCCTGAATTTGCAATGGACCTGATCCTGCCAAGACTGCTCATGACCCAGTGCCTTACACTACCAGAATATTTAATTTAATTTAATTTAATTTAATTTAATTTAATTTATTAAAATATTTATATCCTTCCTCTTCTGCTTCCAGGCAGCCCGAGATGGCTAACAATAAAAACACAAATACAAAAATACACCAATAAAAATAACTTAAAACAATACATTCAATTTCAGCTAAAACGGGGGGAATAATCAACCCCCTCCACCCTAACCCATTCCACCCACCCATCACCACCTCCCTCACCAAATGCATGGCAGAACAGTCAGGTCTTGCATCTTCATTGAAAGAGAGGTCCAGTGCCAACTGGACCTATGCTGGAAGGGAGTTCCACAGCCTCAGTGTGGCCACCGAGAACACCCTCTCCAGAGTTGTCCCCCAGGATACTTGGGGGGACTCCAAGAAGGTGCCCCCAGCAAACCTCAGAGCCTCTCCAGGACCCAGGGAATGAGGTAGTCCTGCAGATAGGCAGGGCCCAAGATGTTTAGGATTTTATAGGTCAAAACCAACACCTTGAATCAGGCCCGGAAAACTATAGGCAGCCAGTGCAGCAAACAGACTACCGGTGTAATGTGTTCATGGCGATCCAACCCCATAAGGAGATGGGCTACCGCATTCTGCACCAGCTGCAGCTTCCAGACCATCACCATGGGTAACCCCACATATAGCGTATTACAGTAGTCCTGTCCCAAGGTAATGAAAGCATGGAGTCTGAGATAGATGGCCAGGTCAGAGTCTGAGATAGATGGCCAAAGCTGCCACACCAGTTGTAGTTGGTGGAATGTGCTCCTTGCCACAGTATCCACCTGGACATCCAGGCAGAGCCAGGTATCGAGGCGCACTCCCAGACTACAGACCTGGGAACCAATGGGAGAAAAACACCATCAATAACCATCGCCTTAACCGCCTAGTATCACCTATGTCTTGTCAGGATTCAGCTTCAGACGACCTACCCTCATCCAGTCCCCCCACATCCTCCAAGCACTAGGTAGTAAATAATAATAAATTTTATTTAATTTGGCACCAACTTTCGTCATGGCCAAACACAATAACAAATCAACATAAAACTATATAAGCAAAACATCCCGTAACAATACGTTGATTGAATATCATAGTCCAAACTCTAAAAATAAAAGGGAATTTTCCATTCATTTCTACCAACCAAATTCAAAAATACTTTAGTACATATACATAGGGAGCAGAGGGAAAGCGACCTTACCAAAATTCAAGTCCCCCTTCACAAATATAACTCTTTCCATTAATAAAGAATTTATTTATTACTGGCTTCCGCCAAAACTATAAAACAACCACAAGTATAAACAGGCAAATAAAAAGGAAATATGATACCATATAGCCATCAAATAAATTAAAATATGAATCTGACCTACAAAGAAATTAGTTATAAACCAATTTATCCTGCAGCAGTCGCACACGCTCCCTCATAATAAGTAAACAGAAAGTCGCATCTTCCTTTATCACCTCCTCATCACTAACTGAAAGTAAATAAGAAACTCTAAATTCAATTGGGATGTGTTCTTTCCCCATCAAAATTGGAGGGAGCCATACAGACCTAATATTTCCATACAACGGGCAACACAACAAGACATGTTTCAAATCCTCCAATGCACCCTTCCCACACGGGCAGGTGCATGAACTATAGGGTTTGCACACATATCTGCCCTCCACTATGGCTGAGGGGAAAAGCTGGAAACAAAAAAGGGTATAGGCCCTACGTAAAATTGATTCTGACAGATAATCTAAATACCCTTCAAATTTGTGGAGGATCTTAAAGGAACTGAGCATAGGCGCAACCTTCCAACAGGAAATTTGAGCAATATCCTCCTGGCTGGCTATATCCTGCCCTCTCTGCCTAAGGATATGTTTCTAGTGAGCTATAGACTTCCCCACAAAACACAAAAATGAAAGGCCCAACCTTTTCAAAGAAGTATCAATCCCACTTATCCAGGGATAAGAGCCCCTACCCATGAATTCTAATTCCTCATTAAGGCACATAGTTGCCAAGCAGGGACTGGTCTGGTTAAATTTTTTTAACCAGTATTGAAGAGCATGCTGTCTACTCAGAAGCTCAATAGAGGCCACACCCAGTTCTGCCCTAACTAGCAGCAGGGACCCCCTGGGCCACCCGAAGTAGACTCCTAAGAAATTTACTCTGTGATATCTCCAATACATGTAGGATATCAGATACCATAATTTCAGCTCCAAACGTCAGCAGAGAATGAACCTTAGCCTTATATATGCCCAGCACAGTAGAGGTCTTAATTCCTGATGGCTTAGCAGCCAACCTCAAAATTCTCCTGGTCACAGCATTGGCCTTTAGAGCTATCAATCTTCTATGCTTGTCCCACAAACCATTGGATAATGTCATCCCCAGGTACACATAAGACCTCACCTGGGCCAGCGTGGTTCCCTTCATTTGCCAGAGGTGTTTTAATGTCCTATTTCCCACCACCATAATTTGGGACTTCTTAAAGTTTACCACTAGGTCATTCTCCAGGCAGTATTCTGCCAATATATATATCTCTTGATGCAAACCATTCTCTGTTTGAGTCATTAAAACTATGTCGTCCACATACATTAGAAGATTAATGGGTCTCCCCGCAATTTTAGGAGGGTGGCAAATTAACTGTGGGACTTTTTGTACCAGATCACTAAGAAAAAGGCTGAATAGAATTGGGTCTAACACACAGCCTTGCCGGACTCCTTTCTGTATACGAATCGGCTGGGAAAGTCCTCCTTCACGGGTCAATCTTATCCTTGCCATATTATCTGAATGAATATGAACAAGTAAAGCCAAAAGGTGATCATCGATACCCAGCTGACACAACTTATACCATAATTTAGGCCTTGAGATTGAATCAAAGGCTTGTCTAAAGTCAATAAAAGCAAAAAAGATTCTCCCTGCCTTAATGGTGACATTTTTAGCAATAATATGATTGATTACAAACAAATTGTCCATAATGGACATATTTTTCCTAAACCCTGCCTGTTCAGGGGGGATCAGCTCATAAGCACTAGGTAAGGACTCTGACTGTGGGTAAGATGAAAACAAGAGGTACAGCTTGGTGTAATCAGCATGCTGATGATACAGAACATCAAGTCTTCTCACGCCCTTGCCCAGCAGCTGCATGTACACATTGAACAGGAGAGGGGACAAGACCACAAAAAAATCCCAGGGGGATGAAGAATAATCCCTGTGCACCACCCGCTGAGTTCTTCCGACCAGAAATGAGCAGAACCAGTAAAGGACAATTACGCCCACCCCGGCCTGGTCCCACACATGAGTCACCAACATCTCGTGGTCAACGGTATCAAAAGCAGTGGACAGATCGAATAGAATCAGCAGGGTCGATTGACCCCAATCTAATTCTTGGTGGAGGTCATCGACCAAAGCCACAGGTGCAGACTCAGTACCAAAACCCGGATGAAAGCCAGACTGAGAGGGATCCAGGAAACTCATGCCAGTAAGCTGCTCCTGCAACTGCCAAGCCACAACCCATTCAAAAATCTTCCCTAAAAAGGGAAGACTAGAGACAGGTCGATAACTGACGAGGGCATCAATGTCAAGCAATGATTTCTTGTGTAGAGGCTGCACCACCACCTCCTTGAGACAGCTCGGCACTCTGCCCTCCCGAAGGGAGGCATTTACCACCCATTCCAGCAACGACCCTAACGTCTCCAGGCTGGCCTTAACCAGCCAGGACAGGCATGGATCCAGTTCACAAAAGGTGGCTCTGACAGCCCCAAGAACAACCTCCATGTCAGTGGACGACATCCAGTGAAAATGGTCCCATGAAACCAGACACGGTGGGGCTTCCACAGCCTCTCGTTCTCCCATTGTATAAAGTGCAGCTTTGAAATTGCAGTGAATCCAGCAATTTTATCTGAGAAATAGTCGATAAACAAGTCACAGTGGGCATCCAATGGTTCAAGTTCCAGGCAGAGGGAAGCCGGACTGACCAGCCCCCTCACCACCCAGACAAGATCCGCTGGACGAGACTTTGCAGATACTATAAGAGTAGAAAAATATTCCTTCTTTGTTGCCCACATAGCCATGGCATTGTCAGGTCCCGGGCACAAACCCTTGGCCTTGGGATGCGGGAGAGGTGCCTTTGGGGCCTGCGCCACCTGGTGGACTTGTTCACTTCCCGCATTTCTCCTCTGTATGCCTTCCCCTGTCTTACTGCCCTTTGCATGGCCGCATCCTCTCCCAGCTGGGGCTTGTTTTCCTAGCCCGCACCCCCCACCCCAGCTTCCTGATTGGCCACAGATGGTATTTAAACACTGATGTGGCCTCAGGAAGCTGGTGGAGCAACGTCTCACACCCGCCCGAAGGGTTGATGTTTATGTTGATGTGTTGTAGCAGTGCCTTTCTCCTGCTGTGTGTTTGCCCTGTATCCCTGTCTCCCCTATAGTCTTCATGTGTTTCCCCAGATTTGGCTCCCTAGCCCATTGTTTCTTGTTCCCTATTGTTCCCCTCATCCCTGGTGCTCCCCTGCTCCCATTCCCTAGCTCCTTGTCTCTTGTTCCCTGTTGATCCCTTCATCCCTGTTGCTCCCTTGCTCTGTTTCCCTAGGCCCCTGTCTTTTGCCCCTTGTTGTTCCCCTTGTCTCTAGTGCTTCCCTAGCTCTGGTTCCCTAGCCCCTTGCCTCTTGCTCCCTGTTGCTCCTTTCATCCTTCTTGCTCCCCGCTCTGGTTCCCTAGCCCCTTGCCTCATGTTCCCTGTTGCGCCCCTGCTCTGATTCCCTCGGCCAGTGTCTCTTGTTCCCTGTTGAGCCCCTGCTCTGATTCCCTCGGCCCGTGTCTCTTGTTCCCTGTTGCACCCCTGCTCTGATTCCCTCGGCCCATGTCTCTTGTTCCCTGTTACACCCCTGTTATGATTCCCTCGGCCCGTGTCTCTTGTTCCCTGTTGCTCCCTTCATCCCTGTTTCTCCCCTGCTCCGGTTCCCTAGACCATTGTCTCTTGTTCCTTGTTGTTCCCCACTTCCCTGTTGTGCCCCAGCCTTGTTTTCCTAGCCCCCTGTCTATTGTCCCCTGGGGTTCCCCTTGTCTCTGGTACTCCCCCAGCTCTGTTTCCCCTAGCCCACCGGCTCCAGCCCCTTGTGGTTCCCCTTGTTCCCGTGGTTCCCCCCACTCTGGCTCCTTAGTCCCTTGGTTCTTGCCCCTTGTTGTTCCCCTCATCCTCATTGTTCTCCCCGCTCTGGTTTCTTAGCCCCTTGGCTCTTGTCCCTTGTTGTTCCCTTATTCCCTGGGGCTTCCCTTGGTCCTCATCACCCCCTATTATATTCCTCTCTTCCTTGGGGAGGATCTTGGTGTGTGGGTTTTCAGTCTGCTCCTTGACCTCAATGATGAATCAGACCCTCTCTGACATAGGCTTCTAGGCCTTAAGATGAGAGCAGGCTCTGGAGACTCCGAGATGCTCTGAGAGGTCCATTTAGCCTACAGACTTCCGTGGGCTTCCCTTCCCAGGGTGTCTTCCCCTTTCCTTCCTTTGGGAGCGCGGTCCTTTCCCCATCCTGCCCCCCCTGTTACCCTGGCCCCGTGACAGGCATAGACTTGTAAACTAGCTCTGTGTCACAATTGCTTAGCTTCAGGACAATATCGACGCCACTGTTGCTCCAACCGCTGACCCTCCTGCTTCAGCCGTGGCAGGTTCTCGGTAAACCAGGGAAGCCTCCGGTGCCGATGCTGGGGAAGCAGACACCTGGAAGCCATCTGGTCAATGGCCTCAGTCAACAAGGTGTTCCAAAAGGTAACTAGGTCATAGAGTGGACGGTTGTCAAGATCGGAGGACAATTCCCCAAGGGCATTCTGGAACCTCTCGGGTTCCATAAGTCTCCAGGGTTGAACCAACTGATCTAGTTCCACACCTCTCCTGGGGCTGACAAGTCTGCAGGAGGTAATGATCCATCCATGACAAGGGCTCAGCTAACACCTCCCCCACCAACGGATCATCCACCTCAAGGTCGGTGCAAAAAATCAAGTCCAAGGTATGTCCCCCATCATGTGTCAAGCCAGTAACTACTTGAGAAAACCCATGGTTGCCATGGTAGCCATGAACTCACGCTCTGCCCCACCAAGACTGACGTTGGCGTGAATATTGAAGTCCCCCAAGACCAATGTCTTCGGGGACTGCAATACCACCTCCGACAACAGCTCCGTCAGAGTGTGTAGGGATGCTGCCATACAGGTAGGTGCATGGTATACCAGCAGCATCCCTAATGTGACTCCTGACAAATCAATCACAATATTCAATTCAATTTTATTGCGTAGTCAAAGACCATTGCACAAATACAAAACACATACATAAATTTAAGATGCCAAAGGTTGATTTACTAGAAATCAAGTACATACATAAAATTAAAATATCAAAAGGATTTAACAAAACTCAACGTCCCTATCGACCTCAGGGAAAAGATTTCCTACATATTAATTCAAACTCCATCTATACCAGGAAGATCTAGGCACAAATCTATAATCTACAAGGCGTTTACAAGTCTGACTCGAGAGGTCAGGCTTAGAGTCAATCTAAGATGACTATGTCATATCATTTAGTGTCCGAGAAGAATACCTTAAGCGCAGTTTGGGTTAAGAGGAGTGAATTCCAAAAAGGACTTCCTAAGCTGGAAAGCCTGTAAGAAGAAGGCTGCTAGTTTTTGGATGACATTAGGGTATGAACTACCTAAAAACATAGCAACTAGCCAGGGATCTGTGCGCCCAGGGTACCTCTCAAGAATAGGTCCCAAGAGTCTAAGCCGTGCCTCATCATACAGATGGCAAGACAAAAGTATGTGACTAACTGTCTCCACTGCCAAATGATCGAATGGGCAGAGACGCTCAATAAACGGGATACCCTGGATTCGGCCCTCAAAAACATTTGAGGGAAAAGCATTAAAGTGAGCGCTAGTAATTAACTGTTTTGCTCTCCATGAGATATCGACGGTAAGATATTTGGCAAGTTGACCTAAGTCCGGAATCCATTCCAAATAATCACGAATGTGAGAGGATGGATCAAGTCTACCCACCTCTGTTTGTCTATCTATATCTTGCACCCAGGCTAAGACTTCCTTCCTAACCACAGAGAAATGCTTGTGGCATAAATATTCTGGAGAAAGCCCTATTTCCCTCACTTGGGCCTCGATCTTAAGTGACCACTGATTTTTAAAGGGGTCCC
>QEPC01001394.1:1740461-1760988 GCA_003113815.1 Sphenodon punctatus
GATAACAGCACAAAATCATCGGCATAGCATAAACAACCAATATGCCGGGTTGCCAACTTGTGGGGGGGGGGGGAAGTGGGGATCCGCCATCTTAGATATTACCGGGTCTATGAAATAGTTAAAGAGAGCCGGAGCCAACATGCACCCTTGCCTAACTCCCACAGCAGAATCAATGGGAGGTGTGATATGTCCCTGATGGTCGATTTTAATCACAAGCGATGAGTGCACATGTAAGGCATACATCAAGGCCAGCAGCCTTTTGTCAATAGACGATGCCTGCAATTTCCTCCACAGGGCAGCCCTATCAACAGAGTCAAAGGCTGCCCTGAGGTCAAGAAAAGCAACAAACAGCGCCCCGTTGCGAGCCCTATAGTTGCTGGCTAGGTGCTGAAGAACATAATACTGTTCTATCGCTGAGCGGCTCTTTTGAAACCCCGCCTGCTCTGGGGACAGAGTCTCAGTCTGCTCTAGCCAGTCAGTAAACTTCCCCAGCAAGTGCTTGGCGTAGATTCTTGCAGCAACGCACAAAAGGCTAATAGGCCTGTAATTTGCCGGGTCTCCTTTTGAGCCCTTTTTGTAGATGGGGACTATGACTGCCTTGTTCCAAAGGTCGGGAATTATGCCCATGCTATTTATTGCAGTGAACAATGCCGCTAGGTCTGGAGTCCACCATTCCTTGTGAGCTTTAAACTGATCACTACGAATTAGATCTAGTCCTGGGGCACGATTATTGTGGAAGGAGACTAACAAGGTCTCACTTCCACCTCAGAAACTGGTGGCCAAGGAGGTAGCTCTTCAAAATTAAAGGTTAAACTATCCGGGGCATCCGTCCTTGTTTTATCGTTATACAACTTGTCGAAGTGGTCCATCCAAATCTCTGGCAGGAGTGGGGGAGTGGCTGCCCCCCGACTCCCCTGCTTGGATCCATTAACTAATCTCCAAAATTTCCGGGCATCCTTTAGCTTAGCTGCCTCCAAAAGCTGATCCCATTGGCTATCCCAGAAGGCCCTCCTTTTCAGGGTTATTAATTTCCTGTATTCTACCCTTGCAGCTCTATACTCGACAGGGAGGGCGTGAAGGTTACCCCTCCTATAGTTATAATAGAGCGATTTCAACCTGACTCTCAACATGCGACACTCCTTGCCAAACCAAGGCTGACTGATCTTAATATTGACTGACTTTACTTTAGTGGCTAACCCTTGCATATAGGTTCTAAGGTCTGAGGTTAACTGTACATAAAGGTCCAGTATCTCCTTGTGAGTAGCAGAGGTCAACAGCCTATCCCGAATCCAACCAACCTTGGGCTGGGCTACATACTCCTCTACAGAGGCTGACAGATCTTGATCCCAAAGGGGGGCCTTCATAGTTTCCAATAGGGAAAGGTCAGGGCTATTACCCTGGCTGGCCTCAATACGAGGAAATGAAGAGAAAAGTGTCAATATTAATGGGACATGATCACTCACCAAAAGTGGGCCCACCGCAAAGTCTAGTACATAGGGGAGTACCCTGGATGAGACCAGGATAAAGTCCACAATGCTCGTGCCCTGGGGACCCACAAAAGTATACTCCCCATCCAAATCACTGAACCCAGAGCCATTTAGGATATAAAGTTCTTGGGCAGTTGCCATCTCTGCAAGCCTAATTCTGGAAGCATTAATCTGACTATCTTTAGATTGTTTAGGGCACAATAAGTGTGGCGGGACATATGGTCGCCCGTCAGAGTATGGAGCCATGGCTTGGTCGTTCGGGCCCACCCTCTCATTAAAGTCCCCCGTGACAATAAAAAGCCCCTCGGGATACCTGCTTTTAAGATCCTCCAGCTTTTGATCCAGCTTCTCCCACATGTCAACCTGAAAGGAACCTGCGTTGCAAGGCGGCATATATAGCGTGATGACTATTAGGACAAAAACTCCCATCCTTGCCACGAAACCCAGCAAGAAATGCGGGTGTTCTACATTCTCCGAGATCTTAAACAAGGAGCTTTGGGCCACAAAGCAGCCCAATCCACCACAAGGGCGGCCCCTTCTTTACTTATGGACTGCCGGCATATAATAGGTATCATTGTCTTCTAGCTCAAGAGGGGTTTTAGACTATGATTCTTGAACTAGGATGACAGTAAAAGATGTCAAATATTGCACGAACTGGAGGTCATCAAGGTGTCTGGCCCACCCAGCCACATTCCATGAACATATGGTAATTGGGGCATCAACACATATGCGGGCTAGTCATTGCCTAGTGGGTAAAGTCCCACCTTTCTGGATATCACCTATGGGTTCAGATTGGCATTTTTCTGACACAGCTATCTGGTTTAGCGACAGAGACTCGAGGGCCTTTGAAGCCAGGAGGACCGGCTATAGTAATTATCTCTTCTCCAGTTGGCCTATTTGCATAAAGGCAATCCTGCAACTGCTCCACCCCAATGGTAGCAGTCACATACTGGTCTGGCAAGGGACTGACTAAGGTGGAAGCCTGACTAAAAGGCATTAACTCTGGCAGAGGAAAAAAGTTAGAGTTACCTTGAGTAGAGGTGGAGGAAATCATTCCTTTGTCTGCCTGCTTAGTATCTAACTGCTGGACAGATTCGAAGGCATTTAGGGGGGGATGAGTGGAAAAACCGACTGGAAGGGTTTCCTCTTTGCCACATGAATTATTTACAACAGGATTATCCTGTGACTGCCATTCGCCAGGGATTGCAATTGCCTGTAAATCAGTCGGAGCGCCCACTGGGGGGGATACCCTACTACTGGGCACACACTCCGTCGTTGCAATCAAATTGGAACTACCTTGAGTAGGAATAGCTAAAGACATATCTCTGCCTGCATACTTGACCTTAGAAAGTAATAGCAACACCTTCATATCCAGGTATACCCTGGACGAAGAAATTCCCCACATCCAAAATGAATTTAAATGCGACCATATTGTGTTAACCCAATGAGCAGCTGCAAAATGTATCACAACACGGTAAGATGGAAAAAATGAAGGTAGGCTAACACACCGTACTATATGGTTTGGGGGAACAAAAACACCCAAGATAGCCGACAGGTGCTGTGAGACAGAGTGTTTGGTATCCCAAACAGGCAAACGGCTTGAAGGTACTGGCCTAACATTAAGAGTCACAGCTAGGGTCTCCAATTTGAGTGGCAAGTCCTTCTTAGACAACAAAAGCCCAGTCCCATTATTTCCCTCTGATGGACCCAGGGAATTGCCCAGGTCAGTTTGACTGCCAGCTGTCACCATCTCCCGTGGTCTAAACCTCTGGAGTTTCTCTATATCTGCTCTATATAATTTGAAGAGATCAATAATTATACCCAACTGTGCTCTCTGGAGTTCAAGCTGCATATTGATCCTCTCCAGATGGGCATGCAGGTCGACCACAAAGTCCCCTAGATCAGGGGGCTGACCCTCCAATTGCTTTGGTGGAGAAACCTCAGACCCATAGGCTATAGACGGAGAGACAGGTAGATCTATCATAGTAACAGACTGGTCAATAAGTACTGTCCCTTGGTTGGGGCTTCCCACGCAGGGAATATTAAACCCCTCCCCCCCTTCCACCTCCCCTGTCGATGGCAGCGTGGATTCTAAGGGCTGAGAATGTTCATCAGTCTTCACTGCTACCAGCAAGCATTCTGGAGCAGAGCTTCTGAAAAAGCCCTTTAGTGTTGCCTGCCTGCCACGAGCCTGGGCACGAGTTACCACTCCCCCCCGGTTGCGCTTCTTCACCATATCCAAAAAAGAGCAAACCCGCAGTCAACCAGCAGGTCACAGAAAGAGGGGCCCTGGGCCCGGCTCGTGTCTAAGGCCGCGCACAAGGGCACACCCTTGTGTGCGATGCCCTTAGGCGCGACACACACAGGCGCGTGCCTATGGCGCCACGTCAGGCTTCACAGAGCCTTTATAGCTCTTCACCCAAGTAGCCCCAACTGCACAGGTTCCAGAGGTGCTGGTGGGGTTTCAAAGTGCAGTGCAGGGCAGCAAACACATGGGGGGGTCCCAATGATGACAATAGGGATTGGGGGGCTTGCCTGATGGAGAAGCGCCGCCCAGCAGCAGCAGCAAGCAAGCCTCACCCCGCAGATCCCATGATCTCTCTCAGCTCAATCACAATATGGAGACCCTCAATATCCGGCATAGACTTCACTGGATACCTCCTGACAGACCATGACTCCCTGAAAACAATAGCTACACTGCCCCCCTCCCCTGTCCCTCTAGCCATGGTTGATGCTGCACAGAGTACCCTGCCAGAACAGGGTCAGCCAATAAAGGTCCCGACTCAGTGTCCAACCAGGTCTCACGCAAGGTTGGTCACATGATCCAGGATCAATTCCGGAACAGTTGAATAAAGAATGAATAAATGTTTTATTACAGTCAGAGACCATATAGCAAAAGGTACAAATAATGAATAAACAGAAAGACAAGGCCACTGCACCAGCAAAACAAAGTGGGTGGCCCAGTTACAGCATATAATACAAGTTAAAATAAAATGCTCAAAGCAAACCCCCAAGAGACAAAACTGGACCAGATATCTACAACCAGCTGAGGCACCTCATGCTCTTAAACAAAAAAGGCTACCTAAGATGGTAGCCTGGCATGGGCTATCCATTTCCAGGGGGTTTGGGCCTAAAAAACCTAAAATGGCATCGCATCGAGCAAGATATTGAGAAATGGCAATGCCAATGCTAAAATAGACCAGAGATCCAGTCCTAGGCAAAACACCAAATACTATTTGGAGAAATCAGCCGGTACACAGGGTTTAAAATCCAAAAAATCCTGCCTACACTGAACTGCCTCAACTAAGAAAGCAGCAAGATTTTTAATATTCTGAGGATCGGAGGAGACAAGCAACAAATGCAAAAGGGCTAGATCAGATCTCCCAGAAAGAGAGCTCAGACGAGGTCCCAAATATTCATCCCTTAAGGCATCATAGAGATGACAATGCAGGATAATATGGCTGATGGTTTCTACAGCGTCATTGTCAAAGGGACACAACCTCTCTAAAAATGGAACATCCTGTATGTGGCCCTCTAAGACTTGTGAAGGGAGGGAGTTGATCCTGGCATGGAAAATGAGGTTCTTAGCTCTAGCTGAAATGGCAGAAGCAAGGTAATCCGCCATTTGGCCATGTTCCAGGACCCAAGTAAGGTAATCCCTCATATGGGGGGAGGAACGGATCTTGCTAATTTCCTCCTGGCGATATATATCTGCCATCCTAGCTAACACCTCTTTCTTAACATTACCGAAGGACTTGCGTGAAAGTTATTCCATAGAAAGGCCGACTGATCTCAAATACACCTGCTGAGCAGGTCCAAGAGCTAACAAATGGGTCTTGCCTAACCATCTTCAGCAAATCTGAACACTGATTCGTGAACAGTTTGACCCAAAATCTTAATGACGTCTCCATTGCCACCTGAGACCATGCCTTCTGTCCCAATTCCAGCCTTACAGCATGGGGTGTACCTCTTGGATGACCCACCATACCCATAAGAAACTTAGCCTGGAGAGAGTCAACAGCCTGGGCAGAAGAAAAAGCCCAGAGTTCGGCCCCATACATAATTTGGGTCCGAACCTTACTGTTAAAGACCCTTAAAGCTGAGGGAATAGCACTCCTTCCCAGTACAGAACCCACATATTGCGCTCAAAGAGCCGCGAGCAGCAACAATAGCCCCAGCTACATGCTCCTTCCAACCTCCACTTCTATGGAATAGAAGCCCAAGGTATATGAATGATGGAACTTGCTGGATGACCTGACCCCCTACCGTCCACTGGAACATCTTCGTTTTGGAAAAAAAACATAATTTTAGATTTACTAAAATTTATGGTAAGTTGGTTACTTTTGCAAAAATTAGCAAAAGCATGTAGTTGGCGAATAAGTCCTTTCTTAGTTTGTGACATGAGAGCCAGGCCATCGGCATAGCTGAGACACCCTACCGCCCTAGTACCTAATTTGGGTGGAAAAAACGTACTATCTGCCATTTGCAGAAATATCCCATCTATGTAGAAGTTAAAGAGGGCTGGTGCCAGGGCACATCCCAGCCTGACGCCTCTGCAGGTAGCTGAATAGTTGTCACTTTATTGACCACTGATCTCATGTTCAACAGCATCAGCTTCGGGTCAGGGGGCCCCCCAATCATAAACCAACTTACTACCTGCATGGAGGGAAATGTGGGGGACAGGAACCAAGCATCTGTCCTGCCTCACAGATTGAACATATCCCCCACTGGGACCATATTTCCCGCACCCCATCACGATCACAATGGCTGTGGCCCTCCCGCCAGCAATCCCCCCATTTCAACCCCCCACCCCTGGCTGCCCTGCCAAGATGGTGAGGGAGATCCTCATCCCCCCATACCTCTCACTGGGTGGCATAGAAAACCTTCCCTGGGGTCATGATTCTCTCTAACACCAGGAAGCAAGACCCCCCCCCTCCCCTAACCCAGTCCCTCCCTTCCCCACTCTCACTGGGTTAGGGAAAACCACACCCAACACCAACATGTCTCCTTCTCTCACCAACCCCCCCTCCCCCCCAGTAATTATGGCCTTAGAGACATCACAGCCATTAAAGGAACCAAGTGGCACCCTGAAGTGGACTGTCTTTTCCTCTCCTTTTCCAACATAGTCATATTTCTTTAGAGCCATAGAGCTCAAATGGACCATGAGGGTCATCAAGTCATCTACCATCCGGGAGTCAATCTCAGAGCGGGACGCCAACCTCGTGTGTATTACAGAGACCTGGCTGGACAATGAATCGGGCCCTATTTTGGCTGATCTTGTTCCGGCTGGGTTCTCTGTGCAGCATCAGCCTCGGCTGGAGGGACGGGGGGGCAGTGTAGCCATTGTTATCAAGGATGCATTGTCTTTTAGGAGATATCCGGTGCAGGCTCCACCAGGTGTTGAGTGCCTCCATCTTGTGTTGGATTTGGCCGGGAACAGACATGGGGTGCTGCTGGTGTACCGTGCACCCAACTGCCCGGTGGCATCCCTACATGCTCTTGCTGATCTGGTGTCAGATGTGATCCTCCAGACCCCTAGATTAGGTGTCCTGGGGGACTTTAATATCCACACTGACACCGATCTTGGAGGAGCGAGGCATGAGTTCATGACCTCCATGACAACCATGGGCCTGTCCCAAATCATCTGTGGCCCCACACATGAAGAAGTACATACACTGGATTTGGTTTTCTACACTGGCCTTGAGGCGGGGGGTCAGTTAGTAGAAGTTAAGGGGGTAGAGCCTTTGTCATGGTCTGACCATTACCTCTTTAAGGCGTGCATCCTGGTGCATGTTAGCCCCCGACAGGCTGCAGGACCTATTAGATCGGTCCACCCCTGGAGACTTATGGAACCGTATCAGTTTCGGAATGCTCTGGGGGAGTTTCCCCTGGACCTTGACACTCGCTCTGTTGATGATCTCGTAGCCTTCTGGAACACTTTGTGGGCAGAGACCATTGACAGAGTGGCTCCCAGGCGTCCGCTGCCCTCCGGAGTCTCCCTCAGGTCTCCTTGGTTTACTGAGGGCCTGCAGTGTTTGAAGCAGGAGAGCAGGCAGTTAGAGTGACGGTGGCACCAGACCCGCGACCAGTATGATCGATCGCAGCATAAGAGCAGTTTAAAGGTCTATGCTGTGGTGGTGCAGGTAGCAAAGAAGCAGTTCTTTGTTGCCCTTATTGCATCTGCAAAGTCACATCCAGCGGAGCTTTTCCAGGTGGTGAAAGGTTTGGTCAGTCACCTGTCTCCACCTGGACTTGGAGCAATCCAGTGACCGCTGTGACCGGTTTATCGAATACTTTGTAGATAAGATTGCTTGCATCCGCCACAATTTCAGTTCCACAGTTATTGCAGAGGATCATCCTGGGGCTATGGATGCCCCGTCCTGTCCTGTTTTGTGGGATCAGTTTCAGATGGTGGCACCTGCCGATGTGGAGTCCTTGTTGGGATCTGTTCATGCCACTACTTGTGAGCAAGATCCATGTCCATCCTGGCTGGTGAAAGCTAGCCAGGAGACATTACGGCTGTTGCTGACTGGGGTGGTTAGTGCCTCCCTTCAGGAGGGCAGGGTGCTTGACTGCTTAAAGGAAGCTGTGGTTAGACCCCTGCTCAAGAAACCATCTCTTGACACTGATGCTTCTGCCAGTTATCGGCCAGTCTCTAACCTTCCATTTTTAGGGAAGGTTATTGAACAAGCTGTGACACGGCAGTTCCAGGAACATCTAGACCGCACCGGTTTCCTTGATCCCTCCAAATCTGGGTTTCGGCCTGGGTATGGTACGGAGACAGCATTGGTGGCCTTGTTTGACGATCTCTATCTGGCGTTGGACCAGGGTTGCCAGACCTTACTGGTCCTGCTAGACCTTTTGACTACATTTGACACAGTCAATCATGAGGTGTTGGTGACTCGCCTCCGGGACCTTGCTGGAATTGGCGGAACAGTCTTGGACTGGTTTCGTTCATTCCTGGCCAGGAGCACTCACCGGGTGGTCTTGGGGGAGTGTATGTCTTCCCCCCGGGACCTCACGTGTGGAGTCCCACAGGGTGCCATTCTGTCCCCGCTCTTGTTTAACATCTATATGTAGCCATTAGGGGAGATCATGAGAGGGTTTCAGGGCACGCAGTGTCATCAGTATGCTGATGACACTCAGCTCTACCTCTCCTTTTCCATCAACCCAGGCAATGAAGTCTCCTTATTTTCCCAGTGCCTGTCAGCTGTGGGGGCTTGGATGAGGTTGAGCCATCTGCAATTGAATCCTGACAAGATGGAGGTGATGTTGGTGGGCGAGGGCTTGGGGTACCTGGGGATGGTTCAATCTCCTCTTGTTCGGGGGGGGGTTGTCCTCCCATGGTCTCTCAGGTGCGGAGTCTGGGTGTGCTCCTCAATTTACGGCTCAGCCTGGAATCTCAGGTTGTGGCCGTGGCGGGGAGTGTGTTCCAGCAGTTACATCTTGTCCAGTGGCTTCAGCCATATTTCTCAGACTCCGACCTCACCACTGTCATCCATGCCTTCATCACCTCGAGGCTGGATTACTGCAACGCGCTCTATGTTGGGCTGCCCAAGAAGCTGGTCCGGAGGCTTCAGCTGGTGCAGAATGCCGTGGCCCATCTCCTTACGGGGGCGGGTCGCAGGAAGCACATGACACCAGTGCTCCAGGCTCTGCACTGGCTGCATATAAAGCACCATGCCAGGTTCAAGGTGCTGGTTTTAACCTTTAACGCCCTTCACAGCCTGGGCCCTGCTTATCTGCGGGACCACCTCACTCCCCATGTGCTTGTGCGACCCTTGAGATCGTCCGTGGGAGCCTTTTTGGAGGTTCCCCAGGTGAGGCGGGTGGCCACCTATGTTAGATCTTTTTCGGTGGCTGCCCCTGTGCTGTGAAATTCGCTCCTGGAGGAGGCTCAGTTGTCTCCCACTCTCCTGCTGTTTCAGCGTGTATGTAAGACCTGGCTGTTCCATCAGGCTTTTGACGAGGATTAGGGGTGGGGCATTTCCCCACATTGTATTGTATTTTAAATTGTTTTAAATTGTTTAAATTATTATTTTTTTAAAATGTATTGAATGTTGTTCGCCACCCTGGGCTGCCCTGTGGGCAGGAGGGGCAGGATATAAATTTTAAATAAGTAAATAAATAAAATAAACCCCCTGCACAGTGCAGGATTTGTCATACCCAGGTCATCCCAGACATACATTCATCCGGCCTCTTTTTTAAAATGATGGAGAATCCAAAACTTCAGTGGGTAACCCATTCCATTGTCTGACTATCTTGCAGTCAGAATATTTTCTCCGAGATTCAATGTAAATCCCCTTTTCTTCTGGAATCAGCTCTACTGGCAACATAACCATTCACTTTAGGTAAAAGTAGACATGACTTGGACCTTCTGTGGCCCAGGACTCACCGCATGTGTGGTCCCATGCTGCCAAATATTGATCTGGGTTGGCCCTGGGGCGGCTAGGTGACTGGCCTGGAATGAGACCTCTGAAAGATCATTCTGGGACCCATACCAGACCAAGGACTAATGCGGGCCACATCTGTTTGGCCCTGCCATCCCTGCTGCAGGGTGGGGGCCTCCATGGCTGCCCATCATTGTGGGAGATGGGACGCTGGGAGCGGGATAGGCACAGGGTTGGCTGCCTACACGTTTGTTACGGGGTCACCCAACCTGGGCCGTGCAGGTAGTGGTATGGCTCTCCCAGAGGCCAGTACATTTATTCAGTGTTGCCTGCATGACCCACTGTTAGGTCATCACTGTTTCCTGCCCCATGCCAAGTCAGAGAGCCACCACACTCCTTGCATATTATTCTATGTCTCTCAAGGCTAGCATCATGGTGTCATCTTTGTCTCTTCCTGCTATTTTTCCCTGCATCCCAGATGTCACTAAACCTTTCCACCTGAAAATCCAGTTCTTCCTCACTGCTGTAAAGGCTGAAAAACCTCCCACCACTCTTGTCATCCCCCACATCAGCTGCTATAGCCTTCTCCTTTCCTCTCTAGCCTCGCATCCACATTGTCTCTCTCAAATTCATACAAAATATCAAAACCAATATTACTTTACTTGTACATTGATTAAACTATGCTACTGCCCTCCCTTCTGAATCTCTAGCTTCCTTTTGTCCAGGTTGCCAAGGTTAAACTTCTCATCCCAGACTTCATTCCACTACACAACTAATCTACAGGCTCAGTTCCAATCTTGTTCTTTTCTTACTAATGACAGCATCTCCTTTGTTTCACTCTTATCTTTCCATATTCACACAATCTTTCATGCTGTCTCTATGGAATGATTTTCTAGTTTACCAGATTTCTCAGTCCGACACCTTCTTCTGATTCATTCTCACCTACGACCTCACTTCTTTTTGTGACAGGGAACATTACATTTTTATACATGCAGTTGTTATAGAGGTTCCAATTTTTAAAACACTCTGCTACTGAAGCCCCAAGCACTTCAATTAGTCTTGCACTGGAACTGCACTTTCAGGATTGGACCGTTAGTGTAAGGAAATGGAGACAATCAGTGTTAACATAAATGACAGTGGTCTGCTGAGGCCTGCTTTGGCCCACTGTGGCCTGAGACCCACTGACACATGTGTTCACATACCACCAGATGTGGGCTTCCTTCAGCCCTGAGGTGGGCAGACAGTGAGCTGACCCAATCCCAAGTACTCATCCCTGGCCAAGGGCCACCTACATGGCCAGCATGCTTGTTTGGCCCCACCAACCCCATTACAGGGGGAAGGGAGGAGCATGGCTGGCCAGTGGCTGGCTGCCATAACTGGTCACTAGGACTGAAGCAGCAACTCCTTTTTCCAACCTGATATTTCATTCCGCCATTTCGGAATTGCCTGCGACTTGCTGCAGCTTTTCCACTGACATTCCACTAATTCTGCGCCCTTTGCTATTGGACATTGGAATTATCGGAATTATTGGAAAGTGTTGGAAAGTGTCCAAATAATCTCAGAAATTGTTGGAAAAAAACATTGTTCTGCTACTTTTGCACTGTGACAGCATGTTGGAAAATGCCTGCGGAAGTACCAGGATGAAAGTAGCAGAATTAACATCTCTATTGCACCATGCCACTCACTGAGGAAGAGCTCTTTCCGTTGGAAACAGCTACCATGGTGGCTTGCCATTTCAGCCCTACTGGTCACCATGACTGTCCATCATGGCGGGGGTCAAGGTGCTGACAGTGGGGTAGGGTTGGGCATGCCCAATCACACATTCGTTGAGCTCCCAACCCTCCTGATCCAAGGAGGGGTGGCCGGACTGGCTGTTGTTTCCTGCCCCAGGCCTGGGAGCTGCCATGTCACCTGCATGTTTGTTTTTACCCAAAGTTATCTAATGGACAAAGCACTGCAGTGGGACTCAGCATACCTGGTTTTTTTCACCAACTCTGCCACTGACCTTCTAGGTGATCTTGGGCAAGTTATTGAATGAGTCTCTTTTTCAACAACTGTAAAATGGAAATAATGATATTTATCTTCCCCAGTCTTTATAAAGAGACTAAATATCATACACATATATCAAAATTTTAATTTTAAAAATTAAATTTGAACTGAAAAAATATTTATTTTTATATTACATTTATGACATGTAATTCCAAAAGCACCCATCTGTGCTCTCTAAGTATTGAAAGAAACTCTTCTGTAAGTTAACGAGTGTGCCTTTGGGGCCTTTGACTTGAAGATTCTTGAGGAAGAGATTCATCTAAATCTGTTTCTTATACAGCAACAAGTAAATAAGTAATTTTAGCTTTATAAGGATTACTGGATTTAGATGTGTTTTAAAGGGAAATAAACGGTTAATCTTCCCTATAGTTATTCTGAAATAAATGAAGTTTTGTGAACTTCAGTTTATATGTAATATTGTACACTGTTAACAGCAAAAGCACTACTGAAATGTAGCAAATGGACCTGAGCTATTAACTTCTGTAAATAAAAAAAATTAATTGTATGCTAAATTAATATTTATGTAGTAAATGTTACTAAAATGAAAATATTTTATTAAACACATCATGAGGACGAGCTGATGAACTATATTTTCAAAGTAGCTGCCTTATTACTTCTTTTGAACAACGTTTTAATAATAACTTTCTGCAGGCATTTTACATGTATAGTTATCACCTATCCAGGTATTATTAGAGGACCATGGAGTTAATTGCTTGCCCAAACATTATGGGGCAACCAGCTTCTTAAGTTCAAATAGCTGTGGAAGCTTTGGTCCTACTTCTCATAGGCTAAAAGCTGTCTGGCTTCCTGCTTGAGAGCCTTCTGTAGCAATCCATAGAGCTGCTGTTTTTCCACAGAACATTCAGAATCATTCCAGCTGCAATATGATTTTTTCAAAGCTTCGTTATGTATATATTTAGCAATAGGCTCAGCCTTTCAGTAGTTGGGTGTTTGTACACACACATTTCTCCTGGATGTTTGCTGTTACATCCTGAACTTTCTGTGTGTCTAAATCACTCACCCAGATCTTAAACATCTAGATCTTTGAACTTCTGCGTGAAACTCCTCCCAGAACTTGTGTGTGTAAAAAGTTCTCCTGGTAAACTGCTTTGCTCCAGGAAGCTGTGGTCACTTGGTTTCCACTTTCCATGGCAGCCTGTCACATCTACAGCTGCAGCTACTTTAGGCTGCCTCAGGGCAGTGTTTGTGTGAAAAATACATCTAGAAACTGCCTCAGGGCAGTGTGTGTGTGTGTGTGTGTGTGTGTGTGAAGAATGCATCTGGAACTTACTTGTGGACTTGTAAACCCAGAAGATTGACAAAATTTCACATACTGCTTAAAAATAACCAGTCAAATCATAGTGAAGTTCATTGTCAGTATATCTCAGGGCCAGTCTCTGTTTGGGCAATCATTTCCTATGTGGGAAATTGTGTGTGCTACTTTTCATCATCTTGCAGATGTTGACTGCATGGTTCCATAGATTTCTTAGTGAAAACAACCGTGCAATGCTTATTTTTAGCTTACAGCCGCCATTCATGTTCAAAAGTAGTTTTAGTGCATTATAGTGACTTTTATGTAGCCTTTCTAGATGCCAAAATTGTTTTTGTTTTGTTTTGATTCTGGAATTATCTTAAACTTTTGATTGTACAGAAATACACTCGTAAGTTGTAGAGCTCACGGCACTTAAACTACATTGTGGGCCATGGCTCAGGTGGTAGCTCACATGCTTTGCATGTACAATCTCCCAAGTTCAATCCCCGGCATCTCTGATTCAGGCTCTCTGATAGTTCACCTAGGTGAGTCCTCTGATGGAGACTCTGGAGAGCTGGATTTGAAGCCCTGCTGCAGTGTCATGTTGTGACAATACTGGGTTAAGATAGACCATTGGTCTGACACAGGTAGCTCCTTATATAGCCTTACTCCCAGGTGACTAAAATTGACCACTGTCGGAGACAGGATGCTGGGCTCAATGGAACATTGATCCAGCCCCATGTGGTACTACTTATGTTCTTAATAGGCTTGGCAAAAATGCAGCTCAGCTATCATAGGCAGGACAGGATCCAACACAATCCATGGGCCTCTCTTCTCGAATCTCAACTAACATCTGTCTATCTGTGAGTAGATAATATTGACCATAATTGCATTTAACACAAGGTTATACAAGATAGTTAAGACCAAGGGCTATACTGAGAAACCACACATGTTTCTTGCACAACTGCATACAAGGTAATTAAAAGGAAGATGAAATTCAATGGTGACAAATGCAAAGTGATGAATGTAAAGGAAAATAAACCTAATTACTCATACACAGTACCAGGGTCCAAACTAGGTGTTACTGCTCAGGGAAAGAAGCTTGGAGTTGTAGTGGACAGTTCATTAAAGATAGTAGTATGGCTGAAACAAGATATCAAGATTACTCAATATCTCATTGAAATCCCAGTGCTTGGTTCATCCTATGATGAACTGAGCACACAGGATGTCTTAGTTGAGCTCTCAGCGACAAATCACTGTGCATTTGCAAAATAGCCACTGGTAGGGGTGGGACTTGGGCAAAATTTGGGGTTTTATCGGTTTCTGTTTTCTGTCTACTGGTTCTCCTATCAGTTCTCGGTTCTCTCGGTATCGTATTTTTAATGGGAAAAGCCACTATGTTAAAAATCCAATGCAAAAGAACTGATACCACTGATACCGAGAAAGAACTGAAATATTGGATGAATCCAATATATCCATTATTGGGCACTTTCCGTTCTTGGCAATACCGAAAGTCCCATCCCTAGCTGAATCTCTATTTCTCAATTATTGCTTTTCTTGAGGAGAATCAGGATGCTCAGCTCGTTCTTGCAAATGAGAATGAGCAAGAATTGCCTGGATTCTTGCAGAGAAAAGCAAGAAACTCATGAACAGTCCTCCCTTGCAGAAGACCCGGGGAAGGCCTTTTGCAAACCATGGCTTCATTCTCAGTGAGAAAAAAACCCCAATGACTGCACATGTGCAAAAGCCACGGGGCCGTTTTGTGCATATGCAAATGGACACTGCCCTTAACCATAATGGTGGTAATAGTGCATGTGTAATCCACTGCCTTTAACCAAAATGGTGGTGACACTATCACTTTGATTTTAGTTAAGGGTGGTGGTTTCTTTTAACTTGGTCCCGATCCTCAACATAGTGAGAAATGCTTGTGATCAGCAATTTAGTTGCTCGTTTCACCTCTAAATATTAGCTCAACATGCAGCAGTGATCCAAAAGGCAAACAGAATGTTAGGAATTTCAGTATTCAGAAAGAGATAGAGAATGAAACAGAAAATATTAAAATGCTGCTATACAAATCTGTGATGCAACTACATCTTGACTACTGGGTGCATTTCAAATTTCCACATCTCAAAAAAGATACAGTAAAATTGGAAAAGATGCAGAGAACGACAACAAAAATGATGAAAGCTATGGAATTACTTCCATACAGGGAAAAGCTCAATACATCAAGGTTCTTCAGCTTGAAGAAGAGATAACTGAGAGGCAATATGATAGACAACACCATGAGTTATGTAGAACAAGTAAATAGGGAGCTGTTATTTAATCTATCAATTAATACTGGAACTAGGGGACAGTATGAAATTAACTGGCAGGAAATTTCAAAGAAATAAAAAGGTAGTACTTTTTCACTCAGCCTACAGTTAAAATGTGCAACTTGTTACAAGAAGATGTTGCTCTGAAGCACTGCTGGAGATAGGATGCTGGACAGGAAGGACCATTGGTCTGACCCAGTATGGTGCTTCTTACGTTTTTATTTCCAATCCTACAATTTTACCCTTTATGGTAGACTAGGACTGAATCAAGCAGCTAATCTGCTGCTCACGAGAAATTTTCCCATATCAGGAACTGGGATCGATTTTCTGAACATTTCCCAATGCCAATGCAATTTCTCAGTTCTTGCAATACTAGGAGGTATCATCCCAATTTACCGACTTCCGACTTATCATTTACCACATCCTGCATACCATTCATTTGCCACTTATTACATTGCTGAGGGTGCCATTTAACTTCTGGGTTTCCACATTTCTGAGCCAATCACTGTGCCAATAGCCTACCCCTTAACCTCCCTCCAGTACCCCTTATTCTTTTGATCAAACTGGATTGCCAATTAGTAAAGTAATCTGCATACCAACCAAAGAGTGACAAGGAAATACAAGGAAAAAATGGAGTGCAAGAAATGCAGTATTGTGTTGGTATTACCTTTCAGGATTTGAAATGGATTTCGGTAAATGGTAATGGGGATTCTGGTAAGCAAAAAGTCGGTAAAATGAGAAACAAAATATCAGTTGAGACATTACCGAACACCGAGACGTTCTCGATTCAACCAAGATGGTATCAGGATCTGAGATTTCCCATATGGATGAAATTTCATTTCAACCCTATAGGAGACCCAAAATGTGTATTGTAGCTTTACAGAGAAACTTTGACTCTGTGGTTTTATGGTGTTTGTAACAACTTTTCTGTTTATACAAAATTGAAACATTCTGGCTATTCAGAAAAACTGGGCATTTTTACACACACCTTAAAGCACTGGTCTTTCCAGCATTTCCAGAACCTAGCTCTGCAGTGGTCCTAACTGCGCCTAGTGGTGTAAATTTCAAAGTCTGCTTCCCTCCCTTCCCCCAGCTTCATTGGTGTTATTCACATTCTTCATACCTTGCTGTATCATGCCCTAAAATAGCACCAATCATTGCTCATAAGAGCTAGTTTACACTTGGCTTCCATTCCAGCAATTTGGAATCTAAAACTGCACCCATGTATGCACAGGTTGCTTGTACCTGCCTGTTATGCCAGGTTTATTGCCCCTTCTGTAAATGGCAGTCCTCCCAAGGGGGCTCTCGGCCAACCTCAGACATTCCCTGCAAAGGTGGTGGCTCTGCTTTGGCTCTCAGCGAGCCTCTCCTGTACCTAGAGTGGGAGCAACTGCACCAGGAAGGAAGTTGTAGTGGAACTCCAGCAGAGTTGTAAAAATTGGGGTTATACAATTTTGCATCTCCAAGCCTGTGCTAATTCATGGCGCCCACTGTTTTCAATGGCACCCGGCTGACTTCCAGGGTGGGGAGGAACGTCTAACACCCTCCAGCGTGAGTTTCTTACACCAGGTATTTAGATATGCGTTAATAACAAGCCTCGTGTAAAAATGGCCGAAGAAATACAGCTTGGACACTGCATGACTCCTGTCCATTCAAAGAGAGAAATAAAAGCAAAAACATAGTCACAGAATAAATGTAAAGATCCCAAAGCTTGATCCCAAAGCTCGCAGAACTACGTGGGCATAAACCGCGTGTATCCCCATAGCCAGGCCATTGTACTGCGCAGAAACCACACGTGCATAGACGCTCACAGCTTCCACACTATTTACGTGGGCTTTGGGATTGAGCTCACCATGATCAACCATGGATATTCTATAGGCAGAGGAAGCAACAAAATTAATTGTATACACTTCTTACTTGAGAATTTTATTTACACAGCCTTATCAGCTCTAAGCCTCTTCACAAATACAACTGTGTCTTTCTATCTGTTTGTTCCTAGTAAGTCAATTACCAAACAAAGATATCAGCTATTTGGTTTTATGCTATAATGGGGGGATGTGTCAGCTAATTAGATACACTTGAGAATACAACCCTAATTAAGACAATCTGCACTATGGGGCAAAGTTCCCTGTATTTACTGTCCTTTCATTTGTACATTAAGATATTCACAATAGCAGCATACAACTACAGCTGTGTAGAACTCACAGTCATAAAAACTTTAGGGCTTCCAAAATGTCATAAAATGCTTGTGGACCATTTCTACAAAACTCCATGAATTATTTACTAAATAATGTGTTGAATTAGGTTTTCTGCACGGTTTCCATTTAAATTATGCATCTGGGAACCATCAATTTCTTTTTTTTTTCTGCTTATGAGTGATGACCTTTCACATTGGTGCTCAAAAGTAATAAACTTCAGGCGCAGTGTCAGATAAAAAGCATTTACAGTACACATGCAAGATATGCACATTAATTAAACATAGGTTTTTTAAAATTGAAGGTACTGTCGTTGTCAACAGCTTCAAGGCAGATGAAAATTTAAATGCTGTAATTTATGCATCCTTTACAAAACACTTCTTTCTGGTTGCTCTAATAATTAAAGTCGGGTGAGCAATTTGCAACTAATAACTTGTTTGGGAAACTCACTCTCTTTTGCTGATTGAAAATAAAATAAAAATAAATGAACATGTTAGCGAAGACATGAAGGAGGAGGTATGAAGACATCGACTCCCATCCATATCAAAACCTCTGGAGGAGGTCAGAGAGGAGGAGTTCCTTGTCGTGCACACCAGCTGGAAGGAAGACCAGGAAGCGTATATTGGATTAAATTAAGTCTCCACCTTTTATTTAGGGCACTTGGCAATTAAAATGAACCTAACAGAGTCTAATTCAACTCAGTTCCACTAACATCATCATCCAGTATACACCAGGTAGGTCTCCCAGAGCCATTTATACCAGTCACCCAGGATGCCAGATCATATAACCAGTGACATAGCCTTGGGCCAAACCCCCAACCTGGTGCCAGCCTCAATTCCTTCAGGCACCCTTCATTCTTTTTCTCTATAGGCTAGAAGTGAAGGAAGGTAAGAGAGTCATCTTTAACATTTTGGGCTTTATGCTGCTTGGGCATCTCCTCACTCTCCTCCAGGGAAATTAGTTAGATCTACCCAAGCCACTCCAATCCTCTGAGCCATGATCATTTCTTCACATCCCTAAAGAAGATGCCTCTGCAAGCTTTAAATTCTACTGCATTTTTTTCTGCCTCATTTGTGAAGGCAATGATGCTTCACACCATGCCCCACCAATAGGGTTGCAACCTTCCTTTAGAAGGAAATCTGGAGGCGGCTGGACCACATCAGAAAGGGGGCAGGGGAAAGTGGTTGTTCCGACTCTTCCTAATGTAACCCTTTGCCTTATGGAAAATCATGATGTTTCAATGCTTTTCAAGGTGGTGAGAAGGGGCTGTCACACCTCATTTCTGATATAACCCTTGCCCTTGTAGAGTGAGTGCCATGACATCGAGGCCCTTCATACTGGTGGAGGTAATTCAGAAAGAGGGCAAGGAAGTCCCTATGGACTGCCCTCTTTCTGATCTGGCTGCCCCCAGAAGCCTCAGTTCTCCAGGTTAGCCATGAGCATCCCTAGCTAACCTGGAGAAACTGGAGCTTCTACTGGAGCCCTGAGTCTCTGGATGGAACATTATTGGGTTTAAACAGATGGATGACCGTTCTACTTTTGCCTGCGCCATCCCACTTCACCTCCAGAATAACCAGTCCATATAAACCCATCCACCAGATGTTCAAAGCAGAGCAAACTGCAGCTGCTTTGGGGCAGCCGCACAGGCGGTGCTCCAAAACATCCCGAAGCACGTAGAATATGGAGCTGCTGTCTGTTTGTTGGACAGACCCATGGTGCAGTTCCATGCCTGGCCGTCCCTTCCCCTTTCAAGACTATGGAGTTGCAGGCACCAGCCTAGCATGTCGGGCAAGTGCCACCAAGTCTATAGGGGGGGCAGTGCTCAGATGGACCATGGTCTGGGGAAGCCACCCATTCATCTTTTGCGAATCCAGGCAGGGCTGAAAGTGGGCGGATGTGGGGGTTCACCCCTAGAGTAGTTCTTGGAGTGACTAGGCTCCACATCCATCTAAAAACACCTATTGTCACTAGCATTCTTGTCACCTTGCTTTGCTATTAGGGATGTGCGAACGCGATTCAGATGTTCGGAGTTTGGCCTGAACTCGGTCTGTTCGGACGTCCGAATCGAACGTCTGAACCAAACTCAAAAACGGCCGAACAGTTCAGTCATGTTTGGGTGAGTTCGGATGAGTTCAGGGGTGAGAAAAACATGACTTTGGGTGGGAAAAACGTCACTGGAAGGGGGAGGCAGCTGAGGAGCTGACTTCCTGGCACCAGGGGTGGAGTCCAGGGGTTGTTTCAGGGTCAAATGATACCGATACTGAATAAAAACTTGGAATTTGGTATCAGCATCGATAGCGCTGTTTTCAGATGTTCGGCCAGATTTGGCCGAACCGAACTCCGCCAAACCGAACAGCCGAACCCAAACTCGGGTTTAGAACCAAACAACCGAACATCCAAACAGCGTTCTATTCGCACATCCCTATTTGTATACTCTTTCTTCCTGCTTATCTGCAGTCTTCTTGCAAATAATAGTTCCTCTCTAAGTTGACAATTAAGGAAATGATTGTATCCATTAGGCAGAGCCCTTAGGAAGAAGCCACTTGCTACCATTGGAGAGAAAAGATTTATTGCTTTCTGGCTCTGGGGTCCCAGCTGCCACCCTCCAAATGTAGTAATCACTGTAATCACCTTGATTCTGATGGATCAAATGGGCACTTGAGACCTCGCATCTTCATGAATGTTAGACCCCTTGTCTCTCCCTCTGTTCCCCTTCCTAAGTCTCTCCCCCAGCTCCTTTCATTGATAGGGCTATGTTTGTACCAGTATCCCGTGTCTATTTTATTACTTTGTAAAGTGCCAGGTACACTGCTGGCGCTATATAAATGTTTGTTAATAATAA
>QEPC01001394.1:1775635-1798753 GCA_003113815.1 Sphenodon punctatus
CAAGGGGGCCAGTTTCCAACAATCACCAGCGCCGTTTCCCAGGCGGCGCTGGTTTTTATGCCCCAGGCCCCGCCCCCGCACGCGCCCGCAGCCGCTCCGATCGGCGCTGCGGGAGCCGGGGATTAGTTTCAGCTGGGGTGTTTGGAGGGGGCGGGGCCTCTGCCTGACGCTCCTGCACGTTGCCTAAGGGCGTTCCCTGCTCTTCTGGGACACGCCCTTCCTGGCTCGCTATTGCTGGAGGCGTGCCTCCCGCTCCCCGCCTCTCTGTCTCTGCGTGCGGGGGGCGTACTATAGCCTCCGGCACCGTCGGGGTCTCTCCTACTGACGGGGTCTCCTCCGGGACAACCGGAGGGGAATCCCCGCAAGCTTCTCGCCCGTGCGGGCTCCCAGGTGGGTCCAAGGTCCGTGGGGGTTGCCTTAGGGGCCCCCGTCTCCGATCACCCCGTGTGCCACGTAGCCTACCCCCCAAGCCCCTGACACTTACGAAATATGGGTTAAGGCTGCCCAGGGCGGGGCAACCCATGTCACTGACTGGGCCCCTTCTGTTTGCCACACGGCAAGCTCCATGGTGGGGCTGTGAGTGACAGGCACTGGCGCCCATCGCATGTGGTGATATCATGACTGGGGACGAGCTCTCATTCCAACTGGGCTGATTGGAGGGGGAGGAGCCCAGAGGAGTGTGTGCATGCCCCAATCCCCACCCGACAAACAGATGATCAGGGGAGGGAGGGCCCAGAGGAGCATGTGCAGACATTCCTCTGAGCCCTTCCTCCCCCAATCAGCTGTTTGTCAGGGTGGAGAGAGGGGTGCACAGGTGCTCCTCTGGGCTTCTCCTCCCTGCAATCAGTTGTTTGTTGGGTTGATGGGGCGAGGGGAGCCTGTGCTCTTCCCAGACTCCCCCTCTTCACCTGATTGAGAGCTGATCAGAGGGGATGGGAGCCTGCGAAGAGGATATGTGCTCTTCCCAGGCTCCCCTTCCTGTCAGGTGGAGGGGGAAGGAGCACACATTCTCCTCTGCCCCCCAACAGTAAAGCAAGCAGCAGGCCTGATCCTGAACCATGCGGTCAGCTCGCCACACTTGCCCCAGTGTTTTTAGTTATTGTTTTTAGTTATTGTTGTTGTTTTTAGTGTTGACTGTAAGCCACCCCGAGCTGCCTGCGGCAGGAGGCGTGGGGTATCAAGTATTTTAAATAAATAAATAAATAAATAAATAAAATAATATAAAATGAGCTGTAAATGAGGGTAATTTCAGACGTTACGAAAACAGCTTTCACCACAGCAAACCCCAGTGGATTCCCTGTGGTGGTGGCGTTCCTGGGAACATCTGTTTGGTCCTGGCCAGATTTTCACCATGGTGAACCGCCTGCCAGGATCAAGCTTGTCCATGGTTCTCGACCTCCAGCTGGCCAGAGGTCGAGAACCATGGTTAGAGTGGTCACGATCCGGGATGGGCCAAAAGTAACGTGTCCCGGATCGTGGCCCCGACCGTGATATGGGATCGGGTGCAGCGGCCATCTCCACGAGGGCGGGCGGCTGAGGGAGTGGGGGGGGCAGGGCTGTGCTGCCGCACATTGCACCATGCAGCCCCGCCCCCTCCCCGATCCCTGTTAGCGATCAGGCCAGCATGTCTAAAGGACGGACGACCTGATCACAGACCGGGATCTGAGACAGATCCCGATCCAGGGTTCAGCATGGCGGGCCTCCGGGCCCGTCACATCTGAAATTACCCTGAGATACCCAAACTCACAAATACAATTATAATGAGGTTGTATTTCATTTCTTTCCCAATTCACTGAGAGATAGCGCATCAGTTATGCAAATGACAGTGTTAGAAGTTGATCAAATAATTACAGAACTATAGATATTCCCCACCCCACTAGAATAATGAAGGGATCCAAGATCCAGGTAAATAAACCTGCATAGTTTCTGTGTGAAGCATGTACAGTTATTTTTCATGTGAAGTCTGCTCCATGTCCATTGCAGGTAGAAAGCTTGAAACCCATCTGGTGAAAAACAATTGTTCTGCAGTTTTGCAGTGCCTTTTTATACAGTACCTTTCTTTAGACAATGCCAGTGTCCACTGTTCAGACAAATCTCTCCTCTAAACCCAGCAGTCACCAGGAATGTTTGTTTGTAGTATGTCTGATAAGGTTTTACATACAATTTCCCAGAATCTACATATAAAAAAAAAAATGTTTAAAAATGGGCATAATATTTTCAAGTCCTTTGATATGCATCCAATAGCTGTCTGAGTAATCTCCAAAGGCTTTTGAATACCATGGCACCATGCAGGACTACGGCATCAAATTAAAAATGACAGTTTGAACCTTCACATTTTGGAATGCTGTCAATAGCTATTTCCATATCACTTCCCTTTGTTTCTCAGTAATTCCTGTTTGTGGGTCTCTAAATAAGCAGAATCAGAATAGCTTTATTAGACCAGACCGTAGGTCATAGCCAACACAAAAAAAATACAAACATCACATAAAATAACACAATTATATTAACACTGCAATCTTCATATATCATGAAATAATTGGGGATTTAAAGTCAAGGAACAATTTCCGTAATGTAAATGCCTTACTTAAAAAGGAAATGACAGATACTGTAGCATCGGGGAGGTGATCTTTCAGCACTAGATCCAACAAAAATTGGCAGGATCTGCCCGGATGGCTCTGAATTATTTGACCAAGGAACTCATCTCTAATTCCATTATAGAGATGGCAATGGGGTAACACATGGTCTGGCATTTCCACCTCCAACATATCAAATGGGCACAACCTTTGATTATAGGGTGTACCATCATATCGGCCTTCCAATAACCTTGTTGGCAGGGCATTAAAACGTACAGCCATATAAAGCCATTTCCCTCGGGGAGCACAGTTGGAAGTTACATATGAAGCTGCAATATCTTGGGGGGGGGATACCAAAGTGAGATACCCATCCATATGGGGTGACGCCCCGATCTTTGTCGTCTCTGTCTGCCTGTCAACATCCATCCATCTGTGATTAACTTCGACCACAGCCACCCCCACATCCTTCCTAAGAAGATATTCTTTTGAAAACCCAAGATAAACTAGGTGAGTCTCCACCTTGGAGCTCCAACTGCTATTAAAGGAATCTTCGTGCAAAAATGGAAGAAGCCCCTGTGCCCCCTGGTAAAAGACTTTAAACCATAACCTGTGGGCCGCTTTCCAAGCCTGGAAAGTCCAAGAGTGCTGACCCAATTCCTGCCTGAGCGCTGCAGTAGGTGTACCCCCAGGCACCTTGGTAATGGCTCTGAGGAATCTAGATTGAATCCTATCTAGGTTTATCACATTCAGAGGGGCCCATAATTCAGCCCCAAACAAAAATTGTGCCCTAGACTTACTATTCAGGACTTCTACTGCTGCTTTTAGAGCTAGTCCACCTGATCGAACAAAAAATTTCCTTATGGCAAGCGCAGATCTACCGGCCACATCCTCAGCTCCGCTTAAATGATACTTCCACCGACCTGTGCAGTGGAAAAGAAGGTCCAGATATCTAAAAGATTGCACCTGCTCTAATTGGGCTCCTTCAAATGTCCAGATATGAGTATTCTTTTTCTGAGATTTTACGACCACCATAACCTTGATTTAAGCTGGTTGATTTCTAAATCATTCCTTTTACAATAATTGGCAAATGCTCTCAACTGCCTATTCAACCCGACCCTGGTCTGAGAAAGAATGACCAGGTCATCAGCAAAGAGTAAACCCCCTATATGTCTTGTTGCCAACCTGGGGGGGTGGGTGGAAATGGAATTGGGCCAAAAGGGGGATCACATCTTTGAAAAACAAATTGAACAACAGGGGGGCCAGAACACACCCCTGTCTGACACCCCTGCGGACGCCAATCTCCCTAGTAAGGTGACCCCTAGAGGTTATCTTTACAACAAGTTTAGAATTGGCATACAACCCCTGGATAAGCCACAGCAATCTCCCATCAATTGATGTACTACCCAATTTGGCCCACAGAAATACTCTATAGTATTTACTAAATCGAAGGCAGTTCTTAAATCCAGGAATGCTGCATATAACCTCCCATTAGATTTCTGGTACTTTTCTGCCAGATGCAACAGAACTAAACAGTGGTCAATGGTTGATCTGCCCCTCTGAAATCCTTCTTGTTCAGGCATGATTATCTTGCTCTCCTCCATCCATTCTATCAGCTTAATTTGCAGATGTTTAGCATAAATTTTGCTAGGAATACTTAGCAAGCTAATAGGTCTAAAGTTGTCCAGATTGGCCCAACGGACCTTCTTATGGATTGGGATGACAGTTGCATGATTCCAGTTGCCAGGGAATTTGCCAGACCTATCAATAGCCATAAATAACTCTGCCAATATGGGGGCCCACCATTTCCCATATTGTCTAATAAATTCCACGGTGATCAAGTCGCCACCTGGGGCCTTATTTCTCTTGAAGCTCACCAATAGTTCCATAACCTCCTCTGATGAAACAGGGGGCCACTCGACCAAAATTTGAACCTCCCCTCTTAGACTAATATTCACTTTTTTGGGCCCTACATACAAACCCTCAAAATGAGCAATCCACCCTTGCTCTGTTACAGTGGCACTTGGCCTAAACTGGGTACCTAAAAACCCAACATTTACCAACCTCCAAAAGCTTTTAGAGTCCCTTTGCCTTACTGCCTCCAAGACCAGCTGCCATTTGATTAAGTAATAAGAGCATTTTTTTGTTAACAAGGTCTTATATTCCTTCTTTTGTTGGGAGTATTGAGAGGGAAGTTGATCCAAAAGACCCTGGCAATAGACCTTATTTTGGTCGAGTGGCCCCCTGTTTCATCAGAGGAGGTTATGGAACTATTGGTGAGCTTCAAGAGAAATAAGGCCCCAGGTGGTGACTTGATCACAATATGGGAAATAATGACATAGGCTCAAAGCCTCATGATGTCGGCTTGGCAATGGGCTAGTAAACAACAAGCCCAGTCCCACAGTACCGCACCCCAACCAAGCCAGTCCCAAAAGTCAAGAGGGGATTCCACTCACCAATGTATAACAAGGCATCACAAACACAGGGCACCCTAGAATCCGGCCGGTGCCTAAGGCCCCTCCTTTTACAGTCCAGGGAGTTGATCTCAGTAAATCGCTCCAAGTGCCGCCTGCCAGGTAATCTCCGCTGTCTCTCCGGGCCGAATGCTGTCGGGGTGCTGGGGTCAATACAACCCTCACTTCCGCTGGAGCCCTATGCCATTCCCCACTGTCAAGGGCTGCTTCAGGGCAGCGGCCACGGCAAGGCTCCTGCTGCCCGGGCCGGTCTCCCTTTCCTCAGCAAGCCAAATTCAAATAGACTCTGTGGGGGGCTCGCCAGGGGCAGATGGATACTGGCGACTGGAAACATGCCTTACCCCACGGGTCCACTCCCTCTCCTCAACAGCGACTTCTATCCAGGCGGCTTGCTCTCCCTTGTGGGGCTCGGCCAGCCTAGTGGGCAGAAGGAAGGATCACGGCAGTGGCTCCCAGCCTTTCCTGAGGAGCAAGCCCACCCGACGAATAATCCTGTGGCTCAGGTCGGGTTTGTATGAACCCCTCGCCACCCCACGGCAGAGGAAGCGGCTGCTCCCGACGGCTGGGGAGCTGTTACCAGCAACCACTGCCAGGCTGAGTCCCGCCGCCACTGGGTATGTAGGGGGGGAAAGGGGGGTCTCTGGCTGTGGGGAAGGGGCACACCGTGCCACCGCCGGGTCCCAGGGGGGAGAGGGGAGAGCAGCTGGGCCCGGGCTGGCAGGGGGAGGAGAAAGGAGGGAGACGGCGGCAACAGCGGCGGGAGGGGAGGGAGCGCGGAGAAGCGGGAAGCAGTCCTAAATAATTATTTTATCTGTTTCAGACATTGGTGTGGTCTTGATTTTTTTTTTAGTTTGTCTGAAGTTGTATATTTTCCTACGTTATTGTTGTAGAAATGATCTATGTTAGTAATAGATATTAGAGCGGAATGGATACTGAAAAAAAGGGCAAACCAGTCAGATCAACACTACCCAAACTAAAAATAGTGGTTAGGATTATAACTGATATGTGTTTGCGCTCCATTGGGTATCCATTTTGGCTTTTAATTTTTTTGGTTTGGTTATTTTGGTATTTCAGTTGCATCATCTTGGCAATATTTTTGTGTGCACAATTACCAAAAACAATGCAACAAAAATACCGAAACAACTTGAACCGAAAAACCAAAGGGTGGCGGGATGAAAATATGCAAAATACCAATTTTCAGTCACAGATAGTGTTTGGATAGCAAAAAAGATACCCAAAAATGCAAATAGTCCCTGCAAATAATAAGTCCACTACCCATTTCAGTGCTAGTATATATATTCATAGTTAATTAAAAAAATAAGGAATCAGTAAATGGGCTCATGAATAATTTTCCTAGTGCCTAGTTTTTGAAAGATCAGTAGGATTGGTGAACTATACAAGGGAAATGGCTTCCAAACAGCAGACCTTTACATAGCACTCTTAAAAGCTATTCTAAAAACTGGTTGATAGGCACTCAATAATGAAATTTTTTTGTAAATATACATAATTTTAAGGACACCAAATCCTATTATACCCATTATCCATATGCAGAACATCACATTATATCTGAGAGATCTAACTGTAAGAATCAAGGGCATGATGTTTTCGATAAAACTCTATTTGGCACAGATGCTTAATAAAGCATTTCAGAAGTCAGTAGTGTTCTGTGTATTTTGTACCAGGTAGCGATCTTACTGTAGCTACTAGCTGGTATGGGATTTTTAGTATATACCTGATGTTGTTTTATCTTTTCATTCCATTAAACAAGGCTATTTATTTAGGCATCTGTAATTAGATAAATGCCACTGATGTGCTTTACTAATATTGCTGATATGATTAAATTGTCTTACCATCTCCACGGTAAAAGCAGCACTGAGATGTGCACTTAAAGCAGGTCTAAAAATCCCTCTATTTCACACTTTAATGATTAAATTTAATCTCCAAGTTTTACAGACTCACACTTCAGGGACCAGTTTAATTTTCAATAATGTTTTATGTTCTCAGATTTTTAGTAACTTTTGGCAGAGGGGATACTTAAAAAATGAATCCTCTCTGAAATTTCTCCAGAGATTACCACTGATTTTCAGGCTCCAATTGCTAATGAACCACAATCCCTGAAATTGAGGAACAGCACACAGAAGCAAAAATAAGAGACTATACTTTATTTTCTGGCTTAAATTTCTTGGCTACAAAAGGTTAAGACCCCTCTCACACGTTTGTGGTCAGTGTCCCAGGCTGTGTTACTTACTGACTTCAAATTTATGCCCATTGCCTTACATTCTAGACAATGTTAACCTAAAAGTTAAACACAAGAAGAGCTATTATAATGTGTTATACCCATAATGAAAAGCTGACCGAACTGTCAGATTCCACCAGCTACTGCAGCTCCCAGACACTGCCAGTAGGGGTGTACACCAGGCTCCCATGTCGTTTTTGTTATTAAAAAACATTGGTTTTGTTATTGTTATTAATGACAATGTCATTTTCGTTATCGATGTTGTTACTGGTATCATCGTTTCAAACGAAGATTTTATTATTGGTATTGGTATCATTATCGGTATCAGTATCAATTCCTGTGCGCAAATATTTATACAATATGCCTATCCTATAATCCTAATATATATAATAAAACAGACTAGTCTAAATACCTATATAATATCTAATCTCCCTATATATGTACACAACTAATAGCTATCTAAATCTAAGGGAGACAGGGGAAGGGAAAAGGAATACTATTTATTATCTAATCAATTATATAACTATTCTAATCTAAACTAACCTAATGTATATGTCTATAATATATATCTATATCTAATCTATACTACCTATCTATATATAATGTACAGGGGGGGAGAAGGGCAGGGAAAGGGAGAAGGTAAAATTTAGGGTATGAGGAAGGAAAGGTATTGGTATTAATACAGTGAAGGCTAAGGAGGATGCTTTTGTATGCAAGCACCACAGTTCTGTAAATGCAACCTGACAAGCAGAGCTCTCACAGAATGGAGAGAAAACGTCTGGCCCTCCCATTATAAAGGGTTGCAGTGCCCTCCCCTGTTTGGTTGTGGGAGGTTGTGGGAGGCAGCAGGCATTGAGCAATCACAGAGTGCCATGAGACTGCTTGGTCCTGCTTGCGCTGCTCATTGGCCAGTGATACATCCATCAGATACTGCTGAGCGGCTCGCCCCTCCCAACACAGGCACAGTTCAAGAGTTCAATCCTGTTCAGGGCTCCAGGACGTCTTCTCCCTCCTCCCCTCTCCACATTTTCCCTCCAAAATGCAACTCCCACAGCACCTATAATAACGACAACAATAACGACATTCTCGTTTTCATTGTCATTATTCTCAGTTGTCATTTTCGTTACTGCAATAAGAAAATGACAATTTTTGTAATGCTTATTGTAATAATGAAAATGACATGCCCCCTAACTGCCAGACCCACTAACCAGCTCTTCTTGGCACCTATAGTTTGATCACCTCCTGAGTTGGGTCTCTCATAGAGCTGAAAGAGGGTATCTGTAAAATCAGATAATCCTTCAAATTTCCTGTACCAAATTCAACTTGGTAATGATTGGGTACCATGGGGTACCCAATTATGAACCAACTGGGTACCGGATGTCTCAAAAGGTTGACTTTCAGTCCCAGAATGTCAACTTCTGCTACCGATTTTTGGACATTTTTGTTGTTGACTAATTCCTGACATCTATTATTGGCTTTCCATAAAGTTCTGACAATTTTTCGGCCATCCATTTTTTATTATTATTCATTTCTTCTTAAAATGCTTATTTACGGGTTTTCCATCCCAGAAAATGAACTTTCCTGTCTCAGAAAGTACCCACAAAAAGAGTATTCAAAACATCCCGACAATATTGGGTACCTATTGGTACCCAATTTCAATTCTATTCAGGTATCCAATGTCCCAGAATGTTGACTTTGGGTCCTGATTTTTTTACTTCTATACCAATTTTTTTACTTCTATTTTTTAGTTTTTCTATTTTGGGTTTTCCTATTTTTAGTTTTCATATCTTTTGGTTTTTCATCCTGGTTTTCCTATTGATTTTCCTGTTTTTGGCAATATGAAATGTTGGTTGCCTCATTGTTGGTTTTCCTACTTTGGGTTTTCCATCCTGGAATGTCAATTTCTGGTCCAGATTTTTCAACTACCCATCCTGTTGGGGGGGGGGGGGTATTTATTTTTTTCCATCCCATTTTTTTTTATTTCCATCCCAATATACTGCTCATTAATAAGAAAATGCTGGCAGTTACATATTTTTCAAATTTCTGGGTACCCAACCAGTAATAGAGTAGTCTGCAGACTACTCAATGGGTGTTTTTACACACACATTTCTCCCACATGTTTGCTGTTACATCCTGAACTTTCTGTGTCTAAACCACTCAACCAGATCTCAAAGAACTGGCTCCTTGAACTTCTGCGTAGAACTTCTCCCAGAACTTTTGTGTGTGAAAAGTTCTCCTGGTAAACTGCTTTGCTCCAGGCACCTGTGGTCCCTTGGTTTCCATGGCAGCCCCTCACAGCTGAGGCTACTTTAGGCTGCCTCAGGGCAGTTTGTTTGTGTGAAGATGCATCTAGGAACTGCCTCAGGGCGGTGTGTGTGTGAAGAATGCATCCGGAACTTACTTGTGGATTTGTAAACCCAGAAGATTGAAAGACCAGCACTTTAAGAGGTGTGTGTAAAAATGCCCAATGTAGCACTCAAAAATGTGGGTAGGGTACTACTCCCAAATAGCAAATCTGCGGCCTGTTTCAGCTCTATAAAGGCCCTTTTGGAAAACCACAGAGGCCTGCAGGAGGCTGAATTGATATATGTGTTGGACTGCTTAGCTCCAGGAGTGTTCGTATGTGAATTAACCTCTGAGATAACCATCTCCTCAAGTAAGAACTCTTATTTCCTCTATTGCCTGGCAAATACTGTAACCTCTAAGTAGCCTCAAGATAATCTCTTGTCTATGAGAACATCCGATTAATCCCATGGATACAGTTTGAACATTCCATGCATGGAAGGCCTTTGAAGGCTTTTACACAACACTACTGCATGGAGTATGGAGAAGCCAAAGCAGTAACAACATGTTGAACGCTACAGTAGGAGCAATCCAGTGCCCCTACCCACCCTCTTTTCTTCCTCTGGCACTGTTGCTTTGCATGCACTCTGTAAGCAAGCAGTAGTTTATAGTCACATGGTTTATTTACCTCTGCTCCAGAACATCAGCTGGATTGTAAGCCCTCCTGAGGGCAGGGATTTGTCTCTAATTAATTATTGTTCAGCACAGGTACAATGCTGCCATTATATAAATACTTAATACTGTAATAATAATAATAATTAATAATTAATAATGAGTTAAATAAGGGGCTGTGTGTCACAAGGAGTTACTGGGCTACATGTAGACTACAGGTCTAACAAATATGTAAAGGTTAAACATGTATGTAATATGAAAGCTGAGAACTGGAAACTCTCTTCATGTAATGGAGAAAGGCAAAGTCATGCCGAATGTGTATTCAGGAAAAGCCTAAAACACCTCTGCAGACACTGGCCATAGACCATTGAGGTGCAAATGGATTTCTTCCTGTAGACGTGACTAAAACCACACAGTCACCGAGTGGGAAAATGAGACAAAGGACCCTGAAAAGGTACTTAATGGGGGGAGACAAGACAAAGGAGAGAAATCTTGCTCTCTCTCTCACTTAGTTGAGAACTGGCCAGCCAGAGAAGGGCTACATCAAATGGAACTATGAAGTAAAACCTTTTGGAAACTCTAAAGGCTGGGTCCCAGCCTATCTTGCCATCGCTGGCTGTGACATGAACTGAAATACCCTTGAACCTGAATTAGGGTAAGCCTAAATCAGGGAAATCCAAGTACAGATAGGTATGCGTTATTGGTTATGATATTTTGATTTCTGCAGTCTTGAGTATAATCTTGCACTGCATGCTTATTCATGATTTATTCATTAAACTACTTTTACTGAACTTCGTATGGTCCAGTGGAATTGTTAATTCTAACATTGGTGGGACACAGTTTGGGGTTAATTCTGTGTTTACAAACACAGATGAACCTAGAGAAAGAAAGGGTCTGTGTTGGGAAACTCTGTGGCTGAAAGCTGACAAGAAGGACAGACAGTTTCCTCTTGGACTCAGTCAGTCCTAGAGAGAGAGCTGCAAGCCAGGGAGACTTAGGCTGCTTTTAAACGAGGAGCGCTGAAGCGCCTCCTCAACGCCACATTAAAGGAAAGCCGCCGGAAGTGACGTTCTCCCCTTTGCCGCCGGCGGCGGCGGCTGGAGACACGGGGCTTTGGAGCAGTGCGTTCTTAAGCCAGATAATTGAAGTCTTAAGAACGTGCCGCTCCAAAGCCCCGTGTCTCCAGCCTCCGCTGGCGGCGGCAATGGGGAGAACGTCACTTCCAGCGGCTTTGCTTTAATGCGGCGTTGAGGAGGCACTTCAGCGCTCCTCGTTTAAAAGCAGCCTGATTCACAACAGTCTAAAGTGGGGTACTGAGCCCCCAATTCCATGACACTGTGTACTTGCAGTGGTGGGTTAATTGGAACGCTGAATCTTTTTACATGGGCCACAGCTGCATAGGTGGGTGTGCGTGACACAACATGGGTGTCGCGTGGGTGCTGGGCACATCCCCACCCCTATGCATCACCACGCACGGAGCAACTTCCATTTTCCCCAGTTGCTCTGTGCATGAGGGATGCGTGGGGGGTGAGTGGGGATACGTGTTTCCTGGGAGCGTATACGCACCCCCACTTACCAGTCGTGGGGTTTACATAAGACAGTACCACTCATGCGCGTGCAGATCCGCTGCGTGGGCATGAGTGGTACCATCTCGTGTAAAAAGGGCCACAGAAGTAGACAGGATAAAAGGCCCTGGGTGCAGCTGGATGGAGCAGTTCCCAAAGTTTGCAAAAGCTGTAATACCCAGGAGCAGGAGCTGGCTGGGTGCAACACTCATTGTATTCCAGTTTGCTACCAGAATGGCTCCAGAGGGGAGCAAGTAACCCAAGCATCTGGGCCAAAGGGCTGAGAGCCAAGGCAAGGCTCACATCCAACTCCACTGGGAAAGCAATAAGAGGTGGTGACTTAAAGCTTCTAGTGCTTAGAACTCCCTGAGCCAGAGAAGGCAGGTTGGGCTTGGCTATGGCTGGAAGGCCTCAGGTGGTAGGTAGCGTTGTATGCAATAGTGTATATACTAGTGCACGAACCCATAAAGTAGATTAGTTTCAACCCATTTTGATTTTGCTTGTGCCTTCACTCTCAGAAAAAGAGAAACACAATTGAATATATAAAATCAGTTCAGGCTACAATTGCTAAATCAGCAGGACTATCAGTCACCTTTTCATCTAGGTGTCAAATTTATGTTATATAACTAAATCCATGAGAAAAACTGAAAGCAGGACTCGCCCAATCTTTTTTCTCCCCCTTGGTATGCAGATTTCATTGCTACTAAACCATTCATTTTTTCCAAAAAACTACTTCTTTGGTTGTCTACATACGGCTCTAGAATTTATGATGAGTAATGAAAGAATCTGATAGCATATATAGCACATGTGATGGCCAATCCCATGGGCTCAGTTAGAAGTCATATAATTCCTTGCTTTAGCTGTACAAGGCACTTGAACTGAATTCATTATGTTGCTGTTTTCTTATCACCAGGTAATGTTCTTATCATCTACTGACCTGCCTGCTGCAGTAAGAATTAAGCCAGCTACACACCACTTATTTTCTTTGCTATGTCGTACTTTTCTTCAGCTGCTGTATGAACAGAAGTGTAATTTACCCAAGAAAATTTCAGAGGAATACAGTGAATTATGGTTTGACAGTTTAATGATTAAAATCTTGATTAGATTCAAATTTAAGGCCTTGGCCCTGCAACCTGTAACGGGATGGTCCTCAAGGGTCTCAGTGAAATTAACAATTCAAAAAGAAAGGCTACATTTTCAGAAGTGACTAAGTGACTCAGGGGTTTCCAATAAGAATTACAACCAACTCCTCAAAATGGATTTTGAAGTGAAAGGGGGGCTGTTCTGATGGGTGGCATTTGAGGCTCACCCTGTCAGTCACTTAGGTACTTTGGAAAATGTTGCCCAAGATCCTTAGCCATATTCAACTTCAAATAGAATAATAATTTTAGAATAATAAGTTGACCAAAGGAGAAACTATATTTGGGGATATTGGTGAATATTGGACAATCATGATTCTAAAACCCTTATTCTTCTAATAGAGCCAGTGGAGGTTTTGACTGAGTAAGAATGAAGATGGAGACCAATTGTGTCTGGATGAAAGAGAGAAAGTAGAAAATGAAGATAGTTCTTTTCCCTATTATTGAAAAATAAAAATGTGACAGGAGAGATTTCTACATCTAACCCTTTTACCTTCATTCGTCAGAGTTACTTTGATTTACAAGATGCTATAATGATCTACATTTATTTTAGTACATTAGCCGCACTGTTCTTGAGGTTCAGTCTTGGCTTTGTCCAGTAACCCAAGTTATCAGACTCAATTCCGTCTCCCAGTTTCAAACATTTTATAAAAACACACTACAGATTTTAAGACCCCAGGGGAGTCTCCAACTTCTAAGAGACATTGCAAAAATAAAAAAAAAAAGATGCCTCAGTCCAAACATCAACCCAAAAGAAAAGTTGTTTGAAGCTGGTTCCACTCAAAGGAAATTCATCATTCAAGAAGAGCCAGCATTTTAGAAACATGTTAGGGGGTTTTCCATCAGAGCCAAATTGATACATTCTTCAACAGTTGGTGAAAACTATCTTTTCATTGTCTTGTTGCTCTCTTAAATGCTTGTTATATTCTCTTAATGGATTTTGCCTTTACTTCATTTAGCAAATACAATATTTTCCCACTGCGTGTCTTCCAAGTGTATCTGAAATGCAACTTTTTGTTGCAACAACTTCCATAGCCACTTAGAATGACTAAACCTCTTTGTTTATGTAGTTGCACAAGAAAATGTCAGCACATCTAAAGCTGCAGAACTGCAGAGAGAAGACAAACAATTGTGCTCTTGATGAGCCAACAAAGGGGCATTTTTTAAAGTCTTATGTTTTGAAGAAATAACAGGTTATTGTTTTCAAGAAGAATTACAATTCATAGAACTGTCACCTCCAGATTATTACAGTTTTGAGGTAGATAAAATTTAAACCTTGGTCTTATTAATTCCTCCTTGTTCCTTTAAAGAGAGGTGATTTTAAAAAATGAAAGATTTTGTAGACGGGAAATTGTAAACATTTGTCCTGCCCTTACTTGGGCATGTTGATAAGAGAGGGAGCAATGTGATTAATCAATACTCCATCATGTACTTTTCAATAACTAGAGATACAAGAGCTCATGGACTAACAAGCATAAAAGAGAGCATTAGTTTAAGGTACATTTAGGCCCAATCCTCAAAATGCTCTGAAGTGATATGTCCAATGGTGAAAAAACTTTGAGGAGCATGCTGCTTCGCATTCACTTAAATGAGGTCTTGCAGATGGGTGGACACTAGGCAGTGTTAGCATCCATCCAGGTTTGATCCAACGTCTCCAGGATGTCACATATCCTCTCTGGGCTCAAAGCAAAGCAGCCCCAGTTGGCCCAGGTTAGTCAAGAGGACCTGGGTGATGACACAGGGAATCCTTTTTCAGAGGGGTGAACCACATTAGTAAGGGGTGGGGGCGAAGAGGCTCGCCTCCCCTTTTTCTAGCATGGTTCTGCCTCCTACATAGTGCCATAACATCACAGCACTCTGAAGGGGGTGTGGCCACATCAAAAAGGGCCAGAGCCCACTATCTGTCTGTCCCAGCCCTCTGACATGGCCCTCCCCGCTTTGGATCAAAGCGTTGAGGAATGTGACAACCCTAATGCCAGGAGGCACCGTGTTTTGAGGGGGATTGCTAGCTGGAAGATGGGAACAGAGGAATGAATAGGGGAACCCCCACGGTGCATTGTGCTTGAATCTGAGGCACGCTTGCCTGCTGTCCCCCGTTAGTTCCATTTCCAATGCTTTAGGAGTCCTAAAAGGCCAGGGAGAGAGAATGAAAAGCATCTGACATCAGGACACAATCAGAATAACATTTTTGGCCACAGATACGAGGGTCCCGCCACAAGCAGTATGAGCTCATTCTTCCCTCCCTTATCCCTGCTGCTGGGCACTGATTTCTCTGATCTCCTCTCCCATGGGCTGAAGGCCATGCTACACTGTTGCTTTCTCCTTCCGGTTTCTCTCTCCCACACATCCCATCAGGCACAAGGCAGCAACTGGAATCTTGGAAGAAGAGAAGGAGTAGCCATAGTAGTCAGCTGATCCTCAATTTATTTTTATATTTTTTATTTACCATTTTTCTACCCTGCCCCCTCCTGCTCACAGAGCAGCTCAGGGCGGCTTCAAAATGCATAGATAAAAACATAATGAAAACACTCACTTAAAAATATTATTGAAACATTAAAATACTAAAAATAATCTGAAAGGGCAGAACTCCCCCTCCCCAACCCACCCGGCCCTCTCTCCAAAGGCCCAGCAAATATTGAGACGTAGCAGAGGAAACTCTACCTCTCAGGATGCCCCTCCATCCATGGCTTCCCTTGCTCCCAGCACTGCTGCTCCCTGCAATAAAACTGGATCTGGACATTGGCAGGAAAAGAGGGACAACTCCCAAAGAGGGGGAACCACCATAGGCACCATTAGAAATGGTGGAGGGGGAGGATTATTTATTAAGGGAGCCCACCCTGCCTCCCAGTCAGAGTATCATGATGGAGAAATTCCCATGTCAGAAAGGGGTGAGAGATTCCCTTGGTACCACTCCTTCCGGACATGGTCCCATCTCCTCATCCACAAGGATTGGATTGTGATGATGTCTTAGGTGGCACAGGTGTATGCAAATAGACTACAGGGGGAAGTAGATGCTTCCACTCTCCACCCACCCCCTACGCCCATGAGAGCAGGGGTGTAGCTCAGTTATAATGGGCCCAGGTGCCAGAAATAGACTTGCACTCCCCAACCCCATCCCCATCATCTCCCCTGTCCCAACCCCCTTCCTCCCCCCCCCCAAGCATCCTTATTACAGAAAACTGTCAACTTACATGATAAGTTCAGTGAGTCTGCTGTGACACCCCTGACACCACAGCTCCTCTCCCTCCATCCACTTGCTATGCCTGAGCCCTGGAGACTCTGACTGCACTGCCTGCCTCATGCTGCCGCCAGTGCTTGCTCTGTCCTGTAGCACCCGCTGGGTGGGTCCCACGCACAGTCCATGCTGCAGGTGCTTCCACTCAGCCCAGTCTCTACCAGGACTGAAACGGCAGCAGCTTTTACCACACCGTGATTCCATTCCGCCATTTTGGAATTGCCCACACCACACCACGGCTTTTCTGCTGACATTCCTCTAATTCCGGTGGCATTCTGAAAATTCAAAAACTATCGGAAAAATTGCGGAATTGTCGGAAACTGTCGGAAAACCGCTGTTCCGCTATTTCATGGCGCTGGCGGAATGGCGGAAGTAGCGAAAATGGCATGTTTCCGCTTTTTGTGAAGCCTGTGGAAGTAGCGGAATGAACTTAGCGGAAGTAGCGGAATGAAACTAGCGGAATGAAAGCCTCTGCCACGCCGTACCACTAATTGTGGAAACGCTGTTTCTGGCAGAAATAGCTATCGCTGCGACTTTCCGCTACAGCCCTAGTCTCTACTGACTGCACCGCAGCAGGGCAGCATTTGTGCCTCTCCCCAGTTTGGGCCCCAGAACAAATGTCTTTCCTGTTCCTATGACAGCTATGCCCCTGCATGAGAGCAGCCCCTGTCCCTGCCCCTGTTTGGGAAGGGAAGAGTTAAGGAGATAGGAGTCAGGATTTCCAGGCTCCCTTCCCTGCCTAACAAAATTCTGGCTTCATCCCTGTCTGAAATTTCCTCAGGATGATCTTCTTCTACGAGGCCATGGGAAGCTTTATATTTCATTGAGCCACAAAGTAGCTAGCTCATTCCCTCAGCTAGTCATTCCTAGGTTGCAAAACATACTATTTTTTTTTTAAAAAGGGGGGAAAAAAACCTGCTTCCAAATGAGGATAAAAAGTGGTTCTTTTTCAAATGGTATATTTACAGTCAAGGTTTTGATAATGGCAGTCTTCCAATTATGACTTACACAGAAGTTCTTTGTACTTGAGATTATCGTGTGCTGAAGATGAATCACAATAGCCTCACCTGCAAAGGTTTTGTTTCAAACAGCTGTAATCGTATACATCAGATTCAAGACCTACCAAAGCACACAGCAGCACAGCTTCATAAGTGCACATGGCATGCTGACATTAGGTAAATACATTTCATTTGCAAAGGGAAATGAGATGCTCCAGTTCAGGCTGCCGTTCTCTTTTTTGGGTTAACATGACCTACCTTTTTGTTTTTATTTCTGTATTTCCTCTAGCATCTCTTATTTTATTTTTCCAATCTAGAGTATTGAATATTTGCACTGAAAATCATGTTGTACAGTAGTTCCATGATTACTTCTGTACAGCACAAGCAGAAAACTGAAGCAAGAGAGACCCCTTTTGGCAGGCATTGTTACTGTACACAATCATTATCCATTCATTATCCGTAGCTTCCCTATAAGCTAAAACTACTGTTGTCTTGTTGGTTTTTTAAGGCCTCAGCCAGGCGTGCTACTTGAGACCCTCCAGGATCCGCGGCAGAGGCCTCACTCAGGCATGATACCAATGATCCTGAATTAGAGATGCCAAGGATTGACCTTAGTACCTTATACATGCAAAGCATGCACTCTACCACCTCAGCCACGGTCCACTCCTGTTGTTTAAAAGATTAATAATGTCTGCTCAAAAAGTAAAAGTGATTAATAGAAGTCATTTTTTGGTAATATATATATATATATATATATAATATATGTTTAGAAGAACCAACTTACATGACTTCTACTTATGAGTATAATAGTTCTGTTTTCAATTTCTCTCTAAAGTTTACAATGATTTCTACTAATGGAACCTATATGTTTATAATTGTTCCATTTTCTGTCTTCCTTTAATATTTATGGTACCTTATATCCCTTCAATAATTTCAGTAGATTCTTAGTAGAGTGTGCTATAAATTGTCATTATTGCTTTGTAATAATTCACACATTTCTAATTGGTGATTTAGTAAAAAAAAAACAAAAAAAAACAACTTAGTAGTCAATATTACTGAGCTATATTGAAAAGGGCACTATAGGTTTCTATGTTGCATGTCACGGAGACAGATCTTCTGCATGTTTAGCTAAAAAAAATTCTTCCTAAGTTTCAGCCTGTTTTATTAGGACATACCAATGGAGAAAAACAAAATGCATGGACTTAAATTAAAATGTGTGACAATGCGATTCCAGAAAGGAAGAATGAGTCAAATTTAAGCCTGTTTCTTCCACATTTTTACATGAAAGAGATGCTAAAAGACTAATGCCAAATGACAGCACTCAGCTGAGGAGTACAGATACAGCAGAGGAAGTGGCTCTTTTGGCATATTCCAAACAGATGATCTGAAGTATGTAAATCACATTCTAGAGCAACTACCTCTTGTGAGCAGAGTTTAATTGTCTCCTGTGATCCATTTGCTCTTCCTATTCTATGATGAGCAACCCCGAAGCCCACGCTTTTATTCCTATTATCCTTGTTCACATCAGTGAGAGTGTGAGCTCTGAATAAGACCTCAGAGTTATTGGCTTTAGTAGAATTTATTTTGACAGTAGGAATTGAAATGAACACTAGAGATAAATTCATTTCATTTAGGACATGAAATGACATTTTATACTAGCAGTGAACCTCAGCATGAAGAGGTTTGGAAATCCAGGTTGATTAGGACCTACCAAACCAAATTAATTTGTTTAAAGGTGTGCATCATTGACTTGGGTTCTAACTCCAGTAATTATAGGAATGCATGGAAATTGGGAGGGACCAGGCATTATATACTAAAAGAAGAGCACAACTAGGTCACACTTTAAGTTGTGGCTATGAAAATATGGCCTGCTGACAGAAGTAAAAAAAAATTGGCAGAACCTAGTGAGGCCAGGGGGTGGGGTGGGGGAATACAGCTGCCCTGGTTCTTCTAAGCCACCACAATGGGACAACGGTGGTCATATAGGGCTGCAGTATATTGTACCAGAATATGTTAGATTATAACCTTCATCAATAAAAGGCTCAGTCTTAACAGTTGCATTGCACTACTATATTAACTTTCTATGTTTAAAGAAACAGTCTGAGGCTGAAAATCAATGACTATTATTTTCTTGAAAGATTTGTGAGGGCTTGTCTCAAGGCAGTATATGATGATAAGCATTTTGATCAATTTGAAGTTCTGGAGAAGAAAAGCAAGAGGAGAGGTAGTAGTGGAAGTATAAGACAAAGGATAAAAACAGACATGAAAGCAGCCTGCTGTGGCCTGGGTGGTGGTCATTGGCTGCCATGGCTGCCCATCATGGCAGGGGTGGGTCTCTGGACAGAGCACAGGGGCGGGACCAGCCGGCCGCATGTTCATGTTTCTCCCCAGCCTTCCCGGGCCCCAGTCATGGGCACATTTGTTCTGTGGCCTGACTCATCCCAGTCTGTGTCCGCTGTAGCTTCCTGCCCTGATTCATGCTGGGTTGCTGCCACACCATGGTCACATTTGTTTTTACTACTACTACTTATAATTTCTGTAGTGATACTAGTCATACTTTTACCCAAAGTCTACTGGCTCAGAGAACATGGTCTAGCCACGTCAATCTGATCATATCAAAAGTTGTAAAGGAACTGGAAGCCCGTAGTCATTCTATAAGACACATGTCTTATCGATGCTAGTCAACGTTAAGACTGTTGTGGGGCTCCTGGCAACATGATCTTTTCAGAGCATTCAAAAATAGTTAGTCCCTCTCTGCCCCCTGCTTCTTTGTACATCAGGGGTGAGGAACCTTCAGCCCATCCAGCCTGTGGTTGTTTGCTTGTTTGGAGCCTTTCCGATTCCTGAATCTGGCCCATGAATCCTGTCCCTACCTTCAAATGCTGAAAGAATTTGCTCACGGGAAGGGAGTGGAGATGAGGGCATGCATTCAAGGCTAGGAGATCCATGATATGGTCCTTTCTCTTCCCTCATCCTGCGCACACTCTTTAAACACCCCCAACTCTGATCTGTCAGCTTATGCTGATTTTCAAAGTAGCCATAGAAGGGAAAAGGTAGCCAACCCATGCTCAAAATATTCTCCATAGAACCTTTACATTCACCTGCTTTCTTTCTGCTACCAATCAAAACCAACAATATACATATGCTCAAACACTCCCTAAAAGTACAAATCATCAGGGATGTCATTTATATCATCAACAACGAAGTCAACACCCTGATGAATGGATGTGACTCATCTGATCCCAGGTGCTCTGGATTGATTGGTGAAACTAAGACCAGATGGAAACCAACAGATTGGCTTCTGAGTAAACACATAGATTAAAGATACAGTACTGCTAGTACTCTTGATAATTTGACCATTTATATGGCAATCTAGCCTGACAAGCTTTGAAAACTCCACCTTGCTATGTACATAACTCTCTTGCAAGATTTATTACACAATCAGACATTATGTTGAAGGGCACAGTAAAAGAACTAAGAGTAGCAAAAAGGGCTGTCTGTACAAGATGGTCTCACGCTATCTGCTGTAAACTTCTGCAAGTAATAAAAGCGGTCAATTTGGTACCACATCTCCTCGCTAAGATGAGCATTAGTATGTGGTAGAGTTAGTATCTCTTTGCACAATGATGAGGAGAGGATCCATACAGAAATGAATGAAATCTGGGCACCTGCTGTTCATGATGTAAATCTGGAGTAACTCAAGTGAGCCAACAGAGTTTGACAAGCGTACACAAAGTACAAGTGAGATCAGAAAAGGCGCTTTTCAGTTAGGTCCACAGAATATTTGCTGACAGCATAAGGAAGACATGGGCCATTTTTACACGGATGGTGCAGCAGTGCCAATGGGTGTGGATGGGTGTGTGAGCACACCCAGCGAACACCTGGCGGCACCGAGCAGGGAGACAGTTACACGGACAGCGCCACAGGGGTGTGTGGGAAGGAAAGGGGAGGGGTCGGCAAACACCCAGCAGCCAAACACGCATCCCGGAAAGCACCCAGCAAACATCCGTGCAAATACACGGACAGCCGGGACCAGCGGGGAAGCCCCACCCAGCATAGCAATGTCACAACATGGCCAACCAAGGGCAAATGAAGCCGTGCAATGTGGACCCACCCCTGAGCCACCAGGACCCGCACGGGCAGGATGGGAGCAAGATGGAATGACAGCTGCTACAAAGGAGCTGGCTCCACACAGACGCAGCACAGAGCCCGGACAGCCCAGCACCAGCCCCTCCACACACACAGCAGAGCGGCCCACACACAGCAGGCAGCAGAAGCACACAGGGATGGGCCCATGGGGGGAAGGGGGGGGGAAGGCACCCACACAACACAGGCAACCTCACAACACCATCACCCCAGAGGCACCCGCACAAGGGAAGAGGTCAAAGCAAAGCATAACACGGAAACACCAGAAAGGAACACAAATGCCTTTAATGAAAGGGGGAACCAGCAACAGGGGGCAACAACAACAGTCCAGGGAAGGAAGACAGGGCAATAGAAAGGGGTCAGTGCCAGCAGCGGCAGGCCCAGGACAGCACCCGGTCAATAGAGCCAGTGACCCTGTGCCTGGCACCAGCGCTCGGCCTGCATGCAGTCCAGCTGGTACAGCTGCTCCAGGACATGCAGGAGGAGCTCCAACAGCTCCCCCTGCTCCTGGGTCCACTCCGCGATCATGGCTTGCACTGAATGGGACAGAAGAAGAGGAGACAGCCATCAGAGCCGGCCCGGGGCACCAAGGAATAGAATCCCCCATGGAGAGACACAGGCACAGGGCCCAGCAAACAGGCATCACACTCACGGATGCCATCAAACAGCTGGCCCACCACTTGCATGTCCCACGCCGCCCGCTCCAGCTGCCACACCATCGTGCCCAGATGCAAGATTGCCAGCAGCACAACAACCATAGCTGCAGGAGAGAATGGACAGGGCAATGGGCAACACCCGCACCAACAGGCCTTGGGAGGGCAGGTAGCAGCAACAGCACCAGGGGCACACTCCACACACTGACAGTCACTACCCAGAAGAGCACTCGGGCCCCTGCATGAAGGGGGATCTGAGGGGCCAAAGCCTGGGGCCAGCACAACCCCTAATCACGCTCAGCTGCCCAGCGCCCATGGTGCCGCCACCCATCCATTGCCACCACCACAGATGGCCCGCACCAACAGGGGGGGGACAGCAGAGGGGAGTGGAGGGGAGGTGCAGGGCCACTCCAATGCACAGGCAAGTCCAGGGGGTGCCCAGCCAACCGCCCACCTCCAATACCAGCCCTTGACCAAGCCCAGGCAGCAGCGCCCAGCAGGGAAGCCGCCAGGGGAACACACACCACACAACCGGCGCACACCCCACAGGCCCAGAGACCACCAGCACACACCAAGCACACCCCCTGTACACAACCACACAGATGGGGGCAGGAGGACCACCAAGAGTAGGGGGCACCCAGTGCACCCAGTCTCCACAGCAGCAAGAGAAGCAAGGCAGGACAGACCATCACAGAACAGCATTTTATTGGTGCCCAGGGAACAGGGTCCCCCAAGCAAAGAGAGACAGAGCAGGGGGGTGCAGGTGGACCCACGGCCAGGAAAAAGAAGCACAACAGGAGGGTCCAGGTGCACCCACGAATAGCGGGCGAGGGCACCAGGGAAGGCCCAGCGGGAAGGAGCAGCAGTCACCCAGAGGGGGCGATGGGGTCCAGTGAACCAGGCGGCAGTCAGCAGCAAAGCAGACAGCAGTGCACATCCCAATGGGCAGCACATTTATTTATTTATTTTATAAATTTATACCCCGCCCCTCCTGCAACGCAGCTCGGGGCGGCTTCCAACATTAAAACAATAAAATACAATAAAATCTATCTAAAACAATCAAATATTAAATATTAAATATTAAAACAGGGCTAGACAACACCAAAAAACAAATGGGTAGGGGACTAAAAACCTCCCTCCCCACCCT
>QEPC01001394.1:1798853-1809973 GCA_003113815.1 Sphenodon punctatus
GGCACCCCCGGCAGACCGCAGGAGCCGCTCTGGGGCGCGAAGGGCGAGGCGGTCCCTAAGGTATGAGGGGCCGAGACCGTGTAGGGCTTTATAGATCATCACCAGGACCTTGAACTTGGCCCGGCACACTATCGGCAGCCAGTGCAGAGCCCGGAGCACCGGTGTAATGTGCTCCCGGCGACCCATCCCCGTAAGAAGATGAGCCACCGCATTCTGCACCAGCTGCAGCCTCCAAGCCAAGAACAAGGGAAGCCCCACATAGAGCGCATTGCAGTAGTCGAGCCTCGAGGTGACAAAGACATGGATGAGGGAGGCCAGGTCCGGGCCAGAGACATACGGACGCAGCCTACGCACAAGATAAAGCTGGCGGAAGGCAGCCTTAGCGACTGCCTCCACCTGCCACTCCAGACGCAGGTCTGGGCCAGGCAGTGTACCGTCCAGGGCACCAGGGTGACTGCAACTGCAAGCAGGTGGCAGTGAGGGGCCGCTCATGGACGGTCCGGTGAGCGCTCCCGAGGTGGTGACCCCTGCACTAGATGCTCCCAGGTGAACAGGCCCCTTCAGAAGCCTCAGGAGCACATATAAACATCCACCAGGAAGCAGGGAAGGAGAAGATCCGCTCCGGCGGCCACAGCCTGCAGAGCTGGAAGATCCCTCACTGATCGAAGGGTGGTGAGCTCCACAGCGGAGGGGTCCCCGGTCCGGAGTGGGCCACCAACCTTGGGGGACAGCAAGCCCAGGTCCCACAGGAGGACCCCCATGTCCAAGGGTGCGCGCGGGATGCCGTGAACATGCAGGAGGCTGCCGGTGTACAGGGCAGCAACAGGGGGACCCCTGGACAACAAGGCAAGGCTGAAACCTGGTCGCTCTGTCAGCAGGCGAGCCGCCGTTAACTCCGCAGTGGTCCATGGCATGACAACGGCAGCCAGGTGCCCCCAAGGAGACTGGCACAGGGGGGTGAATCTGAGCTTGAGGGAATGGCCCCGGCATGCTGGGGCACCGACCTGGTGACCCATCATCTACATGTACCGCGACAGGAGCTGAAAGCTATCCTCCACCATACAGGGGGTCGCCCACCAACAGCTGAATGTCAGTGCTTAGCCAGAGGACCGCCAACAGCATGTACGACCACCCCTCCTGTACATCCCTGGCTGAGGGCTATGCAGAATGACCAGCCATGGCAGGAGTGGGGCCCGCTCTGGTGAAGCAACAGGTGGGAAATGGAGGGCTGTAGCGACTGGGACAAGCACGTAACGAGTGGCTACCTTTGCCCATAGGTGGCCTTGCATGCCAGAGATAGCCCGGCCCGCTGGGACCGGCGTGGGGCAGGGTGGCTGTAGCATGGGGTTGAGCAGCAAACAGAGAACAGCGACACCGAGGTGGGTGGGCACAGACAAGTACCTGCGATACCAGGGGAGAGTGGGCTGGGGGCACAGGCCACACAGAAAAGTGCATGGTGGCCAGGGCACGTGCCAGCAGGGGGTGGCTGGGAGTGGGAAGCTGCGGAACCATGCTGCTGGGGGACGAGTACCCACAGCCCAGGGACATGCTGCTTCGACTCCTGGGCGCAGCCCTCCTGCTGATGCACATGCTGCTACAGCAGATAGCCCTGCTCCACCTGCCAGGTCGAGGTTCTGTCCTCCTGGGGGCACAGCAGCGGAGGGAAGCAAACCTCAGGAGGGTGGCGATCATGCGATGGGCGAGGCGGACAGCCATCCGACGCCGTGCTCTGTTGGGTTCCGCGGTGTCCCAGCAAGGCCACCTCGTCCTGGCCCAACAGATCCTCAATGTGTACGCCTGCCTCGTGACCCTACCGACCCTGCGAAGGCACTGGTCACGCTCCCGCACCAACGACTGGTGGGAGAACATGTTGGCCACCTGGATGGACGGGGAATGGTCAGACCACTTCCGGATGCCCCGCTCCCTCATGACCCGCTTGGGGGATCTCCTGAACCCCCACCTCCAGAGGTGGGAGACAAACATGTGCGTCCAGCTGCCACCAGGGATATGCATGGCCATGGCTGGCCACCCCCGATTCCTGTAGGAGCATAGGGGATTAGTTCATGGCAGGCACTGCCACCGTGAACAGGGCCCTCCATGATGTGGGTGACCTGCTCATGGAGCTGGTCATCCAGCTCCATGATCCCGAGGAGGTGATGCATGGGTTCAAGGAAATAGGGTTCCCTCATTGCATCAGGGCTATTGACAGCACCCACATCCCCATCATACGCCCCCCTCATGCAAAGATCGACTACATGAACCAAAAGCAGGCCTTCTCCATCAATCTGTAGGCTGTAACGGATCATAGGGACCTGTTTATAGTTGTGTACACAGGCCAGTCGGGGTGGAGTCACAATGCGCGTATCCTGCGTGCCTCCCCCTTCTATGAACGCATGTTTGATGGGGAGATCGCCCCCAACCTGTACCGCATGATAGCGGGGGTTCCCATGGCCCCTGTTGTGATAGGGGACCCCGCCTACCCGCTCAGCCCATGACTCATGCGGGCCTATCCAGTAGCGTGCAACCCTGACCACTGCCTGTTCAATGAGCGCTTGTCGGCTGGATGCAGTGTGGTGGAGCGGGCCTTCGGGCTCCTGAAGATGCACTGGCACCTCCTGATGAACAGGAGCCAATTTGACCTGGACCACACCCCCATCCTTGTCCTGGCATTGTGCATCCTGCACAAAGTATGCGACATAGGATGTGCTGCTCTGTACAACCCACCACCGGTGCACAGGGCTGTCCCCATGCCCCTGTACCAACATGTCCAAGGAGGGGCGTTCTGATGCATCTCAGAGGAGAACAGAGACGCCATATGCCACCACATCATTGCCCAAGCAGCCGAACACCGGGCAGCGCCTGACCCACACCCATGTCCATAGTCCTGTGAAACCCTTCAATAAAGCTGGGTAGTACCCGTGAACCACAGCCCTGCCTCCGTGCCGTGTGTGGGTGATGGGGGTCCAAGGACTTGGAACTGGGGGCTGCCGGGTTGCATGCGCACTCCCTTCGCTGTCTGCCGCGGGGTGTTCGGGCCCCATGGTGCCCTGGCAGGTGCCCCTCACTGGCCCACCAGTGACAGGTTTGTTTCCACCTGTTCCAGCCACCGCAACTGGCAACTGCCTCACTGGGCTGGGCCCCGACCCCAGCAGCTGCCCAGGCACTATACAGTGCCCCCCCTGCCATGGAACCACCCGAGCCCCCCCAGATTCCCACCACCACCACCTGTCCCGGGACAGAGGAAGTGACAGCGAGGTGACTTTCACGGTCTGGGCCCCTTGTACCTCAGGGACTGCCTCACCCTCCGCATCCCAGAGCAGCTCTTTCAGTCTTCCGGGGGTGCCTTCTTGGAGGTCCCCCGTGTTAAGCGGGGGCCACAATGGAGAGGGCATTCTCGGAGGCCAGGCCACACCTTTGGAACTCCCTCCCAGAGGAAGATCGTCTGGCTCAAAACCTCTTGACATTTCGGTGAAGTTGTAAAACCTGGCTGTTCACCCAGGCCTTTGGGGAGGGGGGGATGGGGGTTAGTGGAGTTTTATCTCCCCTTACCATTATTTATTGTTTTATTGTGATGCCCCGGTCCTGTTTTAATTGTAGTATTTCTGAATGTTTTAATTGTTTTTAGATGGATTTTATATTTGTGTTTGTTTTTTTGGTTTGTAAGCCACCCCGAGCTGTTTTAGGAGGGGCGGGCTAGAAATTTGATTAAATAATAAATAAACCAGCTCTTATTGGTGGGGGGTGCACGCAATGGGAGAGGGTAGTTAACTTCGGAGGTGCCCATGCCCCCTCTTGGCTGCACTACCAGGGCTCACAGGCCGATGAGCCCTTGCCGCAGCCGACCGCAAGGATCGCCGACTGGACAGCCCACCCACCCCCCATCATTTACTGGCCACTCCATCCTGGCGTCTGCTGATGGCCCCTGTGAGGAGGTAAAAGAATGGAGTAGGCAATAGTCATGTGCACCTATCTCTGTCCCATGCCAGGGCCCATGCCACTGGGAGCACAGTGGTCACCCAGGGAGCCCCCTACACCTCACATGATCATAACACATAACATGGAGCAACCCCCTATAAAGGGGGCCCTTGTACCGACCTTCCCATGGTAGTACAGACCCTGTGTAGGCCAGACCTGCTTACCGGAGCCGGTACGCTTGGCGGCTGCCACAGCCATGGCTCCACAGCTCCTGTGGTGCGTGTGCTTGGTGAAGGTTCTGTACTGGGTTCCCTACCAGGGCGGTGCCCTGTGCGGTGCCCCTTCATCCCCATCCATCCCCCCTGTAGCACCTCCAGGGTGCTGCATCATTACTGGAGGAGGTGGGGTGGCCACCATGGGTGGTTGGTTGTCCTGGGGTGCACGGTCCTGGGATGGGAGCATCGCTTCCTGGTGGAGGGGTTGGGGTGGCAGCATGGGTGGGACCACAGGGGGTGCGGGCTGGGAAGGTTCTACCAACAGATCCTGTTGCCCTATGTGGGGGAGGGGGACCATGTGGACCAGGCCCAGGTAGTGTTGCTTCTGGAGGAACCACGGGGGGCCGAGGTACAGCGGGGGCACCTGCACCAGTGGGAAGCTGCCATGGTGTTGGTCGGCCGCCGACTCTCCTTCCGCAGCTTGGCGGGGTCTGTCGCACTGGGGGTCACACCGCAGGACCTCCGTGGCCTCCCCAATGAGGTCCATGAGCCGTGCGGCCTGGCCCTCCAGCCCGTCACAGGGGTGCCACTGCTCACGTTGGAGGGCGGCAGCCTGGCACCTGTCCAAGAGGTGCTTGGTGCGAGACTGGGCCATCATGGCAACCAGGATCTCCCAGTCCCTTTCCCCCTCCCCTCTGATGAGCTCCCTGGTGAGCATGAGCTCACGGGACTGTACCACGGCTAACCGTTGTGATTCCTCGAACAGCTCCCTTCCAAGATCCTCCCTCCGGTGCCAGTTCCTGGCCCACATCTCCCGGTTCCGCTCCACGCTGCCATTAGCTGCACCCCTCGTGTGAGTGGGTGCCTGGTCTGTGAATGGGAGGTTGGACACAACATTAGTGCTTCCAGCCTTTGTGCCCCGCTGACCGCTACCACATGACCCAGGGTGCCTGGTGGAGTGGCCCCCATAGTGTGGCAGCTCCCCTCAGCCCTCCCCTGTGGGGTCCCCCTGACCTGCCCTCTTGTGGGATGGCCCCCCAGCAGCTGATCACTGTGGGTGGGGCCCGTGACAGTCAAGTGTGCCGTGGGGGTCACTGTGGGCCTACCAGCCCCTCCTGCCTGCCCCCGACACCCTGACCCCTTTTGGGTCCTGCTGGTTGTGGTTTCATGCCCCTGGATGCCTCCCCACCCTGTACCTCCACCCCCCTCCGCACCCGGACCCAATGTGGCCCCTTGGCCGGTGTGCCCCGCTGTGGGGGTGCCCACCTGGTGAGGGGGGAGCTGCCGGGCCTGGCACCTCCTCCTCCTCCTCTGCGACCTCCACTTCTTGCACCTCCAGGCTGTCTTGTTCTGCAATGGGATGGGGGGGCATTAGTGCTTGCCAGCCCCCAGCCCCAGTGGCTGCGCCTCCATCCAGGCCGTTCCCCACCCCCTACCCCCCGGCCCCGTTGAGGTGGTCATACCTGGATCCTGTTCCTCCGCTTCCTGTGGACCGTTTTGGGTCTCCGCTTGCTCTGTGCATGCCCCCTGTCCCTGTGGCCGGTAAGCCTGTAGGTGTTGGGGGTGCATGCTGAGTGTGGTGGTCCGGCACTCGGATCCCTGGGGCACCTCCTCCCCCTGTGGGACAGGGCTGTCCCCTCGCACTTCCTGGCTTGTCTCATCAGGGGCACTCCCCCCCCACCTCTGTGGGGTCTGTCAGGGGGGGTTGCGTGGTGGCCCTGCGCCTGCGCCTGGCGAAGGTGCTGCCATGTGTGCGGAAGGCCACAATGTCCCCATCCATGCAGAGGAACTTGTCCAGCTCCTGGAACTTGGATGTGCGCATGGCCCGACTGGACTTGAGATTGTTGTCCTTGATATGTTTATCCGGACCTCAAGTCCTTTGCCTGCTGAATGCACTGGGTGACATTCCTATTGTACCCCTGCCACTACATCTCCTGGGCGATGGCTTCATAGACTTTCTGGTCTTGTAGCTGCACAGCAAGTTGTGCTGGACCCTTTCAGACCCCCACATGCGTATAAAGTCCCTGATCTCCTGCCTTGACCAGGGCTACCACTTTTGGGACCGCGTGTGGGGGGCCGACCAGTTTGGTGGCATGGGGCCTTCCCGGCCTGTGGATGTGGTAGCCGTGGTGATGGTCATGTCCTGTTGGGGGTAATGCATTAGGGGTTACTCTGGGTCCTGTTGCCCCCCTCCGTGCCCCTGAGGGACCTGCCCCCCTACCCCCTGAGGGTTCCCTTCTGCTCACCTGGCTGTCTGGGGGGTCCTCCTCGGCCGTCGTCCTGGTGGTGCAGTACTCCATTGGCTGGAAGCTCTCCTGCGGGGACGTGGGACCGGGTTATGCTGTTACTGCCTGCCCTGTGTTCCCTGGCCCATGGTGCCAGGCCTGGGGCACAGCCCTCCCATCCCTGTGGGGGGGTTCCCTCGCTCTCACCTCACTGTCGCGACTGCTCCTTGGGCCATGCTCCTGGGATGTACTGGGCTGGGGGACCTTGACGGGGGGGGTCAGTGCGGCCCCTCTGCCCTGTGCTGGAAAACATGTGCAGTGTTACGGCCTGGCACATTCCCCCTCTCTCCCCCACCAGGGTGCCCCCCCTTATACCTCCCATCCGGACCACCCGTACCGGTGGCCTGCACCCCCCCTTGTGCTTTCTGCCTGGAGCACCCCCCCTGCACTGCCTTGCTGGGGCTCTCCCCCCCCGGGCACCCCTGGCTCCCCGTGCTCACCCGTCCCCTTTCTGAGCGTGGGACAGTGTCGGCTCCCTTGGCCTTCTCATTGGCCTTCCTGGTCACCATTATGGGAGCCCGCACTCTCGTGCCATGGTTTCTCCCTTCTTTACGGGCTCTCAGATGGACATCCGGTGTCCCCACCGTGGGCGTGTCTGCGTGGTGGCGCATGCGTGCGCCATGGTGTCGGTGCAGTGGGGCTCTGCCAGTCTGGTCCACGTGGGTGTTTTCACTTTTACATGGACGCTGGGGTGTTGGACACCCATCTTCACCCACAGAGGGTGCCGGCTCCCTCCTGGCTGCTCCGTGGGTGTTAGCGGGTGTTGGCAGGTAGGTCAGGCACACGCCCCCATCCACTAGTGTACTTTTACACGGATTCTCTCCCACCCATCTGATGGGTGTTTCTGGGTCTTTGTGGGCGTCCATGGGTGGCGTCCATGTGAAAGTGGCCATGGTCAAACTATTCTCCCTGTTTCCTCATGGGAAGCTTTATTAAAGGCAACTAAAAATGCATTAATTACTTTGCTAATATTACTTTTCCATGTGCCACATGGAGGTTCCAACATCACAAAAAAGAGCATGGGAGGTCAATATGATAGCAACTAGGAGGAAACGCAGTCTGTGCAATAGTGAAAAGGAGAGCAGTTGGATTTCGATGGTGGTGAATGAGGAAGCAGGTTGTCTGCATGAGCAAATTGAAGGTCTCATGGTCTATAAGAAATACTTTCTATTAAGATATGGGCTGCAGTACAGAGAAATATGAAGACTCTTCCTTTGTATCTGAAGCCAGATTTGGCCAACAGAGATAGATAAATCTTCTTCTCTAGAGGCCTTTTCCTTCGTCCTCTGTATTACAATTAATGTTAAGGATCCTGGATTTGTTTAAAAAAATTGGCTGCTTGTCCACGTTACAAGAGAGAGGGAACTTAGGTGAGGCAAATTCATGGCAGAAAAACTCCCATGAAACTCTGCCTGTGGGCATGGGAGATAAAAGCGTCATCAGGGGATTCTCACATTGGTTGCACTCACAGATGACAGGGATCAAAATCCAGCCCTGTCATTCATAAATGAAATCAATGCAAGAATCACCTGATGATGCTTTTATCCCTTCTATGCCCACGAGCGGAGCTTCACATGAGTTTCCCCGTTGTGGATTTGCCTCACGTAAGTTCTCCACCTCTCGTAATGTGGGCAAGCAGCCTCAGTCATTCAAAGACAGATCCTAAAGACTGTTCGAATACACCATATGCTGGGGGTGTGTGAAACAACAACATGAGTGACATTAAATATGGGCCCAAAGAGTCTCGCATGTTGGGAGCCCCAGCCTATAAGCGACCCACAGCAACTCAAGATGGGAAGTCCAACACATGGGGTCCATGAATAAAAAGCAGAAATAGTAGCACTTCTTTAACCTATGAAGACCTGGCTCCGGAATGTGATGTTTAACTGAACATTTAATTTACAGTAACAGTTTTCCTGGTTCTAATTGCAGGGCCCCGTGATCCCTGCATTTCCTCCCATTGCTGCCAATGGGGAAAATGCAGTGAACACAGTTCCCTGCTAGTAGGTGACTCAGGGTGTGTCTGTCAAACATTTCTCTGTTAGAAGGAATCCACATGATCATTTTGCACAGGGGTCCCAACTTCCCTAGATCCGACGCTGCTGTCAGGGAAGTCTTGTAAAGTCACTGGGAAGATGGAAGTTCTCTTTTTATACGTAGCCATTTCTTTTTAATCACCTCGACTGGAACAAACAGGCAAGTTGAAGAGACTGAAGGCAGCTGTATTTCTAGGCATGTTGTCAGCAGCACACCAGGAGTCCAAAGGTTTGGAAATGGCAGCTCATGCCTTTTCTTGCAGGTGAGGGGTTTGGGTAGGGTTTTTTTCACTACACAGAAGAACATTGACATCTTCCTGTTTTTACTATATTATAAAGCAGTGTTTCATTATTATTCAAGCAGCAGCAACAAGAAATCTGGATTTAGAATTCGATAATGGCCACATTTATTAATAATATTTTGCTCGTAGTCTGGCATATTTTAATACATGACCTCCTCTAACCATCTGGAAAAGCTGTCCAAGACTTTTTCTAATTGTGATCTAGTGTTCAGACTTAGGCCATTTTCACATGGACGCACCCCCTCGCACACATGTGCAGGTGGGGGTGGCCTAATGAGCACGCCACGGGCGGTGTATGTGTCTGTGCACGCTCCCACATTCCACTCACCTCCACCCATCAACTACGCATGGAGCAATGGGCACCAATGTCTGATGTTCCATGCGTGGACATGGGTGGAACGCACTACCATGCACTGCCCACCCACCCACGCCGCCATCCACCCATGTCCATTAGAAAAGGGCCTTAAAGAATTTATTTGCATTACTACTCATCCTTTCTGCCACAACATAAAAATTCCTGTTTCCACTATGGCCTCGTGACGGGGTTGAGGATAGGGAGACCCACAGACCCGGCAATACCCATGTGTAACACCCACACTTGGCGAGACTCCCGGGGAAGGGAGGTGTGCACATAGTTGCTGGTGTGAAAAAGAGACCCCCTCAGGTTGTAGGGTGGCCTATATGTCCTTACAAGGATGGGGCCGTGTCATCACAGGGGTATGGCACTCAGCAAGTGGCGTGTGCAGCCTTCCTCACACACCCCGGGTGGTTTATTTCCCTGCTAGCTCCGCTTTCTTTCCCTTGCATACAGTGCTAGGACCAGTACACCACGCGACCAGGTTCTGGTGTCAGGGACAGGGGAAGCGCCTGGAGAAGGGGAATGGGGACCGGAGGGAGAAGGACCCACACCCAAGGTAGGGAAGGGAATTCCACGAGATAGCAGGGGACAGTGCACTCACCGACTCACTCTCTGTCGCTCTCTGTCACTCTAGCTGTCGCTTTCTCTACCACCGCTTCATCTCTTTCCCGCACACAAGCACTCACCTTCCACACTCCGTTTGGTCTCCACTCACATGCTCAATAGGTCTAAGGATTTGCTCCAGACAACACTTCACACTGCTGCGGCCAGCCTCACAGCTTCACTGATCGCCGGCATCGGGAGCTCTGAGCGTTTCACTTAAATTCCCCTGGCCCCGCCTTCTCTGCATGCCTGCAAACGTGCAGAGCGATGCAACGCTGGTTGTGGCTCCTCCCCCTGCCTCTGTGATTGGATCTGGGGCACCGCTGTTGCTGTTGCCGGAGCCTCACTGGGTGCGGAGGGGGCTACCTCCCCCACGTTTTCTGGGGGCACTAGTTCACCCTCTTCTTCCCTACCCAGGGGGTTGGTTACTGGGTCAGGTCTAGGGGGAATCCCAACCCGGGAGCCCCGTCTCCTTCCAGCTCGAGGGACGCACTGGTGGGCGCCACCTCCCTGTCCCCGTGCCCAAACCCTGACTGTCCTCCTGTTTCTACTCGGGATTTGCCTTTGCATTTTGATGGAGTATTGTTGTAGTGGTAACTTTTTCAAATACATCAGAAGCAAGAAGCCTGCTAGGGAGTTAGTTGGGCCATAAGATGACAAGGGAGTAAAAGGGGTGCTCAGGGAGGATAAGGACATTGCAGAGAAGCTGAATGAGTTCTTTGTGTCAGTCTTCACTACAGAGGCTTTTGAGGAGGTACCCATGCCGAATCCTTGCTTTGTGGGCGGGGAATTGGAAGAGCTACAAATTGTTACAAATCAATGTGATGTTGGAGGATGTTCTAGGGCAAATTGACAAACTGAATACTAACAAGTCACAAGGGCCAGATGGCATTCAACCCATAGTTCTGAAGGAACTCAAATATGAAATTGCCGACCTACCGTTAGTAATTTGTAATCTGTCACTAAAATCTGCCATTCTACCTGAGGACTGGAGGGTGGCAATGTAACCCCAATTTTGAAAACGGGATCCAGAAGTAATCCTGAAAACTACAGACCAGTAACCTTGACGTCTGTGCCGAGCAAAATGGTGGAAACCATCATTATGGACAGAATGACAGGGCATGTTGACAAACATGGCTTAATGGGGAAGAGTCAACATAGATTTATTCGTTGGAATTCTTTGAGAGTGTAAATAAGCATGTAAATAAGCATGTGGACAAGGGAGACTTAGAAGACATAGTGTACCTGGATTTCCAGAAAGCATTTGATAAGGTCCCTCATTAGAGACTCTTGAGAAAATTAAAAAGTCATGGGATAGGAGGTAGTGTCTTACTATGGTTCAGAAACTGGTTAAAAGATAGAAAGCAAAGGGTAGGACTAAATGGTCAGTTTTCACAATGGAGAGA
>QEPC01001394.1:1810073-1853659 GCA_003113815.1 Sphenodon punctatus
TGAATACTGGAATTGGTATATAAATAACAGTGAAAATCTATTCTATTTTACTTCTAACTGCTGCATGTCACCATCAAATCTGAGTACCCAGCCATAAGGATATAGTGCTCACCACCAGGAGAAAGAACAACGGTGATACTAACGTGGGGTTGAATAGATGGTTTTAATGGTTTCCCATCCTGCTCAATCTCTCTGACACTTTGACCCCATTGACCACGCCCTCCTACATTCACTTCACTCCCTTGGCTTCCAGAGCTCTGCTCTTGGCTGAGACCGCTTTTACACGAGGCACTGAAAAAGTGCCTCCAAAGATAAACAGGGAGAGAAACTTGTATGGGTTTCCCCCCGCACTACCAGAAGTAACGTTGCTCCCATTCTAAGCAGCAGTCGCCGAGAACACAGGCAGGTTTGAAGATGCGTTGTTGTAAAATCTTCTAGAGGTTTTTACATCGCCACTTCTCCAAACCTACGCTTGTTCTTGGCGGCCGCTGCTTAGAATGAGAGCAACGTCACTTCTGGTAGCGTGAGGGATCATCTAAACACCCCCTCCAGTGCAGGTTTCTCTCCCTGTGTATCTTTGGAGGCACATTTAAGCACCTCATGTAAAGGTCTGGTTCTCTTCCTATCTCTTAATCACTCCTCCATGGCTCTTTAATGCTGGTACCTTCTCCGCATCGCTTCCCCCTTCAGTTGGTGTTCCCCAAAGCTCTATATTTGCCTCTCATGTCTTCTCTGCTTAAATTCTATCCCTGGCTTCCAGTATCACCTGTATGCTGATGACATTCAACTCTGTCTCTGCAACCCCACTCTCACCCCCTCCATCCAGTCTCACATCACCACCTGTCTTGCTGACATTTCTGCTTGGATGTCTCTCCTGCTGTTTCTACACAAACATTTCCCTGGGATAAACACCTCTAATCCCAGGAGTAAGTGTTCACATGGACAGATATCATGGTATAAATAATTACAAATTCCCCACCCCACCCCCACCAATGATAAAGCCTTATTTTCTAGGTTTTATATTATCTGGACTAATATAATAAAGGATTTGTGCTCATGTAGATGCTAATGTTGGACTGACTCTCCCCCTCCCCTGCAGGTAGAATTTACCTCTCCCCTACCCAACGTCTCTATGATATTCCACAGTTTCTGGTGGCAAAACATCACAGGCAGGGAATTTACAACAGAGCTACCCATGCTGCCTCCTAATCCACTTGACCCTGCAATCACCTACCCATTACTTACCCATTGTGCATGTTGCAGGACCACATTGGCACCCTATGCAGCCCTGCAACATGCATGAAGGGTGGGAGATTGGTGGGTAACAGGTTGGAAGGAGTTTGTCTAAAAACACCCATAATCTATCACACCCCTCTGCTCCAGGGACCCATAGCAGCAAGTGATATAGGCACAGCAAGGATGGTGGGAAGAGAGAAGCTCATGGCTGCCCACACAGCAGCCAAGAGAGGTACCCAGGACCAGGGGATATGACCCTTCTCTTTAGGGTCTCTCACCAAACCCTCAGATTGGCCTGGGGTGGGGAAGAAGGGTAGCTGGAAATGGAGGGGATAGACAATGTGTCCACTATGGGGACTGGCATCCCCACCAATCTGTTATATTCCCAGAAATCAGAGCAGAAGGCACTGAAGTGTGTGGCAGAATCCAGAACCCTTTAGAACTGCCCTGTTTGTCTCAGCTCTCTACACAAATACAGAATTCCCTCTGGATATTTATTAATTATTATTATTATTAACAAACATTTATATAGTGCCAGCAGTGTACCTGGCACTTTACAAAGTAATAAAATAGACACAGTCCCTGCCCCTAGGGCTTACAATCTGAGAGACAGGAGCTGGGGGAGAGACTTAGGAAGGGGAACAGAGGGAGAGACAAGGGGTCTAACATTCATGAAGATGCGAGGTCTCAAGTGCACGTACTTGGCTTGGTTACGATGAGAATGACAGCAGGCAGGTCCATGTTGCAAGGATAAGGGTAAACCGATCGTAGGTATAGGAATAGTGGCTCAGCAGGATAAAGAGTCAGACAGAGCAGAGCGAAAGAGGTGAGTTTTAAGGAGAGATTTGAAGGTATGAAGGGAGGGGGCAAGGAGAAATTTACATCCCAGACAATTAATGATAAGACCGATGCTCTAGCAAAGGCATTCTCCTCTCAGCTGGAGCTCCCCAAGGTGCTGAAATTCAACTGTGCTGCACCCTGGGATTGATGCAGTCCTCCTTGCAATACTTATACCAATATAAGCATCTACACTGCCATTCCGAATAGGGTTTTATTCTGGAAAATTAATGATCATGTAGACAGTTATCACAGATTGACAATCCTGAGATATCATACCGGAATTGTGTTCATGGAGAAGCAGCCTCTGTCAACTCAGGCTTAATATGTCCAAGACTGAACTACTCATCTTTTCCCCTAGACTTCCCTCTCCTGCTTCCCATTAAATTTCCATTGATGGTGTCACCATCCAGCCTGTCTGTTATCATGTAGCCTGGGGTTCATCTTTGGCCCTTTTCACATGAGATGACTCCACCCATCTCCACCCACTGAATGCATGGGTGACCACTCATCTGAATGAGGCCAAGTGGGTGTGCGCTCTCCTGCAGCCCACACACCTCCACTCATGGAGTATCTGGGAAGGAGCCAGGTTGCTCCACGCATGGAGATGGGTGGAGAAGGATGCTCAACACCCACCGGACCATGGGAACAGGGAAACACACCCTCCCACAGGACGGGTCCTCTGAAACCAATGAGAAGGCACCAAGAGAAGGCTAGAGGGGTGCCTGAAAGTAGACACACACTACGCGATATACAAAATGCCCAGCCTGGAGCCCTTAAAGGACATTCATCCAAAGAGATGGGTGTGTTTGTTCTCACCATGGTTGGAAAGAAAGCTAAAAGATAAGATCAAAAGAGCCAGCACCATGCAACGTGCAGCAACCAGCCAGATAACAACAGAGACCCTGGACCAGGCAGGGGAGGGAGCCTCAGCCCAGTGTGGCCACGGAAGGGGAGCAGGACAGTAACTGACAGGTTTATCATCCATGAACATGGGAGTACCCATAAAGCAGCACCCACCACCATCAGGCAAGTCACTGAAGAGGGCCTCTCAGGCAGTCAGGTAACACATTGGAACCCCACGGAGACAGGGGAGTGGGGCACAGAGAATCCCTGAGCACCCACAGGGGTACAGCCGGATGACAGCTGATTGGTCCATTGCCCCTGAACAGGAGAGAACCCCCACACCGGCACCCACCACCAGCAGGGAAACCAGCTGGGCCACCAAGGAGGGACTTCCCGGCAGTCAGGTAACACAGCTGAAACCCTCAGAGACAGAGGAGGGGGAAGGCACAGAGCATCCCTGAGCACCTGCAGGGGTACAGGTGGATGACACCTGACAGGAATGCATTCCCGTATCAGGAGAGCACCTGCTCCACTGTCACCACATTCTCCGGGTGGGTCCCAGGCACCCAGGCTGGCAGACAGGCCCCAAAAGGGTCAGCACTGGTCCTCAGAGGAGACCAAGGCCTTCAAAAGTCTTGGGGGGACTGGAATGCCCAATACAAACTGGTGAGATGCTACAAAAACACTGACATATATTAATCCATCTCAAAGGAAATGAGGCATCTGGGGTACAATTGGGACATGAACCAGTGCCGGCAGCAGGCAAAGGAGCTGAGGTCTGAATACAAGGATGTCCATGACAACAATCAGTAGGGGTGTGCGAACACCCGGGGGTTCAGCCTGTTTGGGCCCCTCGAAACCGTTCTGGGGTTTGGCTCGAACCCATTCAGAGGGGCCGAACCTATTCGGGCGGTGGGCAGGGGGCACCCGGTTTCCCCTCCTTCCAGGCTGCGTGGGTGGAAGGGGCACCGGAGCTCACCTCCCCCCCCCACCCTGTGCAGCCTACCAAAAAAATATTTTAAACCCCCCCACCACAGGAACCCCCCTACCTAGTGGCACCAGGGTTCCAGCCCCTGGTCCCACCGGCGGCAGCTGCGGATCTGGCTCCGGCGGCGCTGTGGAGTGCTTCAGGTCTCTACTAGGCCTTCTGGGTCAGGTGACCGGGTCAGGTGACCCAGAAGGCCTCATGGAAGCCTGAAGCGCTCCGCTGCTGGCACCGGAGCTGGCCCCATGGCCATTGCCGGCCTCAGGGCTGGAGCCTCACCTACCTGATGGTGTTGGGACTCTGGCCCTGGATCTGGCGCTGGCAGCGGTGCCGGCTCCAGAAGTGGCAGCGGAGATCTTCAGGCCTCTACTAGGCCTTCCGGGTCACCTGACCTGGAAGACCTAGTAGAGGCCTGAAGTGCTCCACAGCACCACCAGAGCCGGACCCGCTGCTGCGGGACCTGGGGCTGGAGCCTCAGTGCCACTAGGTTGGGGGGTCCCTGGGGTGGGTTTTTTTGTGTTTTTTTTTAAAAAGATGATAATTTTTAGTAGGCTGTGCAGGGTGGGGGGTAGGTGAGCTCTGGCCCCCCTTCCACCCACGCAGCCTTGAGGGAGGCGAAACCGGGTTTCCCCCTGCCCCCCGCCCCCCACCCAAATGGGTTCAGAACCCAAACTTTGTATGGGCAGTTCGGGTGGGGGGCAGTTTGGGTTTGGGGGGTTCACAGACAGGCCGAACACCCCACAGTTCAGGCCGAACCCCCAAACCCCCAAACCACGTTCACACATCCCTAACAATCAGGTCTGCCCAAGCCTGGCACACAAAGGAGTTCTACAGGGAGTTGGATCACTTCCTCTGCATGGATGGGGAGATAGTGTCCTCCTGTACACACAGCTCAGCCTTCCTCAGGGTCAGAAAGTAAGTGGATGAGACTCCTCCCCAACTCCCCACAAAGCAAGGGGAACCTGCTGCTGTCAGCGAGGCTAGCCAACAAGCGGAAGGACAACATGACCCCACCCTGTAGGTGGATGCAGCGTCCCTAGATGCCACCATAAACCACCTTACACTCCATGTGCACCCCACAAACCCACAGGAACAACACAGACAGGGTGTGCATGTGGAGCAAGAGGAAGCCAGGGACTCCCCCAGGGGGGAGGAAGACATAAATCCAGATAAGAGACAGCCTCCATGAAAGAGGGTCAGGAAAGGCCCATCTCCATGAGGGATGCAAGTGTGAACTAACACACATTCCTTCCTCTCCAAAGCTCAACAGGATCTGGAGGTGGAGGAGCAGGTGGTGGAGGCCCAAGAGGAGGAGGAGGACCCAAAGGCCACAATGGAGCCCAACATCCTGGACACCAATGGTATGGGAACACGGGCACGGAGGCAGGAGGCTATGTGGCTACTCACAGGGATAGGGCTCAGCTCAGCCACAAGGCCAATGGCCACACAAGGGAAGCCAAGGGACGGGCAAAGGGCAAGGAAGAATGGAGTCAGGGAGTACACACAACAGAGGGGACACCAAAGCACAGGGTACCCGGGGGCAACCAACTATGTGTAGACAGGTCCATGCAAAGGACAGAACCCTTGAGATATGCCGGCATAGGGAGATCAGAAACAGAACAGGCCACTACCCCCATTTCAGAGCCAGACAGGAAAATACAGTAAGACTTCGTCTACAGCTGATGATAGATAGATAGATAGATAGATAGATAGATAGATAGATAGATCTTTATTGACACAACCACTTGGTCGTTGCAAAAATACATTAAAATACAAAAATAACATTATATAAAATACACAACAACATAAAAGGAAACAAGCACTAACATCTAGGGATGGGCGAACAGAATGGAGTTCAGAAATTTGGTTCGGTTCGGTTTGGTTTGAAATTCGAGTTCGGAAATTTGGTTCGGTTCGGTTTGAAATTCGAGTTCGGTTCGGAAGTTTGCTTCAGTCAACTGAACAGACCAAGTTCGGTCGAATTCCAAACTTCCGAACTTCTGAACCAAGTTTGGATATTCAAAACCAGGTTTTTTGGTGTCTGTTGCCACTAGGGATGGGCGAACAGAATGGAGTTTGGAAATTCGGTTTGTTTTGAAATTCGAGTTCGGTTCAGTCGACCGAACAGATCGAGTTCGGTCCAAACTTCGAACTTCTGAACCGCATTCGCCCATCCCTACTAACATCATATATTAATTCTAAACCAGGTATCCTATGTTCTGATCATTCCTATGCTCATAGGCAACACCAGACAATCAGTATCAAAACCATTTGGTCTAAACCAAAACCTAAATCCACCCTTTGTTCTAGGTGTCAAGCCAAGTACCAAAGTCCCTCCTCTAAGTCTCCACTAAATCCAGATTTCTTCTTCTATCCAAGAGGAAAAGAAAATTGGCTGCCTTATACATGATCGTTTCATTGGGATTTGCCAGGATATACTCAAGTTTCAGGTCCTGATTCTGCCAAAAGACCTTAGAACAGAGGATCCCCTTGAACTGTTGACAAAAAGCTGCAGTTAGTACACAATCAAAAAGATAGTGACTTAGGTCCTCAATATGCTGATTACAATCGCATAGCCTTTGTTCATAGGGGATCCCTCTCAACCGTCCCTCTAAGACCTTGGAGGGCATTAATTGAAATCTGCCCAACATAACTGCCCTTCTCAAGGCAAAGTTAGATATACAACAGAGGTAAGGTTCAAATTGATGGGTTGTTTTAAACTTCCCATACTGGGGGACAAGTAATGATAAAGTAGTTTGCGCAATATCTTGTTGTTTATGAACGTCTGATAAATGGGATCTGAGAATCCTTTTAAACACTCCACCTGGGTATCCCTCCAGAGCCTTAAGAGAGAACCCAATTTTACTCAAAAGGTGGATAAAATGTATTCTCCACGTATTTCTATTTTTAAAATCCTCTTGTTCCTCCCAACAGGAAAATGGTAGGCTATCTTTAGGCATATTCATTAGTCTCAACCAAAAGTTACAAATGGTCACTTGAGCCCCATGTTCCACTGGGAGAATGCCTGTTTCTGTCCTCACGAGGGGCACGGGTGTATACATTGGGACCCCCCAAACCCTTCTAAGAATCTTATTTTGAACCACTTCTAAAGAAGAGGCATCAAAACCCCACAAATCAGCCACGTACAAAACTTGAGGAAAGTCTAAGGGCGTTTATAGACGAGACAAAAAAGGCGGCTGATCCTTTGATCAGCCGCCTTTCTTGCTGCTCATCTACATGCGTGGCCTGCTTTTTAATCCGCATCGGAGGGGGCAGGCGATCCTGCCCCCTCCGACGCGGATTCCCGGAGTGCCGGCTTTACGCCGCACTTCCTGGTCCCGTGCGCGAGTGCGCATGCGCAGAGACGCCGCGGCGGGAAAACCCGGCATTTAGCGATCCCGCTTGTAAGCGGGATCGTCTATAAACGCCCTAAGTAAAGTAGCTGAAGATCTGACTTAACCATCTTTCCACCATTATTAGCCCAAAAATTAGTAATTCCTCCAACTGTTTGCTGTGCTTTCAACTTGGCAGCTGCCAAGTGATGTAACCAAGAGCCAGAGGCAGCAAAGACCAGTCCCAAATATCGGGGTACCTGTTCTGTTCAAATCGGGGTACCTGTTCTATTTTCACTCCATCCAATTCCCATCTGCGATTACGCACCCTCCTAGAGAACACTACAATCTTAGTTTTAGAATAATTGATCTTTAACTTTTCACTTTTACAATAGATGCCCAAACAGCCAGTAGAAGAAGGCTGTAACAGGGCAGTTACAGAGGTCAGTCAGTGGGGAAGGGGGAATGCCACAAGAGGCCCTCAGCGGGACATACACAGATGGGACAGAAAAGAGGCAGCACAGTCACAGCCTAAAAGTAACCCCTGTCCCTCTACTCTGTTCACAGATGATCAGTGTTTCAGGAAAGAGCCTCCGGGAGTGCGGGGAGGAACTGGGAGATGCAGAAATGCAACCGGAAGAGGAGAGGAAGAGGACATGGAAGGCCCTCAAAGAGAAGGGCAAGGAACATAGGGGAGCCCTCCACAACCTGACTGGGCAGACCCGACCTGAACACCCATGGGAGAGGCACCATGCAGCCACCCACCTCCATGAGATCAAGATGTCCCAGGCCAAGCAAAAAAGGTCCCATGATGCGCTTGAAAGAGCCTCCGCAGAGACCAACCAGATCCTCAGTGAGGCAGTGGATCATCTGCACACACGCATACCCAGGACGACGTGGGAACTGACCACACAACAACACCTCAGCACCCTCCCACAGGTGGCCATGACCTCTCTACAGCTCATCTTCCATCTCTGGTTTCCACAGCAGCAACCCCTCCCTGCCTGAGAACAGCTGGGCCCCCTCCCTCCTCTTTCCCCCCAGAAACATCCAGGGGGGACCCACGGGGATCCCACAATGGCCCCAGTTCCACCCCACAACCCCCCCTACAGACCTCCAGCTAACTGAGCAGATACCAACACCCCCAGGGACCCAACCACCCAGGCAGACCACTCCACAGCAGGAGGTATGTAAAGGAATCCCATGGTGGGCTACTGTGAAACAGGAGAGGGTGGGGGGTGCACCCAGGGAAGGCACAACTAGAATACAGATACCTGTCCACAAATGCAATGTCATCATTCCATTCACAGGACCAGCAACCAAGCCCAGAGGTGGAGCAGTTGAATGAGGAGCCAGAGGCCAGCCCCAGCTAAAACAGACCAAAGCTGACTGTGGCCAGGAAGGACCAAAATGAGCCCACCCCCGCTGTTGAGGGGAAGAGACTGAGGGGGAGGCCAAAGAAGAACACACACACACACACACACACACACACACACACACACACACACAGAGCAGACTGTACAGAAAAATGAAAGCAAAGGTCATTTGACATGACATACCTGGCTTCTTGTGACTCATTGCTGTGGGACCATAGGGATCAGAGGGAACTGTTTGTGCTCAATCATGCACGTCCATGCTGGGCACAGTCAGGAAACAAGGGCCAGAGGGAACTCGGAAAGCCAAGTTTGGCAGGCAGGCTGCAGAGGCGTCAAGACAGGCGGAACTCAGAGGACACATGGTAGGGTATAGGGTACAGGCCCACGGTAGTTGCCTATGCAGGCCTATGCAGCAGTGCTCTGGTGGGGGTCCACAGACAACTGCAGGACAGCCCACCCTATGAGCCCAGCCACCCATGGCCATCTACTACAGGGGCAAAGGTGAAGTCATGGTGACGAAACACCCTGGCATGGCCTCACAACACAGGGTTTTCATACCACATGGGGTCTCAGTCTGATGCTCTCAAGCAACAGAGTGAACAGGCAATGTGTGACAGTGCTCCCAAACACAGTTGTCAGTTGTGCTCAGGATGACTGCCTCCAGTCATAAGCTTCTGATGGTAGCATAACAAGCAAGTCAATTTGCATTGGGGAGATGTAGGCTACATAGCGGTTTGCTTATCAGGCATGCAAAGCAAACATTGCCCCCAGGTAGCAATGAGAAAGGGTCGAGCACCCCTGCCATAAAAGGAATGATAGGGCCCACATCATGCTCCACTACATGGCTAATGGCCACAGAGTAGGAAGGAAAAAGGAGAGCAAGCAGAAGAACAGTGCAATGGTAACAGTACTGCTTATTCACAGTGCACATACAGAACGACCACAGATGATAGGCTGCAGCCACCGCAAGGTTGATATCAGTTCCCTGCCTGCTGCCTTGCAATTCAATGGCACAGAGCATTCCTATTCTCTTTGGAAATCTGCCTAAAGGAACCACCCTGCACATGCTGGTACATGGGCACGGGACTGTCCAGGGCAGACCCACGGTCTCCCAGGTGTTATGGAGTACACAAGCTGCAAGAACCAGAATGGGGGTCTTGTTACGGTTGAAATGGCTCCTATTCAACAGCAGCCTCCACCTCATCTTGAGCAGTCCAAATGCCCACTCCACCATGGCACATGCTCAGGACAACCACTCGTTGAAGAGGATCCAGGCAGGTGTCCTGGTGACGGGATAGGGCTTCATGAGCCATGGTGTAATTGGATATGCCGGATCATCTATCACCTCAGGCTGCATGGGGACACCTTCAATTACCCTGTAGAGGTTGGGGGTGAACATGCAGGCAGGGAGGAGCATAGGATTCCCGAGATGCCCGTGAATACATCAATGAAGAGGGCACGGTAGTTCACGACTGCCTGGAGGTTTACTAAGAACTTCCCCTTCTAATTCAAGTAGCTGTCTTTGCTATGCAGTGGACAGAATATAGGGATGTGGTTGTGCTGTCAATAGCCCCAATACAGTGTGGGAAGCCCCGTTGTTCAAATCCCAATATCACGTCCTCAGGATCCACAAACTGGATGACACGCTCCATTAGGAGCTCCGCTGTCAGGTCACATATCTCATGCAGTATCATGTTGATGGATGATGTCCCCACACCGACCTGTTCTGCCACACTGTAACATGAATCAGGGTTAGCCAGGCACCAGACGGATATAGCTACATGCTTCCCAGATTGATCAGATCCCAAATGTTGGAGGTATGCCTCCTGAGGTGAGGGACAAGGACATCGTCTACCCATCGGCCAGCAGACTGCAGGGCATCCAGAAGTGCCTGGTCCAGTCCTCGTCTGACCTTGTGGAGAGGATGGTCTCCCACCAATCATTGCTCTGAGGTTGCACCCAACCCAGTTTCTGCATTGGAACACTCATGCGGATGCCATGGGTGTTCATAGGCACCATGGAGCAACAAAATGGATGAAGTACAATTGGTCAACACTCATCCACACCAGTCTCCTGGCCCTTACCATCTTGAACTACTGCTTCCCAACCACTCTGAACTGGAAGTTGGAGCATCACCAGCAAGAATTGTAAGCCTACAATCTGGCCTCTGGCTCCAGAAGCTGAAACCAGTGCTCATAAGCTGCAGTCAGGAAGGACACGCTCAGGGCTGGCCCCAGGCATGTGCCACATGTGCGGTCGCACATGACCCCACAGCCAGCCAGGGCCTCGCACTTGCCTGGCTGGGCAGCAGGCCGCAGCCATCTTCTCCCCCAATAAGTACTTCTTCCTTCCTTCCCTGGCTCCAGACCCCATCCCTCACCTGCCTCTCCCTCCTAGCAGCAGCAGCAGCAGTGGGGAGATCGGACTGGGAGATAAGGCTGTTTGTTTACAAAGAGCTCCTCCCCATGTGCTGATCAGAAGGTTGTAGCCTTGTAAAGAAGATTCTTCGAGATGGTGTCTAACATTCTCACAACTGGGTTCTGCATGCTCACCCTATTCAAATAATAGACCACATGATGGTCTTGAGCTCCTCTAGTATAAAAAGTGCTATCCCCTCAGAATGACAGTTCCTTCCAACCCTTTCTAGAAATATAAGAAAAGAATTCTATGTGGGGCTGGAAGGGTGGGTGTTGTGAGAATATTTGGAGCCATCTCAAAGAACCTTGTTTGCAAAGTAGCAACCTTCTGTTCTTCTTCGAGTGGCTCCTCACATGATATTTTTACATGGTTCTGCCAGGTGGGGGGTCCATGGGCACACCAGTGCATGGATAGGGCATGCACACGGCTGCACACGCTGTGTTAGGCAGGCATGCACATACCTCCACTCATCATGGGCGCATGCACCATGTTGTTCACACAGGGCTCCCTCACCCATGAACAAACAGAAATCTGCGTGTTCATGGCTGGGAGATGCCCGTGTATAAAGGCCCACATTCTCACAACTGTCTTACTTATACTATCTTAGGTAGGAATTCAGGATGTAAAGCAATATCTATTCTGTCTTGGAAAATAAATCTGAAAATATGGTTCTGAGATTATTTTGGCTGCTATTTCACTAACTCTTCTTAATGAAGTTATTGCCAACAGGAATACTGTCTTTAAACCCGCACCCCATAACCAGTTCATTTGCGACCCCCATATAATCAATTCATGCTGGCCCGTGGGCACAAATTAAAGGGTTATGGGTGGGGGCAGCGTGAATTGATTATATGGGGGTGGGGACGCAAATGAACTGGTTATGGGGTGGGGCAGCATGAACTAATCGTGGGGGCACAACTGAACTGGTTATATGTCTCTTTTCATGGCATAATGCACTTAATAAGCTAGCTGCATTTTGGGTGTCTTGTTTGTGTGATAGCAGCACCTCTGGACCAGTCACACCGCATGCGTGCACAAGACACAGGCGGCACTGGCAGCAAAAAGCAACAGGCCCTGGAGGCCAGACTGGCTAAGCTCCCCCCCTCCTCCAAGTAAGGCAGTGGACGCCATACTGCCTGCTTGGCTGCCCCTGCAGTGGAACCACTCCTGGGGAGTGGTGTTAGACACTTGGGGGGTGGGGGGAGCATTGGGAGGCCGTGCTTCTCTATGGTTGCTCGGAGTGGTGGAGAATGGGAATCCTTCCTGTCCAGAGGGAGTAAGTTTTATGTAAATTTATATATTTGCATAATGAGGTGGGGCCTAATTATGCAAATTAGGCCCCACACTAAGGCTTCGCACATGGCCTCAAAAACCCTGGGGCCGGCCCTGGACATGCAAGTCCCGATCAGTGTCAGGAAGAAGGCACGGATAGCTGGATCGGTAAGATCCACCACCGTTATCCCACTGCTGTGAACACACTGCACCCACGTGACACCACTCCCACTGCACACATTACACTCATGTAAAACCACTCACTATGAACACACTAGAACACTCAAACACATCTCACTCTGAACACACTATAACCGTCAAATACCTCTCACTCGCCATGGGCCTAGACGGGAACTGGCTATCGTATGTAGGTGCAAGGTGTGTTGGGGAACAGACCTTGGTTGTGTAGCCATCGTGAGCAGAGGGCCACACCTGTCTGTGGTGCAGTTCATGTGTCACCTGTATCTCAGCTAGTGATTTGCCCTTGTCTGCATCCATAAGTTACTGCAGCTGGGCCGCCCATCCCATGAACCACCCTCATGCCTCACGTATGCATCACTCTGCTGTTAGGCTCACAGCTAGCACGAAGCCTCTACCTTCCATGGGCAGTGGTGCTGTGCCATGGTCCCAGTTCAGGGGTCCCTGCCTCCCTTAACAAGACCCCCACTGTCAGTTCAGACTCCTGACACCTTTTTGGCACCGTACCCCAGCCCATAACAGCAGTGATGAATGGCTATGGTATCCACAGCTCCACATGCAGGTCAGTGGTCGCACTGTAGTTGTCTAGCTGCATAGCAATCATGCATATCATTGAGGGGCGTAACTGAAAGCTCCTTAGTGGTACCACCTCTCCCACCACCACCCCCGCCTGTTCATGGTTCAAGGTCCCCTCATCCTGGTGTTGTGTGTTGGAGCATCCCACCAAGACAGCATGATCCTGGACTCGCAGTACTTCCCCCCCACTCCCCACCCCACTGCAAGTGCTGACGGAGGGTCGAGTATTCAGGTGGCTGACACAGGCACATTCCATTGCTGTTCCTCCCCCACTCCTCCATAGCCTCCTGGATGTTTATCACAACTGGAATTTTGCAAGCGGCTCCCTGGGTTGCTGAGGGAGTATCCACGTCCAGTTAGCCTTGGACAATCATGACGAGTGGCCAGACAACTCCACTTCTGCTCCACTTCTCTCCTGCTGCTAACCCCTTCATCTTGGACTTAGACGTATGTCAGGCAGATGAAGGACATGTGCAGCTTTGGGGGTGTCCATTGCTGTAACCATGGGGCTGGCGCGGAGTGATCCATGTGTGCCACTATGCTCCTTGGGAACTTGTGGCAGAGCAGTGATGCCCAGCTGTGGTTGGGTAATCTCCTTTCCGTGGGTGATGGCTTTAATCTGCTTTCCCATAACATGTGGCTGCTGGGACACATCTTTGGGAGCCTTGACTGCCACGGAGATTGAGGGATCTGGGCTTCAGCCTGATGGGCAATGCTGCCTATGGGCCCCCACCCGGAGAGGTGCAGCCATAGGATGCCCGCAGGAATGCAGTTGTTCGTGCTGTGGCTGATCTGCCTGATTATAGATGGACCCTCTAGGCTGGTAGTCCATATGTTGCCAGCTGTTATACCAAAGTCCTGTTGCATGCCTGTGGCTACTTCTGACACCGTGGGGACTGTAAGGACTGCTTTGGTGGGCTGGCCTTGCTTACTTGCACCCCCAGCCCTATCTGACCAGAGCGCCTGATGCGCTGGAGATGGCTGTCCTGTCCAACAGGATGTCAGAGCTGCTGCTGCCACTGGCCACCCTATTCTCAAACACTTTATGGTGGATGCCCATGTGTGTGCTCGGGGTTACAGGTGTGGCCTCTTTGCATGGGAAGGCTTTGCGGCTGGGCCGCTGATGCCAGATCACAGTGCCCTGCAACCCCGAGATGGCTGTGATTGCACCATTCATGGTGGAAGGGCCCTCTGTATAGCTATGACTTCAGTCCTGATGCCTTGCCCTGCCCCTGCAGCCTGCCATCCCATTCTCAACCTCTCTCCCCCTGGGCACCCTTGAACTACTTGAGGGGTCCCGTGGATGTGAGTGGACCTTTGGAGCCCCAGTCCGCAATTGGATCCCTTTGAACTCATTCCCTTTGCTGCCTCGCAATGTGCCTGCAGACAGCTTGGTGACCCCTGTCTTGTCTTCTTGACTGATCTACCTTGCCAGTGGCTTTCTGAGCCTATCCATGGACCAGAATGCCCCTTGTAGCAATAAATGCATGTTCTTAGCTCAGTCCATGCTCGCCTACCTTCTGTGCTGCTTAGTAGTCAGAGCTGTCTGTTGCCCGAGTGCTGCAGGGGTGGGTGCGGGGAGTGGCTCGTGATGGCGGGTGGTGGGGAGCCATTCGCATCATGCTGTCCTGATGTCCTGTCATTGGTGCAGTGCTGCATCGGCACCCACTATAGCCCCTATCACTCATCCTGTACATAGGCGATGACTCAATGGCCTTGTTTGCTCTGTGGTAGGACCCCTGTATAAGCTGTACTGCCACCAGCACTGCTTTAGTTCAGCTGGGGCTCTGCCGGTCTCCTTGCACTGAGTGTTCCATGGACATTTGGATGGCCTGTGCATTACTGGCCCATGTCTGACGGGAGGGGGGACAGATTCTACACTGGGCTTGGGTCTTGACTCGTGGGTCCCTGCCCTCTGTGCGTGCAGGATGCTTGCTCCCGTGCAGGTACTGTGTGTCTCTGAATGAATGGTGTTGTGCTGATGCAACCATGAGTGTGTAGCAGCAGAGGTGGCATTGGGTGCTCCTATCTCACTACCATGGTGTGTATTAGTGCTCTGATCCATGGGCTGGACTGTAGGTCCGTGCTACATTCGTGTACATAGACTTTGTAGGCCCTGAACCTGTCTCGCAAACCATGCCCCTCCTTCATAAGCCATGCCCTTTGCCCTGTACTTGATAGAACAGGGAAATGATCTGTGGTCTGCAACTGTTGATCAACAAACTGCAATGACTTGTCATTCTACAACTGACTATGGGACAGCGGTTCTTGTGATGGACAGCTGGGGTACGGGCTGGGGCAGAGACGTCATTAATGAAAGCCACATGAACCCTGCTGGGTGCTTCTGGCTGTGACTTCTAACTATATAGTGGCCACTATCAACCTCCTTTCACATTTCTGGGTGCACAAACCTGGTGGGAATGTGTCCCAGGACTCATGCACCTCCTCCATTTCATAGCCAGGGCTACTCCCTGGCAGGAACCTCTACCTGTCCTGCCTTGACCCTGGCCACTGCCTCCTCTCTGTTGTGTGTGCTCCTGTCCCTTTATATTGCTCTGGTCTCTCCCTGGTTCTGGACTGTTTGCAATACCACCCCCTATCGGTCCTCCATTCCGGTGCCAGCAACCATGGCCTCGGGTGTGAGTGGAGGTGCAGCTGACCGTAAGTGTCCTTATACTGTTGTCACTGCACGGTGGCCCATGACACCTCCTTAGGGCTCCCTCATGGGGTGGGTGCCTGTGTGGCCATAGCTTGACCAGACGGTGTTAGCCATGTAGTTTCTCATGGGTGCTTGGGGTTGCAGACCCAATGGGGCATTGTGCCCTGCCTCTGGCCCTGGCCCTCCCTTATGGTCTCTCTCTTTCCCTTCCCCACCAGGATCTGTGCAGGATGTTCTGGCACGACTGGAAGTCATTGCATCTGACCTACAGCAAGCAGAGGCAGATATTCAGGTGGGGACCCGGATCTACAGGGAGATCTGTGAGTTACCCCGCTGCGTGCATTCCGCCCCCCGCCCCTCCGTGTATGATGTGGGCTCATGGGGTATTTGGATCTGTGTCCTAGGCTTATGGTGGTCTCTCTCTCTCTAATTTAGTGCAGGAGATGATCACCGTGAGGGCCTGGGAATGGGGGAGGTGATGGAGCTGTTGCTCCATCTGCTGCACCGGGTCCACCAGCTGGACTGGGCCCAGGCAGAATGCTGGAGCAAGGTCCAGGGATGCCACCCCTATTGAGCCATTGTGTTTGTTGTGGTTTTGTTAATAAATAGTTCTATTTTGGCTATATACAACACTGTCCATGGTTTTCTTCCTGCAAGGTGGTGGTCTCTTTTGGTAGTGTGGTTTGGGGGTGATGTGGGGTGCTTGAGAGACTATCCCTGGGTCTGTGGGTGTGTGCCCCCCCTTCCCTGTGGTGGAGTGTGTTTCTTAGCGGGCTGTTTGTAGCTACCATCTTGGTCCCTGTCATCAATTTTGGGGGGCTCCTTCTGTTCTCTTGTCTCACGTCTCTCCTGCCCGTCCCTGGTATCCCTGTCCTTCTTTGTTCCCATTCCTGTGGCGTGGTTGCAGGTTCCCTGCCTGGTCTCCCCTCGGTGCTTCCTTTCCTTTGGAAGTGTTGTGGTTCCACCTCCCCTTGCACTTGTATGATGTGGGGTTGTACCTTTGCCCTGTGCATCCCCGCACCATGTATTGCACTTTGCTGCACCTTTGGTCCATGTTGTTAGATAGTGCCCCTCATCTCAGTACCCTCCCATTCTGCACCCATTGTGCCTGTTGCTGGGCTGCATGTGTCTGGTGCTGCCATGTCACCATACGTGGGGGATTGGAGGGTCCTGTGTGCAGTGGCAATTGCCTGCAAGCACCCAGGTTGTTCTTGGGTGGGGTGTGCTTATAGTGTAGTCCCTGCTGGTGCTAGAGGTGCTAGAGGTTTTGGATTTTTCTGTGGTGCCTGCCTGTCTGACCAGTGTTTGGTGGCTTGAGTGTGGCTGCTTTTTTGTAGCACTTTGCATTCCCCCGTCCCTCCTCCCACGCCCACTTGGAGCCTGTAAGGGAATGGGCAGTGATGTGTACTGTGGCTTTGTTTGCCCTCACTCGGCCATGTTGTCTCATCATGCTGTGCGGCACAGTTTTCCCTCTAATTGGTGTACGATCGGTTTGTGGAAATGGTGAGCGTATTTGGGCGGTGGAGCTCTGGGTGAATGGGTGCCAGTCAAGTGGCTGTCGTGACCTTTGATGACCTCCCATAACCCTCCAGGGTGGTGTCCATGGGAATGCCTACCTGCTCTCCAGCTGTGGGTGTTCGGAGCATGGGTGCCCCCACCCATCTCCATTGACCCATGCCTCAGTCCTGTCCAAAAAGGGCATTTGATTCCAATCTTTCCTTTCTTCTTCACATTCAGCCTGTTGCTAAGGCCTGATGTTTCACTCTGAATAACATTGGGTCAAATCAGACATGACGGCGGTGAAGCACCTGTAGACTGCTGATTTGGTGATTTTTTGAAATAACCTAATTGCTATTTCAAAGACACTCTCTGTGGTATGCAGGGCAGAAGTAACGCACAGTTACAATGAATCATAACCTGCTCTCAAGCGGGACAGGAACTATGAGATAACAAGAACATTGTGGAGTTAGACTCTTTTAAGATAAGGACTAGGGTATATTGTCTTTATGCAGTCATCTTCATACAGTTTCAGACCAAGTCAGAAGAGGAAGAAGACATCTATCAATTAAAGAAATTGTTTTTACAGTGAATATGTGTTAACTACATCAAAAACATTCTTTATGGAATGTTTGTGGGATGTATAAGAGTATATAAAGACAATTCTTAATGGAGTTCAGTGTCTTTAACTCCTGACCTGTGCTGGTCATGGTCTGAGTTGAACTACCTCTTTTGCAAGAGGTTCTGTAACTTTGTTCTGTAACTTTGTTTCTGTTTTACTCTATACTCTATCTTCATATGGCCATATCGGTATTATTTCTTGTTGTGTATCTCACATTTTCAGTTGTATTTCTATGTATACGTTCTGTCTCTATTCTTTTTGGCGATATTTGTACTATTTCTTATTGCCTATTCTATGTACTTAGGTTAGAATAAGTTTATATCCAGATTTATTACTTTGTTAAGTTCTTTCCAATTTATTCAATTTTAACTTCTTATAGTAAAGTCAACAAAAAAGAGAGCTTGGTCTCTGTGTTCATTAGGAGAAAGATTGTCCTATCTCCTTTCTCTCTGTTCAGCCTCCTAGCTAGAGTGTTCAAGGTAAAACCTTGCTAGCCCAATCAATTCCCCTAGTGCCGGATTCTCAGTCTACACACCTCCCTGCCCTGCCCCAGGGCAAACACCTTCAGTCATCACTCCCCAGGTTGGTATGCAGCACAGAAAAAACATACAGGTGAATTCTGGCAGCCAGAGAACCATCCCTCTGTCCCCATGCTGCAGGTAGGGTGGAGGAACAGAACAGAAATGTGGGCACCTGGCCCTAGCCTGTTCCCAGAACCCCGTCCTCACCATGACATACAGCCATGGCAAACTGTGAATAAACTAAGTCGCAGCAGCTACTTCCACCTGCCTTCCACAGTACTCCATTAGTCCATAGCAGAAATGTTCAACAGGGTCCCAGAAACTGGGTGGTTGGGAACCCCTCTGCATATAACCCCCACTGATACATGACCCTCTGGTAGTCCCTGAGTCACCAGATAGTGGGGGTCAAAAGATTCCCCGCTGGACAGAGCAAACTGGACCTCCAGTCATGTCAAGACCTCATAGAGGGCTCCAAGCTCAGCTTCAGTCAGGTCCCCATGCAGGTAGGCTGCCCTCCCTGGTCCCACAAGGAGATCCAGTGCTAGCATTTGATCAAGGCACTCATTCTGGCCTCCTCCATGCACCTACTCTCAGCCAGGCACTGGTGAAAGAAGCAGGCAGAGCTGTACCACCTGCTGCAAGGCACAGGCAAAACTCTGGAAACTCAGTAGTCTCCTTAATCTCACAGTCCCAGGGCTACACCAGTGGACCCCATTATCTGGATGCCCAGCTCAGTCACCCACTCCTGGAATTCTAGCCCAGCCACACGAGGCCCGAGGAACGGCATATACTAGTTCATGAGTCCATAGACATATGCCCTGGAGGATGGGTCAGTCAGCAGCCACTGCAAATTCCCACTCGGCCAAACATCAGCCAGGACCAAGGTGTTGGACACACACACCCCAACTTCTCCTTGCTCTACATGCCATGTCAGATCAGTCCATGTTCAAGTACACAGAATGAGCATGGGACAGCAGAATGAATGGGGGCATAGAAGTAGCAGGAACTGCCCTTATCTTCTGTATTGCAGCAGATTCACCACCTGGCATGATGGCACCACCTGCTGCTGCCTCAGGTTCCTCCAAGGGCTTCAGGCCAAGGTGCTGTGATGCAGGCAAATGTTAGGTTCCCACATGGCCTGGTGTCAGGCACTAGCCCTGATCCGTTGGTGATGTGCCATGTTGGCACTACTGGCAATGCAGGTGATGCAAGGAGAGCTGAAGTGGGCCACAGGTTACCTGTTTGGGGACATCATTGCAGGTATCCTCACTTTTTGTCATACCATGTTCATCACTCTGCTTGCCTGGGTCCAATCCAGAACCAAAGAGTGGTGGGAGATGAACCTGGCTACCTGGGGAGATACTGAATGGGAGATCCCTATCTGGGTGTCTCACTGCCTGGTCTTCAGAATCATTGATATCCTCCATCAACAGCTGAAGAGGATGACCATGAGGACTCCCACCTCTGTGGAGCAGTGTGTGCCTATCAACATCTTGATGCTTGCCTCCCGCTCCCCGATTCCTGCCACTCTGTTGCTCAGCAGTTCAGCATAGGAACATTCACCATGGGTGCCATACTGCTGAAGTTCTGCAAGGCCATTGAGGGTGGTGCAACTCATCGACCCAGAGGAGGTGATGGAAGACTTCAGGATGGGAGCATTTCCCAATTGCATGAGGGCAATCAATGGCACCCGCATTGCCATCATCTGCCCAATCCATAGCCAGAATGAGTACAACAATCAGCTGGGGTACCACTCAGTGATCGTGAAGTTGTTTGTGGACCACCGTGGCCAGTTCGCAGATGTGGTGATTGACTACTCCAGGCGGAGCCATACTTTTCACATCCTTCAGCAGTCCCCCTTCTTCACCCGGCCTGGAAGAAGCCACCACCACCACCACCACCATCCCTGAGCGGCTCACCAAGATGCCGTCGCCGCCACCATTGCCGCCAATGGTGGCAAAGAGTTTTGGAGCGCTGATAACCAATGGAGACTGATTATTGGGCCCTGATTCTGCATGGTTTATGGTGGACAAGCAGGCACACACCTACACACACACACACACACCACCCCCAGTCTGGGAGGTAAAGGTATGGGGAATGCCTGCTGCTCACCAAACATATGGATACATTCTGGACATGCTTGCTCCCTAAGCAACAGGTACAGCCCTCCTTGGCCAATGGACATATAGATATCTGGATATCACTACTGCTCACTTCTCAAGGAGATGCCTTCAGGAGAACAGACTAAAGCAAAGTTTGTGCATTGGATCTCTTATTCTCTGCATCTGTCTATTGGACACCTTCCAAGAAAGCTCTATAGGCCTTTAAACATGAAAGCAAGGACACACAGCTATAAACATCAATGTTTCAGAGAACTGACATAATCAAACTCAGCACCTTTCATCTTAAATCTTGCTGCCTTCAGTTGTTGAGTGAGGAGAGAGTAAGAGCAGCTTTCCAGGTTCAGAACAGAAGGATGCAATTTATATATATATATTTCCTTCTGCGCTATGACCTCCTCTGGTTTTCTCTGATTTCCTCTTTCAGTAAGTTCTGGCATCAGTTATCTGCTATGTCAGAGCTGTGCAGGGAACCAACTTTGATTCCCTATTAGTTGACCCCAGCAGATGCTGGAAAACAAGGAAGCCTACTCCTCCATCATTGGTTTAAAAAAATGCCTTTATATCTGGCTTATGACAGTATAAGATGTGGTATAATGGGATTGATCATCACCAGAAACCAATATGCCTCTAATCTAATCCTTAAACGCTTCCTCGTCTCACGTATACAAACTGCTATGTAGACTTACCAACCTCAAGTATACAAAAATTGGGAGTCAAGGCCCAAAACATCTCATCTTTTCTTTTTCAAAAAACAAACAAAAAACAATGTTCTGGTCATTTGACTAATCTTCTGGCCTCTAAGCCTTTAGGTTTCATTTGGCTTATGCTTTCAAGTCTTCTTTCCACAGTCATGAGATAGAGAGCTGAAACAAGTGTTTTCAAATTCATTAATATTATTCATATTTTCAGGTAGTCAACCAAATAATTATTCACTATGGAAATGATATTTGCATATCCATTTATTTGGACATTTTTTATTTTTTTTATTTTTTTGTAATTTTGGGCAAATTAATATTTTGGTTACTTCGGTTTGGTTAGTGCCAAATGGTACCAAAAAAAAAGTGACTGAAATATTGAAGTACCCAAAATAACTGAAACAAGATACCTGAAATGGGAATGAAATAGTGGTTCATATCCACTTCATTGGACCCAATTCAAAGGGAGAAAAATTGTCAAATACAATATTCTCGATAGGTTTCAGCTCTAGTAAGACAGAAACTAGAAACGTCCTTTTTAAAGAGAACATAAAAGCTGAAAATCACAGTTCTCACATATGACGCTTTAAGAAAAATTCATGAAAACTGGCCAGACTGGTCTTTATATCAATGGAGATTTCCCATAAATGTTCAGCTGCTTTCTTTTCACTCAGAACTATGTTAGCAAACTGAAAAAACATGTCCCTCTATTTCTAAAATAACAAAACAGAGAAAACGCTTTATGAATATCTGCGCCTCTCCAAGACAAAACCAGATTTGCTAACTAAAGGAAAGTCTGTTTCACAGAGTGTCCTACTTAGCTACACATTTCTTATAGGTAATCTAAATGTCTTTCTTCTGAGATGCCCAGCCTTTCTGATTTTCTTCTAAACTCTCCCTATTGGGACCATAATTGCTGGTAAACAAATGGAAAAATTCAGAAGGCAAATATATTAAGAAATTTACCTTTGAGATCCTGCCTTCATTTATGAATTGATACACAAAATTTTGCTAAAGGCAAAATAATTACCTTCTATTTGCTATGAGAACTGGGGTGTGGGGAAAGATAACAGACAATGATTTATTATAAAACAGTGGAGTTTATTTTCTATGCTATAGGGTTTAATGCAATTAAAATCAAAGAACAATGCAGGATTTCATAAAACTTTCTGTAACTGGTGATTTATTGACAGCCTGTCAAGACCCCATGGTCCATAACTGACTGGTATAAAATGGAGACAAAGTAGTTCAGGTGATGGGTGTCTTAAAAAGCATGTCTCAAATTGTGTTGGGATAGTGACATGACACTGGTTGCACCCCGTTTTCAAATGTGCCCCATGTTTAGCCATGCATCCAATTATTTATTAAGAGATTTATAGGAGGCAATGGGTGTTTCCCTCTATCTTTCCTCAGAATGCAGGCGTGGCCTCCTACTGATGGGATTTCTAAGCAGCTGTGAAAGCACTTTCTTCTGTGCTTTGTCTTGCAGAGTAGTTGCTAATGTCCCTTGCAGAGGTTGCCACCTCAAGGGAAATGCAAACAGCATTGCAGTGGGAGGTAATTTCAAGAGTGCTTTCATAGTAAACAAATGAAAAATGGAGTTTACAACTCCCTTTCAGCTGGCACCTTTATCTATGTTGTTCCCTTTGAGGGAAATAACGCTTGTGCTTTATGAGGATAGAGATGGGCAGGAAGGAGCTGGCCAGAGCAGACTCGAGTCCCCTCCAGAAAACACAGTATTCTATTGATCCGATAACCTCAAAGTTCATGCAAACACACCACTCAATATCTTTAAACGTAATGCTCCCAACGTGTTCACAGGGAATACGTCAGGTGAGATAGCATTTCAATTATGCTCACATTCTGGGTTTACTGGAAGCCCAACACATGGACAAAACAATGTTCAGCTTGTTATACTGCTTACACGCAATTCTCAAACACGTGCTGGAGCCATTTGCCACCCAATCAACGTTACGTTTAAAGATGCCTCACATCTTTTATTGGACCAATTTCTGTTGGTAAGGGTATGAAATCTTTTGAGTGACACTGGGCCCTTCCTCGGGCATATAATTTCATATGGATGAAGAGGGAATATTGTATGCTGGGACTGCAATGTCTGGAAACAAATAATTTGTCTTCAAGATGAGAATGTTGGCGTCTATTGCAAATCGCTGGAATGCATGAGGTTTGAACTTTACCAAATCATTTCTGAGAATATGACACCAGAAACATGAGAAATAGATATAAAGTATATAACTTTTGAAAGGTGAGATTTTTATATCGATCACACTGGTGTAAATCTAGGGTAACTCCAGTGAGTTTATATATGTACTCTGAAGTTGCACCAGAACAAATGAAATCAGAATCACCCACAGAAAAACATAACTTAAAGACAGATCTTAATTCTAAATAACCATATATTTCTTTTGCACCAGTGGTACCTCCATGATTACAACAGTGGTACTCACGGTCAGGGACCCACGTTCACTGTATTTTCCCCATTACCATCAATATGAAAATGCAGGTTCCTGCTCATGGTTTACAAACTGATTTGCAAGTGAGAGCAGATTCAATTCCATAGTCCACACACGGGTCTAATTCTCCTGTGTGCCATAAATTTTGTGATCATTTTCACTTTTTTAGAGGCTGTAAAGCTTCCATTCTGATTGGTAGCATTTTACAACCACTTTATATAGCCATAAATAACTACACATAGTATATGACAGTGGAAAATAATGTCCGACAGACAGAAACTGACCCACTAAACTGAAGATACACACCTGCTTTATGCAAGCCTCACTTTTTTATGCAGAGAGAATGGGTGATCTGTATTCCTCTAAGTGTTTCTCATTCCAACCCTCTAAACTTCTCTTCCATCCCATTAATTTTGTTTACAGTCATTTTTTGCACTTTCAAGTTGTGGGCAATGACAATTGCTCTGAAATTTAACAGAAAAGCAAGTTTTGGCTGGTACAAAATTGACCACATTGTAATGGAGAAAAGATCTGCAAATAATTCCATGCAGAAAATCCTTTGCACAACTCTTACCTTCAGATATTTGTCCCCCAAGTGGAATACAGCAGATATGCTGACGAACAGTGGGTGCTTTTAGATGGACAGCAGTCCCAATTCTGCCCACACCAGCCAACTTTACCCCTGGGTTGGACAGTCTATTAAAAAGCACCTGTCAGATGTGCAATGTGGAACATGTCAGAGTACCACTGGCAGTGCAGGCCAGCCAAACCTGGAATACCAGCCTGGAGCAGAGCTGCTGTCAGTCTCCTGGGTGGACCCATGCTTCAGCTCCACTACCTGGCCAACCGTTGCCTCTGACAGCACCATAGAGCTGCGAGTGCCAGCTTAGAGCATTGAAAATAGACACTGGGGTATAAATCAGGGGCAAAATAGTCAAACAGCAACACCAACAATTTGCTCCTTTTCAAACCAGATATATAGCTTACATTGAAGACAAAAAATCAAAAACTTAAGAAAGAATTTGCTCCTTTTCAAACGAGATATATAGCTTACACTGAAGTCAAAAAATCAAAAACATTAAACTTCTCTTTTGATCTGGTTTGAAAAGGAGCAAAAGCTTAGAGCATTGGGCATTTGCCTGCAACTCTATGGTTCAGGGCACCATGCGAGCAGGCTGTGGGCTGGGGAAACAGTTGGGTCCATCTAAAGCAGACCCAGGTGGAGCTGGAAGCAGGCGGACATGTGGATGCACCCCCAAAAGAGCTTTGGGGGGAGGCAGCCTCGACGTCCGTCTGTTTATATCCAGTTTGATGATCCAAGTAAGCTAAAAATTGGAAACAGACTAAAATTACTACTGTAGTCCATTTTCTAAAATAGGAATGCTTCTGTTCTTATATTGGGCATTTTTACACACACCTTAAAGTTCTGGATTTTTCAATTTTCTGGGTTTATAAGTCCACAAGTAAGTTCCGGATGCATTCTTCACACACACACTGCCCTGAGATAAGTTCCTGGATGCATTGTTCACACACACACACACTGCCCTAAGGCAGTCTAAAGTAGACGCAGCTGTAGATGTGAGGGGCTGCCATGGAAACCAAGTGACCACAGCTGCCTGGAGCAAAGCAGTTTACCAGGAGAACCTTTTACACACAAAGGTTCTGGGAGAAATTCTACGCAGAAGTTCAAAGAGCCAGATCTGGGTGAGTGATTTAGACACACAAAGTTCAGGATGTAATAGCAAACATACAGGAGAACTGTGTGTGTAAAAACACCCATAGTGGTGCTTACTGCCATCTGCCTCTTCTTAAGCCTTTTGGGTCTGTACATTTCCAATACTAAGTCAAGGCACTACATTTAAATATACCTTGATTTTCAGCCTTCTAAATGGCTTTTAACACATTCTGAGACAATGAATGTTTTGAGACAGACAGGGGGAAGCTCACAGCCCTGGAGCAGCTGCATGGGTGCCCCACGGGTTTGGTGGCCTTCATACAGACAGTCCTATGTGCAGGTGAACTATGCACGCAGGCAGCAAGCAAACACACATTCCCCATGCTCCCCCCAGGTCAAAACAGTCTGGTGAGTCAACCCCCCGGGCCGGTCCATGCCACTCACTACACTACACCCCAGCCAGGAGCCCACTCCTTGGCAGGAACCATTAACCCCTTACTACTCACAGCCCTGGGAGCCGGACCAACCCTTGCCCAGCCACACACACACACACACACACACCCCAGTGGCTAAGCAGGGCAGACAAATGCCAGCAGCTGAGCAGCCCCGGGGACCCAGTGACACCCACATAACACTGATGTCTGGCAGCAAAAGACAGACTTTATTAAGAGGCCAGAACAAACAGGGAAGGGGACCGGAGGATGGCAAGCCACAGTCAAAAGACCTGGAGAGCAGGGAGGGGTGAGTAACTGACTCCTCCATGACATGTCCTCGGACAAGTTCTGAGGATGCGTCATGGAGCTGCCTTACCCCAACTGTGGTAAGGCTGCCCAGGGCAAGACAACTTGTGTGATGGGGCATGCTTGCCCTACCATGTGAGGTGCACCGCTTCAGGGCCATGCATAATGGGCACTAGCGCTCATTGTTCATGGCCACATCACGGCCTGGGACAAGCTTTCACTCTGGCTGGGCTGACCAGTGGGAGCCCAGAGGAGCGTACACAACCCTCTCCCTGCCTCGACACACAGCTGATTGGGGGAGAGGGGTCCGAGAGGAACATTCATGAGTGAGGAGAGGGGTGCATGCACGCTCCTCTGGGCTCCCTCTCCCTCTGATCAGCTGTTTGCCGGGTAGATCACAAGGAGGAGGGGAGCCTGCGCTCTTCCCAGGTAGGACTGTAGCAGAAAGTCGCAGCGGTAGCTATTTCCACCGGAAACAGCATTTCCGCAATTAGTGGTACGGCATGGCAGAGGCTTTCATTCCACTAGTTTCATTCTGCTACTTCTGCAGTTCCACTAATTTCATTCTGCTACTTCCACAGGCTTCACAAATAGCGGAAACATGCCATTTTCGCTACGTCTGCCATTCTGCCAGCGCCACAAAATAGCGGAACAGCAGTTTTCCGACAGTTTCCAACAATTCCGCAATTTTTCCAATAGTTTCCGAATTTGCAGAATGCCGGCGAAATTAGCGGAATGTCGGCAGAAAAGCCACGGTGTGGCGCGGGCAATTCTGAAATGGCGAAATGGAATTGCGGCGTGGTAAAAGCTGCTGCTGCTTCAGTCCTATTCCCAGGTTCCCCTCTCCCCCAATCCACCTGACTGACAGCTGATATGGGGAAGGTGGCCTGAGAAGAGGGTGTATAATCTTCCCCGTCTTCCCTTTCCCATCAGCTGTCAGGTGAGTGGGGGGAGTGTGTGCCCTCCTCTGCCTCCTACAACAGCTGCCTATCGTCAGCAGGCCTGATCCTGCACTTCAGCAGGAGTCAAAGCCTCCAGCCCCCCAGCCATGGTGGTGGCTCTAAGGCTGTATTCTCACCTGCGGCAGCGGTGGCAACAGTGGGGGGGGGGGCGAGGGAAGACGCGGCAGCCCGGAGGAGCCGGCCAATGGGAAAAGAGCTGGTGCGAACAGGGATCTGTGGTGGCTTCTCTCGTGCATGTCAGGGTGCAAAATCCTGCCCTGACATGCACGAGAGAAGTCGCGGCAGATCCCCGTTCGCACCGGTTCTTTTCTCGTTGGCCGGCTCCTCGGCGCTGCCGCATCTTCCCTTGCCCCTCTCGCTGCCGCCACTGCCGCTGCAGGTGAGAACGCAGCCTTACAGGTGCCAGTCCTCTCAGCTTCCCTGCCACCATGTGGTCAGCTTCCCACACTTGCCCTGCAGTGTGGCAGCAACAATTGCAAGCTAAGGTGCCAACTGGGGATTGGGCCCCTGCTGCTTGTGTGGCTGCACTCTTTGAGTCCTCCCTGTCCTTTACACCTTAGGGTCATTGTAAGCTACCAAATGTGGCTTTTACAATGACCCAAGATCTTGCAGCATAAAAGGGAAATAGTGCATTCACACATTACAAAAAAATAGTGGAATTATAGTACCCGGTATTATCTCCAGTTATTATAATAGCCCATTTTGTAAGGTGTGAAAGCAGTCTTAGATCTAGTCTGTTGCTTCTTTCCGTACAATATTGCTAAAATCCGACCCACTCCTTACTGCTTCCGCTGTCAAACCCTTAGTCAATGCTCTTGTCTTCTCCTACCTTGATTACTGGCACTGCCTTCTTACTAGCCTTCCCCACTCCAAACTTACCCCTCTCACTTCTATTCAGCTTCAGTTGTGAAAGTCATTTACTTTGCCCTGCACTTTGACAACGTTCAGCCCCTCTTCTGCTGCCTCCATTAGCTCCCTCGTCCCTTTCATATTCAGCACAAGGTTCTTGTCTTTACCTTCAGGACTTTTCATGGTCTTGCTCCCTGCTATCTCTGGGTGTTTGTTTCCCATCACATACCCACCCAGAAGCTTAGTTTCTCCTCTGCCACCACCCTCATCTGCCCATGAATCTCCTTTCCCCCACTCCTTTAAATGTATTTGTGTCTTCTTACTTGCTGCCTGGAACCCCCCTTCCTGAACGCATTTTCTCTGTTCCTTTCCTCCCAGCCTTCACATCTGAACATCTCCTAAAAGCTTGTCTCTTCCATCAAGCTTTCCCTAGCTCCTCATCCCCACAGACTCATAACGGATTCCTCTTCTTCTAGTCTTCACTCAGAGTCCCCTTCTCCCCTGTAACTGAGCTAAGCACACACACCTGTGACTTCTCAACTTCATGAATATATCTCCATCTCTCCCTTTGTTCCCCTCTCTCTTGTCTTTCCTAGATTGTAAACACCTTGTGGTAGGAACCGGTCTCTATTTGTGATTGTACAGCTCCAAGTACATTGCTGGTGCTATATAAATAATAATAATTTTTTTTGCTGTTTCTATGCTCGTTTCCAGAATTTCAAAAAAAAATGCTCACATCTGATTAGCCCTTATTTTTCTTGTCACTGTGAATATATGAGGAGCTTTATTTCAGTCCTCTCAACCATTTACCTATATTAACCTTTTTTTCCCCCCAATACTGGCTTTTAAAAATATCTATTATGTCAAAGTCACAGCATGATAGGCACAACATACCATGCCACACAGTTTATTGCAGGGTGTCTCACACTGGACAACATTGAGTGTTAACAAATGTGATTGTGGCCCACAAGCCACCAGCATGTTTGATATTGTGCTGCCAGATATTCACCTAGGATTGCTCCCGGGTGTATCAGCGGCAAGCTCAGCCTATGATCCCAGTTACCTCCAGGATCACTACCTGGACTATAGTCCGCCCGACCAGGCCATGTGAGGGAAAGGGGGGAAGTGGAAGGGAAGAGGGAAAAGGGAAAAGCCACTCGACACTCACCCCTTGAGCTTAGCACCCAACTAGAGGTATAATAGTCCCTCAGGATCTTGTGTGGCCCTATAACTCCCATACCAGAGAAGGCCAGATCATCATAGGGAGGAACGATCAGTAATGCTAAGCTTGGGGCTCTCACACCACGCTCTGCAGACAACCCACCACCCAATACGCAATGCTCACACGAACACACCCGGGAAGTTAGAGAGAACAGAGAAGTGAGGGCCGGGGGGGAAGGATTTCAGGGTAACAAGGCAGGAAGGCACTGAGGTACAATCTCTTGGGGGTGATTGGATCAGGGAGGGGCCTGGGTCTCAGAGGGGAAGCAAGGAAGTTTGCACCAAGCACTCGCCACAGTCTCACACACTCTTAGTCACTTGCACAATCATACACTCTAACACTCACCAATCTCACGCACTCCAACACTCTGACAAGGATTCAAAAGGTCTCACTGTAATGTACAATCTCACAAGGGCCAGTCTCTCACAGCAAGCTGAACACCGTCAAGACTATTGAGTACTGACTGCCCTTTTATCCTCTGAGGCCCCACGCTGCCTTCCATGTAGATGTACTGAACGCCGCAACGCCACTGGTGGCCCTGCCCTGCTGGGCTCAGCCCACGCAGCTTGGGGGCTCATTTGTGCATTGCTGGCTGAGTGAGGGGAGGGGCCTGTCAGCCCTGCCCCACATGCATGGGCCTCAGGTTCCTGGATGTAGCCGTGAATCCACTGGGGTCGCCGACGTGGGCCCTGCCCCCAGGGATAGCCGCGACAGTGCTTGACAGGCCAGAGCAGGCTATCACTTCTGTTGTAGCCCACCATGACCCGGCCTGGATTGGGTTCTCCTTGGCCAGCTGCTGGGCTCAGCATAGGGGCAGGGACAACCTTCCACATGATCTGCTGCCAAAGTCATCCACCTTGCTCAGCACTTTGACCACATTCAATCCCTCCTCTCTGCCCTACACTGGCTCCCCCTACAGGAACGCATTCAACAGTAGCTCCTGCTCTTCACCTTCCTGGCTCTTCATGGCCTTGCTCCTCCATATCTCTCTGGTTTTCTATTCCACAAAAGACCTTCCCAGGAGCTTTGCTCCTCCTCTACCAGCAGCTTCATCTGCTTGTGACTCCCCTGCTCCTCTAAACACCTTCAACCCTTTTCACTTGCTGCTCCCCATGCCTAGAACGCCCTCCCTGGATACAGTTCTGCTTCCTCTGTCAAAGCTTTCAAGTCCCGCCTGGGTGTCTTGGTTGACATAATGTCAACAGGTGTCTGTATGTGCTTTTTGACCTTGATATGAACACTGGTTTGGCCCTGTGTTCACCATGTGGTGCTGCTTAGACACACAGACCATCTTGAGGCAAATTGGTGTTTTGGTTACCACCCAATATCATTGCATAAGCACTACCATCTCATTTACCATGTTGTACCTGCTAACACGCCACACGATATCATTAAACATCATGGCCATGTGTTCAGCTGGAACACACAAATTGTCCTTGTGATGCAATGGTATTCACATTGCTTGTTCAATGGGTGGCCAAACTGGTGTTGGGATTGTTATGGTGCTTACACACAACAGCCAAAAATGTGCTTAGTGGTTTTGACACCCGATCAGCTAAAGATGCTACCTGAAAACGTACCTTTTCCATCAGGCTTTCCCTGGCTCATCATGAGTGATAAGAATCTCTTCCCTATAACTAAGTTAAGCATGTGCACCTGCAACCTCGTGAATGTATCCTTGTCTCTCCTGATGTTCACCTCTTCGTTGTCCCCCCAATTCCTTGTTGCTCATAGGTCCTTTTCAAATGGGCCACAATGGGTGGGGGCATCGGGGTGCACCCACGGTGTGGGGAGGTGGGTATGAACATGTTCTCATGGGTACACACCCATCTCCACCCACCTCCATGCATAGAGCAAATGACATTGGAGCCCGTTGCTCCGTGCATGGGTGGTGGGTGGAGATGGGTTGAGCATGGGAATGGGGGTGAGGGGGGGAAGCGCCTGTGTGAAAAGGCCCTAAGAGATTTTAAGCCCCTACAGTTACAACAACAGGGTAGGGACCTGGCTACAATTATTGATTGTACAGTGCCTGGTACACTACTGGTGCTATATAAATAAATAATAATTGGTTTTAATTTTGTGATGCCTCAGTGCAAGCACAACAAACTATAATAAAGTAATAAAATAATAATGATAGTAAAATAATAAGTTGTAGAATAATTTCCTGTGGTCTTTTACTTGGAGCCCTCAACCTCCCCTTTCCTCCTGGAATTCCTGTTGCTCTTATATGTCATACTATCTCCATTTGTGTTATTAATTAAATTGTAACCTCTTTGGATCAAGGACCATGACCAGCATTTTCAAAAGTGATGTAATTTGAAGTGCCTGAGTTTTTGGTCCTCTAAGATGAACATGTAATCAAAACACTCTGAAAATCTCAGCCTTTAAACTGTGTCTCAAACTGGACACAGAAACTGGGGCTTTCAAAATTACTACTTTCAAAATTATAGAATCCTTGGTTCATTCCCAATGTAACAAGCCGAGAGTTGCCAGCTGAAGAAAAAAAATGTATATCCTATTTTTTAGTAACAAAAGATTAATCATTTACCAATCCATCTTGGAGTCAATACAGAGGTATTATTGTATCTATTGTAGTCACTTCTCATCATGCTTTAGAAATTCAGTTCATTGGCTGTTATACAAGATCACAGAAATTATATCCACGACCAAGAACTGCAAAGGAGTCTAAAGGCATTAGGTTTCAATCACCCAGCAACTTTCAATGAGTTTGATATATAACTCCCATATTAAAAAGGGAATAAAAATGTCAAATTATTTCTGAAAATCCCAGCTTCTAATACATAAATATTTAATTGACTTCAATGAAGCTAATCCAAAGGTTTCATAGGTTTTGCTCGTGTGACTCCATTTTAAGACTTGAATATTTTATTTGCATGGTCCCAAGCTGCAACATGGACATTCAAAGTATTTTCAATACCAGTTAGGATTGTCATCCTATTTTCAGATGGCATGACTTCACTTCGGAGGATCATGGTGTACAGCTTGGAAACCTTTAGACCAGGGGTGGAGAACCTTTTCCCTTCCAGGAGCCACTTTGAAAGCTAGTACAAGATCCAAGGGCCACATAGGATTTTGGACAGCCTCAGGAGGGAGTGTTTAAACAGTGTACTCAGGAAGAAGAGGGTTCATATCATGGATCTATGCCATGGAACTGTCATCTGTGGGTGTTTTAGATTAAATGCTACCCTGCATGGCCACCCAGGAGCCACAGAGCTTGCTACCCATGTGAAGGTGGAACAGCTGGATGTGCATTCCTGTGAGCCACAGAGCACCCACTCATGGCCACGTACTGAACACTACCGGGAAATCTGGAGTGCACCGTACAGAGCAAGCCCAATAGCTCCATGGCAATGGGTAGCCCATATGAGCAGTGGCAGCCAGACACACCAGCGAACAGTGCACCTGCACCATGAGATGGGGAAGGGACCTTTGCAAGTCACAAGAACTGGACAGGGGCATTGGGAAACCCAGGTTCCACAGTGTGCAAGCCGGGGACATGCACTTGCAAAGGCCAGCCTGACACACGTCCCCCTCCCCTAGGGTCCATGACAGGGAGAACGCGTGGGGGCTGCCTCTGTGGCCATGGTGGTCACCCTGGGAGATGCCCATTTGAATCATTCCTCACGCACTCCAGCTGAGTGGGTACTTCATGGCAGTGCCTCTCAGCAACCCCAGACCCCCTCCCCACCATTGCTTTGCTCGTTTAAAAACACACTGTCCCTGAATGTATGCCCTCATTTCCCTAAGCTCAGGCTTTCACTACTTGGGGGTTAGGAACTGGATCCAGGGGTCAGATCCTAGAACTGGAAAAGGGCCAAACAAAAAGTAGCCATAGGGCATCTTTAGACATAACAAAGATCGGGTGTCAAAACCCCTAAGCACGTGTTTGGCCATTGTGTGTAACACAACCATAACAATCCCAACACCAATTTGGACACCCATTGAACACACAATGTGAACACCATTGCATCACAAGGACAATTTGCATGTTCTGGCTGAACATGCAACACTGATTTGCCCCCAGATGGACTGTGTGTCTAAGCAGCGCCACATGGTGAACACAGGGCCAAACTGGTGTTCATATTAACGTCAAAACACACATTCAGAAACCCATTGATGTTATGTTTAAAGACACCCTATATCTAAAGACACCCATTGGCCACATTTGACCCTCAGGCCTGAGGTTCCCAGCCCCTGCTCTAGACAACCCACCTGCTTGAAATTAGGCACATGCTTCCATACTCAGTTGGATCATAGCCTTATTCCTTTTAGGACTCTGAGGTGTAAGTATTTATTTATTATGGAAAAGCTAGAGCATCACAACATTTTTACAGCACCGGGTCTCTATACCAGGCATGGATACCTCTTCCTTATATCTTTCCTATATCTCTTCCCTTCTTGTTTTTCACGGGGGAATGGTTGATATTTATGATTTTAAATTAAAATCAATTGTAAGTACAGCACAAATCACAAATTGCTTAACTTGTGTCTCTTGACAGTAAAAAGGTTTTTTCAAGGACTAGTGCTACAGATGGCTGAACTTCGAGTGGTTTTGTACTGCTCTGTCTTAGGAATTTCTGAAACAATCATTACCTCCTATTAAAATTCTGTGGTAACATTTTAGACTGCATACAAGGTAAAGACTTCAATCCTCGAGAGGTGATTAGATTTAGTTTACCAAGTCATCTCCATATAGTATTCCAACAGGATATCTCTACTGAAGAATATATCCATTTTATTACCACACTGTGCGTTGCCCAAGATTATATCTTAAATAATGTCACATCCTCTGTTATTTAAAGGGAAAATTAGAACAGACTCTGCTTCCTATTCTTCTCAGTCATTAATAGATCCTTTAAAACACTGTAAGGCTATCAGGATTGATAAAACAACAGAAATGAATCATTATGGTGTAAGCAATGCAGAGACCTGGAAGGACTATGAATTACATTAAAACAGAAAACCTCAGTGGGAAAAATAATTTATAGGGCAGCATAATGATTACCTTTTTTTGTTTGGTTTTGTGAATAAAGCTCTATTCAATGTAATTAAAGCTAAATATGGATATATATGGGGTTTCAGGGTGTAAATTAATACTATTCAAGCAAGTTATTCTCAGTTTAAAAAATGCCAGCCGTAGCTGGCAGCAAGATGTTGGTGCAATTGACACAGTGACACTGGACATTTTTACACATACCTTAAATTGCTGGTCTTTCAATCTTCTGGGTTTACAAGTCCACAAGTAAGTTCCGGATGCGGATGCATTCTTCTCACAGCTTAAAGTAGTCGCAGCTGTAGATGTCAGCGGCTGCTATGGAAACCAAGTGACCACAGCTGCTTGGAGCAAAGGAGTTTACCAGGAGAACTTTTTACACACAAAAGTTCTGAGAGAAGTTCTACGCAGAAGTTCAAAGAGCTGGATGTTTAAGATCTGGGTGAGTTATTTAGACACACAGAAAGTTCAGGATGTAATAGCAAACATGCAGGCGAAATGTGTGTGTTAAAACAACCAGTGATCCTTTTATCTTGGAATTTTAGGACTCTTGGTGGTATCTTACATTTCTCTTCAACTTGATTACTAGGCACAGTGGAGACTGTCCTGGAGGTAGGAACCAGAGGAGAGCTCATGTCTAAGATCCTAGCCAGAGGGAACTCGAATTAAAAACCCAGAGTTAGCTAGAGCTAACTGAGTGTCACAAGTGGATACCCAGACGAAACAGGAAAAAAGAACACCAGCAGTGGTAAGAGGAGAGCAGTGCTGGTTGGACCAGGGTCCCCAGCCCAGAAACTGCTGCCCTACCAGATACACTTGAATCTTGACGAGGCAGCGATCGCGACTTGTATCCAGATTAGTGGATCTTATTTAACATCTATATTCCTCCGGTTACATCTCACTATTATTCTTCTGAGGTGTGGCTGGCCTTGGAGGAAGCAATTCTGAGCCTCGAGGAGCAATTTCCACGTGTGTGGCCGATTCTTATGGGGGATTGGAATGCCCATTGGAAAAGGTATTTTGGTTCTGAACCAGGTAAGAGGGATGGGATAGTTGGCGAGGCCAAGCTTCTTGCATCTGGAGGGGCTCGACCTAATCGCCTTTAGTACAACTTTATTCAGAAACTTGGCTTGGTCGCTTTGGAGAGGAGGAGTCGGATGACCTATCCAGGGCTTTCACCTTTATGGGTCCCCAGGGCAGTAGCTACATAGATTGGATTCTGGTGGATGCTTGCTCCCGGGAGAAGCTGGGCAGACTTGCCTGGTTCATTAGACCTGAGAGCAATCATGTGGCCTTGGCATTTAGTCTGCAGATACAGGCTCCGTTTAGTACACAGCTAGCTATGAATGTGCTTGATGAACCCCCTCCTGTCTTAAGGAGGTCGACATTTTCAGCACTCATTTTAAGGATGCAGGAGTTCTGCTCTGGGGTTGGTTTCCAATCCCTCAGCTGTAAGCTGCAGGATGCTCGGGAGGCCGGCACCATTGCTATGATTTATGAGGACATTTTGCTCATGGTTCGAGAGCAAGTTCTTACTATGCCATATAGGAAACCCAGCTCTAGGAAAACTTATAAGCAATGGTTTGATCTTGAATGCAGGCTCACCAAACAGACCCTGGTTCACCTCAGGAAGTTGTGGGTCAGAGATTGATTACCCATGCAGGAGTTACAATTTAGGAGGCTGAGGACTGCTTATGTCTTCCTGCTTAAGACAAAAAGGGAAGCTTACCAGAGTAGGCTATGGGCACAGATGGTGGTAGATCTTTCTATAGGCAACCTGAGCAGATTTTGGGCAGCCCTGAATCGGATTCTCAAACCTTGGAGAGCCGTTAGCGGGTCTTTGCCGTCTGACTCTGCTTGGGAAGCCTTTTTTGGGAACCTTTATTCAGATCACCTGGTGGGATCTGAAGATTTGTTGCCAAGCCCGCTGGAAGGTACTAGTCGGGATTGCTGGCCAGGGGACCTTGCAGAGTCTAGCATAGTGGAGTATATAATGAAACTGAAAACTAACAAAGCCCCGGGGCCAGATTTAGTGACCGCAGAAGTACTGCAGGCAGCCCCTGTTGGTAGGCTATAATTTTTTCCCACTTGTTTTGCTCTCTGCTGGAAGGAGGTAGGCTCCCGTCCTCCTGGACCTTAAGTATTATTGTTCCCATTTTTTAAAAAGGGAACTTTCGGGACCCGGCTTGCTATAGGCCCATTAGTTTGATTTCTATTCCAGGCAAGCTTTATCCTAAACTTCTGTTGGAACAACTTACCGCATGGGTGGAAGAGGGGAAAATAATCCCCCCCGCAACAATTTGGGTTCCAGAAGGGTAGGTCCACAATAGACTGCTGCTTTATTTTGCAACATGTTATTCACAAATACCAGAAAATAAAGAAAGGCAAATTATTCCTAGCCTTCGTGGACCTTACCAAAGCATTTGACTCTGTTCCTCGCTCCAGACTGTGGGCCAAGTTGAGGAGTTTGGGAATTGGGGGCAAATTGTTATCTGCCATATTCCAGCTATATTCAAATAATGAAACCCGAGTTAAAGGGGGGTGCCTTGGTCTCAGGCCAAGGCTATCCCTATTAGGAGAGCGGTGCATCAAGGCTGTGTCCTGGCACCCCTGTTATTTAATGTGTTTCTGGCAGATATCCCAGGATGTGTTAATATAGAGGAGGTCCATGCCCCTAAGTTAGGCAATACCTGTCTAAGCTTCTTGCAATTCACGGACGATATTGTTTTCCTGTCTCAGACAGAGATAGGGATTAAAAGAGCCTTAGGGAAAATTTTATCAATATTGTTTGACCAATGGACTCGAGAGCAACACCACTAAGACCAAGGTTATGGTTCTGGGTTCCAGGTATCGTCGCCATACTTGGCAATTAGGGCCAGGGAAAATTGGCTCTGTAAAGTCCTTTAATTACTTAGGTGTTTTCTTTAACTCTAGTGGCTCATGACATCTCCATCTGCAGGCCAGGGCATCCAAGGCTACTAGAGACATGAGAGCTATTGCTCGGGCATTTGGCAATTCTAAAGGGGTACCAATTTCCTCCTCTTTGAAGCTCCATCAGGCTAAAATCCCTCCATCTCTTTTGTTTGGAGCAGAGCTTGTTCCATTTCCCAACACATCAATTCTCGAACATGTCCAGAACTCCTCCCTAAGGCGCCTACTTAGAGTGGGCCCTAGTGTCCCAGGAGCGGCTCTAGGGTGGAAACGGGAATTTTGTCCATCAAGGTGCTGGGTAGGATGGCTTTATTGAGATACTGGTTACGTCTTTTGGCCTTACCAGAGACTGTGCTCCCATTGCTTTGTCTGAGGGAGGCGCTTTTATATAACGGTTTAAGGGCTTATCCTTGTCTTTTATACGTGGGGCAATTGATTCATGAGTTGGGGTACTCCTTTGATTTTTTTCAGGGGAAAGCACTTTCCTGCATTAAATCTGATCTTTTCAGGAGAATTCAGGATATTGACGCCCAGGACGACCTTCTAGTGTGCAACAATGGAAGGTTGCCCCCCATCTTTGGTTAATAAAGGTATCCTCCTATTTTGAACCTTACCTGGATCTCCTTGAAAATTCTAAGCTTAGGAGATTTTACACGCTATTACGTTTTCAGCTGCTGCAATTGGCAATAGTGGAGGGCAGACAGAAGCACACCCCACTTGAATTTAGAGTTTTCTCTTGTAGTACCAACGAGATTGAACCAACTGAGTACTTTTTATTGAGGTGCCCTTATTTCCATCATCTCCGTATGACCTGGTTGGCCCCATTGTTGCCAGTCGGTCATTCCTTTCAGAAGGAGGGTTGCAATGTTCTGCTTCTCTCCTTGCCACATAAGGAGGCTATGGTGGCTCTTGCCTCCTATACCTTATTGACATTCAAGAGAAGAACTCTTATTAAGCAATGTCTTAAGGTAAGAGCAGATGAATCTTTATAGGACATTTTTCTTTCCTTGGAGTACTTTTCTAACTATTCGCTTTTGAGTTATCCCATTCGCTGTGTAGAATGTATTTTTTATTGTATTTGTCTTGGATTTTAACTTATTTTACTTAATGTTCAACGCAGTGCGTTTTTGTATTATTTGTCTTGTCCCTGTTGTATGTTTTTGTCTTGTTTGTTGTCCGGGCTATGACGGAAGTCCATACCCTTAATAAATAAACAAACAAACAAACAAACAAACAAACCCTTTCCTCGAAGGAAGAACTTCCGACCAAATTCTTGAAGAACACTGCTGCGGGGGAGGTGAGTGGTTCCCTCCCCCTACAAAATCACTTTGCCTGTTTAAGCAATCTTGAGAATAGGCTGAGTGCTGTGTCCCCCATTGCTTTTTCAGTTCAGCCCGCTTCTCCCCCTGGCTCCAGAACCTTTCATACTTCTATACAGGACCCTGATACTAATGACTATCTGCTGTGGCAGACTAAAATGATTGCCCATACTGTTGAAGCCCTTTTTTCGGGCATAGCAGATTTGGGTCAGTAATTGGCTGCTGTCAAGAAGCAGCTTCAGGATTTAACTACTAGACTTGAAGGGTCTATGGCATCTGTGGGAGAACAAACTGCATCTCAGAGATTACAGAGTGCCATGGGAGTACCCTTAGTTGTTAGAACCTTTAGTAGACCTCCTTACTCTAGGCCCCTGAGAAGACCCACTATTCATGAGACAGAGGTTTATTTATATATAGGCCCTGATTTTGATGGGCGTGCCCACCCTTGGGGGGCTAGGGAAGATGTAGTGTCCAATGTAACTGCTCTTTTGGGGAGAATGGTTTGACCTCAGGATGTTGTTGGGATTCAATGGATGCCTTGCAAAAAAAGGTTATACCAGTTATGGGTGTCGTTTTCTACAAGCTTATGGGTTAGAGATATTTTCCTTGCTAGGAAATACCTTCTCTTGAGAGGTATTTCCATTGATAGGATCTTTAGTTACGAGGAGGTGGGGCCTACTCAAAGATCTTCCTGTAGGGATGATGCCCTACCATTTTCATCTCCCAACAGCGTCCTGTTGGGTCCCTCCCCCCCCAACCTGGCCTTATGACAACTGGGCTGGTGGAGGTTTTAGCTGAGGAACCCCAGAAATCCCTTCTTGACCTAGGGGCCTTGGGCGATTTAATGGAACTGGGGGTTTAGTCCCAGCCCCAGATTCAATTTGCGTCAAATCCAGTTGCTTCAGAGGTATCCTCTTTGGCTACATCTGGGGTACTGGCCCCCCAAGTTCCTATTTCAGCACCACCATTCTTGCAGGGTCAAGAGGTGGTACAATTGGGTTCAGCCCCGGAGGTCCACGATTTAGGGCGTGCAGGGTCTGTGGTACCCGATCTAGTTGCCAAAATGGGTAAATTTCTCCTAGAGGGATGTGACTCCGATGAGGCTGCCTGCATTAATTCCCTCCTCAGAGGCATGTTCGTATTAGATCAGGACAGGCTCATAAGTAGGCTGTCCTGCATTAGAGACACTATAGCAGGTGCGGAACTGGTTTATGAGGCTCCAAGGTTTCAAAAGCCAGGGTTTAACTATCTTCCTGATCAGAGTGTCAAATCCCTCACAGCGCACGGTATTTAGACTCCTCAGAGCAAGGTACCCCCTTCAAAAAGGTTGCTGTAGAAGCTTGCCTACCTCAGTGTGTTGGGGGCATTAGTTCAGCCACCCAGGGTCCCTTCGTGCAGGCCAGTAATGTTGTGGTAGTCCTTCAAGAAGCGGCTAGTATAGAACCAGTAATGGGTGTCCCTTGATGGCGTCGGGGGATTGCTCCACCTATGAGCGAAGCTCTCCCAGTCTTCCAGACGGGAGGGATTATAGGGGTGGAGCTCCCCCATTTTGCACCGGGGGGCCTGCAACATTTTCCCTAGCTTCCTGGAATGTTTCTGGCCCGCAATCCGAACTGGGGGACTTGGAGTGGGAGGACTTTGAGGGAAAATTCGATCTGATTTGTTTCCAGGAGACCTGGCAAATGGGGACTTCTGTCCAGAAGGCTTTGATACTGTTTTTCAGGATGGGTAGAAGTATTTTATTAAGGGGCGTGCCTCAGGGGGTTTGGCTTTTTTTGTTGCCAAAACTACGGGAAGCTGGTTTTCCCAAATTCCTTCTGCTCGACCTGATTTTATGTTGAGCCTACTAACTTTGGGCCCTGATTGCGAGCATCAATATATTGTTTTTAATGTTTATATCCCACCTAGTACCTCTCCATACTATAAAAAGGACATATGGGGAATTTTGGAGGATGAGTTGACCAAAGCCCAGGATCTCTACCCCCAAGCTAATATTATCTTAGCGGGTGATTGGAACGCCCACCTTTCCCTAAAAGCGATTGCCAGGAGTTGGGGGGCATGGGATCTGAAGAGAATGGTATAATAGATCATATGGGTCAGCTCCTCTTGCATGTCGCTGAAACCTTTGACCTTACTATTCTTGAGCGCGGGTCTTTAGGGGGGCCAATAGTCCTTACTTATATGGGCCCCCAGGGGTCTAGCCTGGTGGATGTAATTTTGGGTTCCTCTATAGTGGCTGACAGATTTTGTAATTTTCAGTCACATGTAAGGCCCAAGAGTGATAATTTTGCTCTCAGTGTTCTTATTGATTGTACAACTCCGGATTTAGGGGCGGAGGAGGTTTTGGACTGTAAAAAGTGGGCTTTTAGGTGAGCTACGGTATCTGGGCTGATGACCCGGGTGCACGACCTATGTCACTCGGAAAAGCTGGAGGGGCTGAGGGATTTGATTTTGTCTTCTCTGGATGCATTGACCCTTATCCAGAGCTATGACTGTATCATGGAACTTTTTCATGAAGAGTTTACTATTCCCTTGTCCAGGTCTAGTGGCAAAATGTGTTCTCCATGGTACGACAGTGAGTGTAGAAAGTCCAAACAACAGCTGATTAGTTTCAAGAAGAAATGAGTTAGATACCCGTCTTTGGATAATAGCGTTCTTTACCTTCAGGCGAAACGATCCTATGCCACCCAGTTGAGAGTTAAGAGGCAGGATTATTTCAACTCTATTTGGGCAGAGATGACAGCTGCCCAAAGTTTGGGGGATGCTGGCCAGTTTGGGGCAATTTTGAATAGGTTAATCAAGCCTACAAGGGTGGCTACTGGCTCCAGGGTGTCACTCCCAGTTTGGGAGAAATTTTTTGGTGATATGTATGCCTGCCTGATGGAGGATGGCGGGGATAAAAATCCCTTGGTCCCTGAATTTTGGGGCTTTGAGCCCTTGGGCCAACAGAGTGCCCTTTCAGGAGTTTCCTTCTCCAAACTCCAGATAGAGGAACTTATAGTTTCCCTCAAAACCAACAAAGCAGTGGGCCCAGATTTGATCAATGCTGAAATCCTCCAGGTGGCACCCAAGTGGTGGGTCTCGGTATTGGTCAGGGTATTTTCTGGTATTGCTCAACTTTGCATAGTTCCTTTGGTTTGGATGAAAAGCTGGATTGTCCCTCTCCTTAAGAAGGATCAACCTTCTAACCCCTCATGTTACCACCCTATTAGCCTCCTATCAGTTACTGGCAAATTATTCGCAAAATGTTTGCTGAGTTACCTAGAAAATTGGGTACAGGAAAAGGCTATCATTCCCATTGAGCAGTTTGGCTTCTGCAAAAAGAAGTCTACCATTGATTGTTGCTTCCTTCTTGAACATTTAATCCATAAATATCATAAGGTCAAGAGAGGCAAAGTGTTCTTGGCCTTTATGGATTTTTCCAAGGCCTTTGACTGATTCCCCGGGCTAAACTCTGGACCAAATTGAGCCAGCTGGGTATCAATGCTCATTTGTTAAGGCTAATAGTTCAGCTGCAGACCGACAATTGTGCAGGGATTAAGACAGGTGTAGGTATCCCAAGGAGTGATTCTATTCCCAGAAAGAAAAGGGTGCACCAGGGATGTGTCCTGCCCCCCCTTCTTTTTAATATTTATCTTTCAGCTCTTGTGTCTTGCCTTACTTTTCAAGATGCCCACCCCCTTAAGGTAGGCTCTTATAGCCTTAGGGTTATTCAATTTGCAGATGATCTTATTCTCATGTCCCAAATGGCAATTGGTCTTACGCGGCTTATAAGCAAGCTCGATAGCTATTGCTCAACTAGGGGTTTGGAAGTGAATCCTGCGAAGTCCAAGGTTATGGTCATAGGAAAGTGCAAAGTCTTAATGAAGTGGGCGGTCAATCATGTCCCACTTGAGATCGTGAAGTCCTTTTAGTATTTGGGGGTTACCTTCTCCAGTCATTGCTCATGGGCTGGTCACCTTCGACTACGAGGTACTAAGGCTATGAGGGCAGTGCACCTTCTGACTAAGGCCATGTGGAATTCAAGGGGTGTACTTCCCTCCTCAGTCATTCAAGTATACAAGGCTAAGATTCCACCTACAATGCTCTTTGGTCAGGACATTATTCCCTTCCCCGATCCTTTAATTCTGGAGAAACCGCAAAGTTTTTTTGCGTCGTTTTCTGCAGGTGGGAAAGGAGGTTCCGGCAGCAGTTTTGAGGGCAGAGACTGGACTAATCTCTGTCTATGCCTTGTCGCAAAAGGCTGTAGTCAGATATTGGATGTGGATACTCTCACTGCAAGTTACCGCATTACCTTATCTATGCCTCAAGGAGGAGCTGAATTATGAGGGTATTAGAGCCTACCCTGGGCTAGTTTACCTTAAATTAATACTCAGCCTTTGGGGGTTTTCTTTTCAATATTTTGCATGCAAAGCAGTTTCTGCAATTAATAAGGAGGTTTGCGCTAGGCTTGTTGACATCCAGCACCAGGAAGATCTTGCTAGAGTGGCAGCTTGTGGGATCTGTCAAGCTTTCTTCCTGTTTTAAATCCTATTTGGATTATCTTCCTAATAGGAACTTGCGAAGAAGCTTTACATCACTTAGGTTCCAATTGTTATGGTCAGTAGTTACCGAGGGAAGGTATATGCAACAAACTTATAATTGCCGGCTCTGTTCATGCGACCAGTGTGCAGTCAAAACAATTATGCATTTTTTACTTGCCTGCCCGCATTATAAAGATTTAAGGTCAGCATAGCTATTACCACTGATGAGTAAACTCCCTATTCCTGTTTCTGAATCCGCTTATTATTTCCTTCTCAATCAAACCAGCTCAGAGGCGGTTTTTGCCGTGGCTTCCTTAGTTTGGCTGGCAGCCAAAAAGCGAAGGGAGCTTTGTGATTAGGAATGGGCGAACGCGGTTCGGCAGTTCGGAGTTCGGCCCGAACTTGGCCTGTTTGGATGACCGAACTCGAACACGAACATGAACGCGAACATACCGAACACCGAACGGCGAAATGGCCGAACAGTTTGGTCAGTTCGGATCACGTTCGGATGAGTTCGGGTGGCAAAAAAAGGTTCACTGGAAGGTCAAACATGACAGGGAGGTGTCAGTCACTGAGGAGCAGACTTCCAGGCACCAGGGGTGGAGAGGCTTGCAAGAAACAAAACTAATTATCTGCCTCCCCCCTTCCCAACACCTTCTGAGCTAGTCACTGTTCCTGAACAGC